>JARUHQ010000004.1:19819202-20420196 GCA_029955515.1 Chrysomela aeneicollis
ATCTTACAATGATATTTGAACTTTGCGGAGATGCGCTATTGCCAAGTTATGGGCGTTGGAAATGATTTGAAGAAGATTATTGGAGATATCGGTTGAAGAAAATTGATTGATCAACTTCTGTGATTTCGATTTTTTCGGAAACGCGAGGTTGAAATGTTGGTCATTTAGATTTACTAAAATGTGATGTTTCGGAGTAAATACTATACTATTCAATCAGGCGAATCTTGCAATGATGATTGAAATTAATTGAAGAAGATTATTAGAAATTTCGTTTCGCTCGCGTGTATTGTGTTTGATTGTGTTATGGGCATTTACTCCTAATGGTATAGTAGTATATAGGAATTAGTATCCATTTCAAACCATTTCCATATCAGATATTCAGTAATCTGTAGTGATCAACTTGGCAACAGCGCATTTTAAAAACGTTGAAATTATTTGAAGTTGATCAAAAAGCAGATTCAAATCAGTATACTTCAGCCGAAATTTCCAATAATGTTCTCGAAATCCTTTCTAACGCCCATAACTTGGCAACTGCGCATTTTCACAAGCGAGATTTTCCAGAATGAAAAGTATGCTATCCACTCTGAACCATTTCCATCTCCGAATATGTCAAATAATAACTGCCGATTAAAAGACTTAATCCGCTTTGAATCTGGTGTTCTCGAACGTGACGTCAGAGCGTTGCATTAGGCACATGCTGGGTTGTGTGAAAGATAGAGTTATTCCACAGAATTACCCTCGTTAATCTTATGCAAAAATCCTATGAAGGCAACGTAGTGCCGGGATCACATTGTAGCATCAGGATTGAGCCATCCTCTACAGTCAAAAAACCTTGCACAGTAGCAGCACATCAATTCATTAATGTTATTTTACACTGTGCTCAAAATATCCGAAAAAATTTAAAATGATTGAGGATCTGAAATTTATCCACTGTTTGAAAAAAAAAAACGAAAACCGTTTGAACTGCATCTGAGTACGGACCTGAAACGAATCTTCGACAATTTCTACTAGCATCTCCATTGATGCCAGTTTATTTCATTGTCGTTCTGAATGGAAACCTAGTAAAGGCTGGTGCTGGATTTTAGATCGACAATAGCGGATGATTATTCGATTTCCGAATCTTCTGGGACTGTAGCGTCAGCGTCCTTGATTATATGTTCAAAATGCCATTTGTAAAATTGCATTAATATTATCGAATAAAATTCGATAATTCATAGGTAATCAATCATTAATTTGAAATTACTACATTTAATGTAGACGTTTTCGTTTCCCAAGGAAGATATTCTTCAATCTCATATATTTTGACGTAACCACGTAACCCTCTGTATTCGGGAATAATAAAATTTCAACTATCTATCTGATAATTGGTAGCGGTTGAATTGGGAACGGTAACATTTTGTTACTCTACTAAACTGATGCTGATCTATAGATTTGAAACATTTTCAACTCACCTATTGGGATGTTACGGCTGTCAGAATTTTTTTTTTACATACACATTGCTTTTTTGGATTTTTGTATTCTCAATTGTTATTTTTAATTATGGTGATATAGCTATTTTGGAAGTGAGTGAAATTCAAATGATTGGAACTGTATATTTTGACCTTATTGTGATCTGTTTCGACAGTATGATGAACAAAACGACGAAAATAAGCCTTTCACGTAAACAAAAGCTTTTGAGACATGAAGAAATACAAGAAATGAGTGGATTTATATTATATTTATGTGGCAAAATGCATTCGATTTTTTTGATTGTTCAATTGGGAATTTATTATCAATCGCGACTTTTTGTGTTAACACTAATACAATATGTGCAAAAATAAATTCTCATTTCTTGATTCATAATGTGTGTTATTTCTGTACCTGAATAACTCAGATATTAATTCTTTCAACCTATTTCATTAAATTCACTGTAATATAATGGTATCTCAATTGAATATATAAATGTATCATTTTAGGACGTAAATGTGTAATTTTTTTTGTTTTCACATTCTATTTAAAATGAGGGCGGCAATTTCTCTTTCGCACCTAGTAATGAAAGATCTAGGAACGGCACAGATGAAGATTATGAAATTGCCTTCGAAAATAACATCTCTAGTGATCTCACAAACTTTACGAAATCCCTACTTTGGTTGACAAATTTGTTATTGTGGATATTCAAGACTCTGGGCCTGATAATAAAGATCTTTGTTTTTTCAGTTAGTGCGCTTCTTCCAGTTGTTTCTCACGAATATAACAAATAACAAATACACACAGCACTCCATTATTGTTTTGCCCATCACAAATTTTCTCAGAGGAGTGAATTCATTTCACTAACTACCCGTTATATAATTCGATTAACACATTTTTAAAAATCACTTCGATATTCGCTTCGATCGCTATACAAGTCAGAGTTTCTATGTTCAAATAAACAATACTTCGGAAGTAAACCAATTATCCGCGATGACAAACAATGTTATTTCCAGAAAAACATGTTTCCTTCTCGAATTATTGCAGATATTTTAGATAAAAATCTAGGACAATCTAGGATCTCCAATGGTCGCCATATTGGCCACGGCAATAAATCATCGGCTTATTATGTCGGCATCTTTTTGATCAGCCGCCGCGCCGTCCCGTATTATCAAAACACCATCCGTATTCCGTACTCTCTCCGCTTCAACATGATTTTGCGAAATAAAGAACAAAATAATAAAAGATCTAGGAAACAAATGTAGACTTATCTTCTTCGATTATTGGAATAACAATTACAAAACAATCTTTTTTGCAATATACCTCACTAAATAATGAATATCGAATGAAAGGAGTAGTCCCAAGAAGATCCGGCAACCCTGCAAATCAACTACGTATTTGAATGAGAAAACAACTATGGTGTTTTGCTGACTACGGAATTCCTTCAGCGCCATCTCCTAATCATGAAACTGAACGAGAAACTACGCTGGACATTACCGCCATCTGTGAGGCAAGGTCTGAACCACTAATTTCGAGATCCCGATTTTTTGAGTCCCTGCTACCCATCCTTGATATTTATATGATCAATGGCGGTGTTGTTGTCAAAATTATTCGCCATGTAGTTGTTAAGCCAAACGACTGCATTTCAGAAGCTAATATTTCTGTCACGGGTTACTATATATCTAACCTCGAAAGTGAACATAAATTTTTGAGAATCCAAAGCAACTTAATTTTCAATGTTTACATATTTCGACTTTTGAATCAGTCATTGACTATTGCCAAATTTTGGTCTTTACAATGGTCCAATCCACTTAGCATTAGGACTTTACAAAAAGTTACCTATCTACCTGGAAGATAGCTCTGCATGAGTCGCATCGTGAATCCCCCCTCTTAAAACATGAAGAATCCCGATAAAATTCAGGCTCATATACTTTTCCTGAAGTGATTATATCTTCAGTCTTCCAGAAATAAAAGGCCAAATGATACCTAAGGTAGGTACTTCACCGTGGAATAGCCTTCTTAATATCGGCTACCATATATGGTACATGTGGTTCTGAATTTCAGGCCTTGTAGTGCTCCTCTGAGGGATCGTTATCTGGTCGAGAGCTCTTCCATGTGAGAGGTATTCAATTGCATCCTGAATCAAGCACATTACCTCAGAAGGACCATATTTGGCATATACCTAACAATAAGGATAGCTACAGAAAACTCGGATAGCTCCCACTCTGCTGACACCACCAGTGCTGGGACCACAAGGAAGTTGGTACACTGCACCTACAACTGAAAACCATTAGGTACCACATCAGGTATCTCTAGGCTACATATATATTAGTTATCGAATTATTGTGCTGAACCAGTAATAAATTGCAATTTTTGATGAAAATAATTCAACCGATCAGGGTTCGATATTGTATTCAGTCATTATCCAGTTATCTTTCCTTTTCGAAAATGAGACTTCGAGGGTTGCTTTGCAACTAAGTTGGCGGTTAAAAACACTTTTCAAAACACTTTATTTTTTTTCTTTGGCTGTTTCTACAAATATTCAGCTTTGGTTTCGTAGATAATTCATATACTGTTCACGATTCACTAGACCCTCATTTCACATAAGCTTCCCTCAAGTTCACTTCATAGGATGAGTACTCCACCCCAACCTCCGGTGTGCTAGTCTGTACCTAAACTTGAGTAAAAGTTCAGAAGATTCAGTGCCGGTTGCATAAAAGCCCGTCAAGGCTTCTGTTAACTCAACGTGGGATCAACTCTGCTAATGCACGAGCTAAGGCATGCGTTGCCGTGGTTATAAAGAAATTAAATATTTAATCGTCTGCTAAATATTTATGGGACCGGCACTCAGTGTGATTCACCCTGACGGATTGTACCGGGTGATTCAATAAGGGTAACGAGGTACTGTATATCAGGAATTTATAGTCGTACAAGTTTTGAGAAAAAATCCTTCAGAGGAACTCGACTAAGATAAATTAATAGAAATATTTTACAAATTGGTACGTCCACCGTTAGGGGGCGTAATAGCTTCGATCTTATAAAAAATTTGATATTTTCGAAAATGTGTTATAACAGTTCAGAAATGAATACCCTCACGGTAATGCCAACATAATGGTCCATCTTTTTTATATTTAAAAATTCATTGTAGGACGTAAAATGAAGGCGGTATGGGATCCTCAACTTTCTGAACCGTAAATGCCTATAACTAAAGTTTAACTTGACGGAATTCTGCTTACAAAATATGGTTCAAGAAAGAAAGGTTCGGTGGATAGCATAATAAACCATTCATATAATTTTGGTTCTCACCGCCCTCGCTAGGGAGCGTATTTTATGAAGTCAACCGTTTTTTTAATTTTTCTTTGAAATCTCATATGCATCGGTATAATCAACAATTATTCATACAACAAGAACCTACCAAAAGTTTGTGTTTCTTCATAGCTCAGCCTGCACATTGATCATAGCTCTACATTTAGTGAGTAAGACCAACTTATAATCACTTTCTTCTGTTTATTTTAAAAACAAACAATCGTTCACTCGACCGACCACTCATATACGATGTCCAGTTGTCACGCTTGCCGCAAAAATATCTCGCTAGCTGATAAGAATAGTCTCTCCTGTTCAGTATGCCGAAAGCAATGAAACGGAGTATGTGCTCGATCACAGCCTAACGATTCTGAATACGAGACGCTAAATACTTGGAAGTGTCTCTGTGAACTATGCACCGACCAATTCAAAGCCATAATGGACCAATTACTTGTTCTAAATCAAGCCATGATAACTTCAAATAACAAAATTGAAGAACTTTCTCGTCTAGTTGCTGACCAATCTGAAACAATAACTAATTGTGTCAATGATATATCAATGCTTCGAGTTGAACACCAAGAATTACGGATTAAGTTATCTGAATTAGATAATCAGCACTCCTCCTAATACGGCAGTTTCAATCCAAGAAATGCAATCGGAAATCTTAGACGGGAAAAAAACCTCATACTCCTGGGCCTTGATGACAATTCTACCAACAATGACTTGGCCCTCTCGCAAGCTATATTGGAGTCAATAGCACCAATAAATACAACTACTATAAATTCGGCGAGCAGACTTGGCAAGCCACGCTCTGATAAACCTCGTCCACTGAATATCCGCCTTAATTCCGCTGAGGATGCCATCTTCATATTGAGAAACAAGTCCAAAATTTTTACACAATATCCCAACATCGTCATTAAATCAGATCTGACACCGGCTCAGTCTAAATACCTGTCAGACCTCAGAAATGAATTACGCCAAAGAATATAAAAAGGTGAGAAAGATATCACAATCAAGTACGTCGATAAGATTCCGAAAATCGTTCCTGTGGAAACAAACTCGAGGGATAATAAGGCCACCTCCAAAAGACCGCGTGAAAACGACCAGTCACCGAAAAGGACTGTAGGACTGAAAGTGCCTAAGCCACGGGTAGCTTCTTGTGATCCTTATAACAGTAATCAATAGCAGTCACTGAGAATAATATTCTGGAATTGTCAAGGTCAAACAAACTTAGATGAATTCGCCATAGATCATGAAAAGTACTTCTCGATATTGTGTCTGAGTGAGACCTAGTTGACATTTGAGCTCACACAACCCCCAAAATCTCTATCTTTTTTTGAAGTGATTAGTTCACCAGCTCTCAAAGAAAAATCTTTTGGCAGAGCTAGTGGCGGTATTAGGGTATAATACAAAAAAATCTTCAACGTAACTGTCATTGATACTACCCCGTGGTGGATATTTTGTCATTTTTGTTTTCGAAATACATCCTTCATTCTGTGCTCCATATACTTCAAACCCTCACTTGATATGATCTATATTCTTGATGGTTTGCAAGTAGCTCTGAATGAGGTAACCGAGCAGTATCACGATATCCCTATAATCATTGGTGGAGACTTCAACGCCAGAGTGACAGAACTCGGTAACATTCCAGAGGAGCTGCTTGAAAATACCAACCTCTTCGAACATAGGCTTAGTATGGATAAAATACTGAACACTCGTGGGCGTAATATTCTTGAGTTCATGCATGCAAATTCTTTTTCACTGTTGAATGGAAGGACCTCTCTTGATTATCCTGTGCAATATACTCATTTTTCTCGTGCAGGAAATAGTGTTATTGATTTGGCTTTCATATCGAATTACTCCCTAGAATTCATAAAAAATTCCTTAATGATAACACCATTTCTGATCATTTTCCTATTTTCCTAGAAATTACAGATAATTTTGAGAAGACCAGATGTGAAAAAATAATTCAATCTGAATCTAATACACTCTTGCTCTACAGTATAAAATAACCATGAAGAATTCCTTGAGAATTCAATACATCCCCGAAATTAAAACTTCTTACAATAACTTCTGCTCAGCTATATACGAATCCGCCAATACTCTGAACCTCACAAAAAAAAACTCTAAACTATAACTCTCCTCGCAAAAGTATTATGCCTTGGTTTGATCAAGAGTGCGTTATATCGAAACTAAAACTGAGAAATGAATTAAAATTACTCAAAAACGAAAACTTCGCTCCTCATTGTACAACACAATTCCACAACACCAAACGTTCACATAAGAAATTGCTAAAACACCAAAATGAAACTCATTATCAATCTCTCCTGGATGTTCTGAATACTAGTAATAACCCTAAAACATTTTGGACTAAAAAAATAATAATCTCCTTCAGAGATACTCAGTTCCCAAGTATGGGAAGTTTTTTATACCAATATTTATCCTCCACGCATAGTTGAAAATACTCATTTCTCTGATGCTAGAAATCCTTATCTTGACTCTTCAATCACCACTGCTGAAATTTATATGGTTATTAACTCCTGTCGAAATAACAAATCTCCAGGTTGCGACTCAATATCGTATGAGTTCATAAAACATCTTCCACTAAACTGGGTCTTATATCTAACATGCTTGTTCAACAAAATATTGGACTCCTCAGTCACCCCAGATAGATGGAGTGAAGTAACCATGTCTATGATACATAAAAAAGGTCCTACGGAATACCCCACTAATTATAGAGGTATTGCGTTACTCAATTGTTCAGCTAAGGTTTTTACCCAAATACTTCTGAATAGGCTAAACATCTGGGCAGAAGATAACGCTATTCTCCCTGAAAATCAGTCAGGTTTTCGACAGTATAGAGGTTATATGGACAATGTCTTCACACTCAGCTCAGTAATCCATTTGCACTTGCGATTGAAAAAGCGAAAGGTTTTTGCGCTATTTGTCGATTATAAACGAGCTTTCGATTCAGTGAAACACTCTCTTTTGTGTCTAAAACTTTTCTCTGTAGGCGTAATATCCAAAATAATATCATTGTTAAAGAATATTTACGATAACGCCCGAATGAAAGTCAAATCCACAGAGGGTTTCACTAAATCATTCGACGTCACGACAGGAGTACTTCAGGGTGAATCACTCAGTCCATTGCTCTTCGCTTTATTTTTGTCGGACATTGAATGTTGAATTTGCTGACTTTCACATGCCATTAGCAGAAGCCACATCACATATTCTCAAACAGAGGAGGTCGATGTTGCTCTCCAGGTATCTGAACAGACTCAGAGAATAAGATAGTTCCTTGTTTTCTTGCTCAACCTTTCTCTTACTCAGCCAGTCACTTACACTATCTGAACAAGCCCAAAACTATCTCCTTATGAAGGTACCCATCCAAGTTACTAGAACCATTGCCCAACTCCGATTATGTAACAGTTTAGCGATAAAATTTACTTGATTTTTCAGAAGTGTTCAGCCTGATAGATCCTATTTGACCATTGTGATCTCCAAATCCGAAATACCTACTCATTAGATCACTTTACCGCATCAACCCGAGAGAAATCTGCTCAGTTTGTAACAAGAATGAGTTTGATACTATCCATCATATTTTATTTGATTGTCCTATATATACCTCAATGCGACCCCGTAACGTTCCCTGCTTGGAGAATATTAACAATTTGTTTGGCACGCTCGATAATATTACGCCCACTAAAGCAAAATCAATAGCCACACATATCTGGAATATTTTGAAAATCAGATCATTCATTATTAATGAGTAGGTAATTTTCATTAGGCACTGGGTTCTCTTTCATTCTCTTTCATTTATATATGTTTGGTCGTTACAGACCAACGGGTCTCTTTTTCATTTTTTTTGTATTACATCGATGTTATTTGGTCTGATGCATATTTATAGAGAAATTATATAAATGTAACTGGTAAAATACATGTGTAGGTGGTGGAATATTTATACTTAACTAGAGATATGGTTAATGTTTTTTTTTTTCTTATTTTTATAGATGCTTATGTTATCTGATTTAGTTCAGACTTTTTTCTCTTTCTTTGTTTCTATCTTATATTATAATACTTACTTCACTTGATAGCCGAATTCCTTGTTTTTAAAACGGTATGTTTTGCTCAAACAATAAATGAATTGATTGATTGATTGATAATTATCTCCAGTTTCGGGAAAAAGATAAAATTTCCAACATAACATGTTCAAACCGCATGGCGATATCTTCATTCGTTGAAAAGTTATGGCTCTATTATATGGCCTCATCAACAAATTTATAAAAGAAACATAATCGGTAATTGAGTATTCAAATTCTTCTTCAAGTATCGTAGTGGAGCATGCTATAGAAAGATGAAAGGAAAGTTGAGAACTGCGTTCCCATTTTAATTTAATCAAAACATTTTCTTCACGGCGTTACCAGATATTGTTTGTTTTGGTATATCATTATTGTTCTGATTGAATTGAATTTCTTTCTCTCATTTTCCCATGGCATGCTCTGTCCATTTTGTTTCTTCGATGAATTTGTTAATGGAATATGGAACTATAACTTTTAAACGAATGAAGATATCGCCATGCAGTTTCGATATATTATGTTGCAAATTTGATCTTCTTTCCGAATCTGATGAAATAATCATACCATTCCATTTGAAATTTCGGAGCAAAATTCAATAAACTGATAACTTCATCAAACATGCTCGCCTAGCGAGGGCGATAAGAGCCAGAATGGCATGGCATTTCATACTTCTCACCAAACCTTTCTTTCTCGAACTATATCTTGTACAATTTTCAGAAAAAATTAATTTTTGATACAATCGACGCTATATCGACCACTAACGGTGGACGTATCAGTTTGAAAGATATTTTCATCAATTTTTCTTGGTCGGTTTCCCCCGAAATATTTCTGCTCCAAACTTCCACGACTAGTAGTTACTGAGTTACAGCACGTCGATACCCTAATTAAATCACTCGGTACATTCGAACGTGACAGTATAGTAGATACAAAAATGGAGGTCGCATTCTTGATATTTTTTTAAAGAAAAATTTACTTTCTAATACAAAAATTCGTTATCATCTTCTGTTCTCGAGTTATAAATAGGAATTGAAATTTTTCGACACATGTGATGAAATTGCTATCATGGTCTCGTGAACTGAAATTATTCGTGTGACATAATGATATTTCAGCAAATTTTATCGTTACCAAAAAAAACCTATGTGTGTGCCTAGTCCTTTGTCGAATCAAACCAACAATAAAGTGTTTCTACAGACTCTAGTTGTGCAACTCAATGGAAGGTACGACTCAAAGGAAGTTCGAGCTATCATCTATACTGGATAACAACGTTCATACATAAGTAAACTCGTTGCAGTGGAAATGGGAAACGAGAAATTCAGAAAAAGAGAATATGGTTCACGCTCTTTTCAGAGGTTATCATTCTGAGAGCATAAATCATTCTTGCTACAACATTGATGTTGAAAGCTTGGATAGGAACTACGCATGATGTTACTAAGTTTTAGATCAGGCAGTGACTTTTTTAACGTAATTCCTATGCGTCCATTTGGATAAATGAACTTCAAAAATTTTACACCAAAATACATGATGGCCCAATAGAATCATTAATAGGCGCAGATGTAGCAGGACAACTCTTTACTGGTGAGGAAAGAAATTTGAAAAGTGGACTTTTTTTATGAAACATCACTAGGGTGGACACTCATAGGATAAGTGAGAAATTTCTCTCCAGATAACTATCATCATACTTCTATGATGGCAATTTCACTTCATAATCAAGAATGTGAAATTACAGATTTGTGGAGACTCGATATCTTGGAAATTATATAACCTGGAGTACAAAAATCGATTTAAAAGAAGGAAGCAACATTAAAAGAGCATTTTTTGAAAACCATGACTATCAATCGATCAGGCAGATATGAAGTTTCCATGCCGTGGATTACAGTCCATTTAGTATCATCAGATTATTTTGATATACCTAGCTGGGGAACGAGTAAAAAATCTCAAACAGAAATTGAAAAATAAAATGGATAATATGAGGAATACGATGCCATATTTCAAGAACGGATAGTCGAAAAAATCATAGAAAAAAATACCGAAAACGAAAACGCTGTTGAAACCCATTGACTTTCGCATCGATATGTGGTTGAATTGAGTAGCAGCACAACCAAGATTCGATCTGTGTTCGTTGAATCAGAAAGACAAAAAATCATCCTTCTTGAATCAGTGTCTCGAGAGGTGAATTTATCTGATTTCTATGGTACCTTCTGTCATTTTAATATTTCTTTTGTAGAAAATCGATGTCATTTCTGACATTGGAAAATCGGAATTTCCTGAGAACTCTTTGGTATATGATAGAGATGAAAGAATCGTCTTTTATCGACACAATTGTCTTTTATCAACACATTTGTTGGAAGCTATCAGCGAATATCATTTGAGAGAAGAACAGGATGAACATGCTGATTTTTATTTTGTCTCGATATTGATTCAATTAATGAAAAGTTTCTAAGTCGACGAATGTGTGATCAGTATGGATACTGAACAACAGCTGTAGCAATTCATCCAACAATCCATCGATGTCATAAAAAGGGTAAATTTGACTCGAGAGAATGGAAATAATACCCTGTTGAATGATGATGAGGAATGTTCTGTTTCACTTTCTGTGTTAGGACTTATTTGGAACAGAAAACTTGATACTTTGTAACTCTGTCTAGAGGGATTTGAAGATATCAACCTTGGTGTAGATACAAAACGCCCTATTCTTTTCGCTGCAAATCGGATTTGTACTTAATACTTTTCTGAGTATTCGTAAATTCCACACATGGTTGGATCGATAAAGCGATTCATTGGTAATTGTAGAGATACAGATAATCGCAAGTCAGGCAATTTTAGTTAAAATACGCGATAGCCGTGATTCGAAATTGCATATTTTTTCTCAAGATTTCTCGATGTCAATGGATTATACTGGAAAAAATGCTTTGAAGATTAATAACTCGGACGCAACTTCACAAACAACCATGATATTCACATGTGTATGAAAGTTGAGAAATCGAAATCAAGTGCATATCTGTATTTGATAAAATATAGTTGAGAAGAACGAAACGTTGTATTAAAAATCAAAGAACACCAAATTGAAACAATTGGGAAAAAAAGAGACAGAATATTCCTGACATCATTTTCATATTTCTAAAAATGAAGGCACCAGCGCAAAGAAAACGGGCCATTTCTTGGTCTATCGATCTAAAATATTTTCAGCAATACAGTGTTGCCGCTTTTATCGAAAAGTAGCAACAACTTTGTTGTTTCAAATGGAACACCTTGTATTTTATTTCATTTTAAGATAGATAAATATCAACGTTGATAATTCAGAAGAGGTACCGTTTATCATATGGGATTTGTTTTTCCGTTCCAATGAATATTTCGCTTTCTGAAACAGATATTTTATGTGAAAATTTAAATGATTCGTAATTGTTAGTATAATTGGTGGAATATGATTTCAACTTGACAGTAATATGTTTTTCATGCACCATCATGTTATTCTTGATGTTATTCATTTATTTATCACACCACATTATTTACTACTGTGAGCTTGAAGCAACACATTTCCGAGTCCATATCCCTATAAATGTCAACTCACCCGACTTCTAGCGTAGAGAGTTCATAGACCTTATTTGATCCAATTACTCTCCTTAATTTTTCCTTATTACATTTCGCTGAACTGCTTATATACTTTGCTGAAAATTATGTTTTCATGTTCAGTTCTGCAATGAACGATAATTATAAGTGAAGCTTTAGCGCCTAGGTTGATTAACTCATAATACAACTTGCGATGTGTGAATAATTCATTTCAGAGATTGGAGCATAATATTTTTCGATGTTCAAACAAGCAACACTAACCACTGCTATCAATGAACTGATTGTTTATGGATGCTGTTTGAATTCAGGCATCAAATAACAATTCAGCACTATACATCATCAATTAGGGGACAAAGCTGAATGCTTATTAACTCCACTGTTGAATGCATCGGTCTAGGTATATGTACGCACACAGATACAATGACACTAAATTATTGTACTTTCCTTTGTTTCGAATCAGCAGTGATGAATGATGGTTTCGTGTGCTCCAGGCTCTGACTACTGTATAATTTCATTTAGGTGCGACAGTTTGCTCTCGATCAGATCTCTATTGAGTCCAGTGGTTTCGAGTTCATGCTACACAGGGATTAAATCGGGACTTTTTTGAACTGAAAAATATTGAATAAAAATTTCAATTTCATCATAGATTTATTGATTGCGGAAACTACTATCGATTTATCGACTGATTGAATTCTGCTTCTTGTCATTTTGGTAAATTTTAACCATCATCATACAACGTGAAACAAAAGTACAAATCCAATGGCGAATTTCGCATTGCTGCCATGTTTCCCGTTTTTCTGCTATAAAAGGATTTTTTCCAAATAAAACACCATATATTTCATTTCATTTTCAGATTCTTCCTGGAAAGCTATTTGCATCGATTCATATCACATTAGGTCCAGCTGAGACGATTACAGATGTATAGGGAGAGAAAAATCGAGAATTCCCAACTTTATAAGAATTTTCTGTATCGAAACTATTTATTTTTGGTCGAAACAGCTCACATGTTCATACCCCAAATAATTTTGATTTATTATCTGATGACATTCAATCAAATCTCAAATAGTTTGCTTCAGAATTCTAAACTATCCTGTATCACTCTTATTTCAATATGAAGTACAACTGCGGAAACAAAGTTCAATAAAAAAATACCTGCTTGTGAATAAAAAAAAACACTCATTAACTTGAAGTTACCTAAGATGAATATAACTATTGTACACACATACCTGGTGAAAGTTTCATACAAACACTTCATATGATTCGATGATCAAAAATTCAGAAAAAAAAATAGTTTCAAACGTTGGTGCAGTTGGAAATGAAACTGAGGTCTTATTTCACAGAACCATGGGACGTTGAGAATCGACACAAATTGTGAATAATAAGGTGACAGATGAAGCCAACTGTTTGATTCTCACAACTGAAATTATTATATGGCAGTGAAATTTGAACTTCATATGGGGTCACTCGCACCTTCTTGTCAAAATTCCATAGATATAGTTAATAAATCACACCTAGGTTAGTAATGTCAGAACCTAAATTCAAGCAATTATTCGGGTTATTGTTAATGTGAACTATTAGAAGAATTCTATAGGCATGTTATTTTAAACAACTAGATAAATGGTAGGTTTATTTTGATTTTTGTTTTGATTGAGTTTGATATTATACTCTGCCAAAGTAGAACTGTTTTTATTCAAATTTCAATCATTCTTGCCTGACGAAACGCGGCTCGATAAAGTATTTCCGTTTGTCCTTCAAAGACCTGGTTACAATAATTATTAAAACGAGGAATACTGTAGATAACATTGAAAATGGAGCGGTTATTTTTATTTACAAAAGGAAGCACAAAGTTACAGAAAATCGAAAACAAGTATGGAAATCACATCATTCGCATCATTCTGATATTGAAAAATACAAATAGAAAACTAGAAGTTTTTATTCACAGGTATGAGTTGCTCTCATCTTAGATAATATCATATACAAATTCTTTTTACTATTCACGCCCCGAAATTCCTTCTAGCTATGGTTCTATAAGACCATGATATATTTTATATATTTTATATATCTGTAGTTCAGGCTGTTCAGAAAAAATTATGAGCTCTAGAAAACACCTCGACCGAATAAACACTGGTCGATATTTTAGTCACGATGTTTATCATCTGCAAAAAAGTTGAAATATAGTTGAATTACAGATTGCTTATTTCTTATGGATATTCTCGCATAGAGTTCAGAATAAAAACCACACCTTTACCTGTTTTATCCGCGGTTCAAGTATAGATTACCTGTTACCTTGTAATAGAAAGTAGGTACACCTTTTCTTCAAAAATTTAAAAGTCACTATCCTATTGAGGGATAACCAAATGATAAAATCATTGACCAGGTTATATTACACTGGAACCGTTACTATGAACCATGGAATGAAATTCAAATTGAGATTGTGTAGTAGAATTGAGTATTCTCATTCATGATTTCATTTATCGGTTATCAATGATGGTTATCATTCGAATGGCTGATTTTATGGTAATTGATCTGTATTAGAGAATGTGAGGTGTTAACATGATTGTGATGAAATTATATTTGAATTTTAGTATCAATGTGGAAATTACACATATGAATTGTCAAATATCGATCTATTGAATGTATTCCAGATATAAATTGATCAATAACTACATGAGAGGAGAAATTATTTCATTGAAACCTTTTCAATTGTGAAGGAAATGACGCCATTCATACCTCTTAAAAATTTTCAACTAAAATAGGATTTTGCAGAATCACTCTTCAAAAGTTTTATCGATATAGCTTTTCTAGTAATCAGAGTCACCTGAATGATAACAATAAAACATCTCAATATTCTCATAGAAGTTATTTTTTCTCTAAATGTACTGTGAAACGTGTTAAGTGCATCACTCGGTATCTATTCAGACTCTTTCGGTGAACATGTGGTCACAAGAATTCCAATGATTGACTATTCTACTAATGGAGAGATATTTTGTTCGACAGGTGACGGGAATTCCGGAAATACATTCACTGAAATGGGATCCTTAAATTACATAATATTTATAGATGATGAGAAATCTTCATCGTTCTGCATGACAGGAAGAAAACATATGTGATATTTTCTAGGCGATAGAATCTGCTCGCCACATGAGTTGTATTATACAATTTCACTGAAATATTTTAGAACAGACTAATTTGAAAACAAGAGAGCGATCGACTACTGATGTTCGTCTATGAATAAGACATTCGACAATCGAAAATATCGTCTTCAATCATATACCAATCATGTCAAATCAAATTCAACCATGTGAACTCCTTCACTCATCATCACTTACTACGATAACAATAAACTCACGGCTCGTCAAAATTTCATGAACACTTGCAGAAAGTGAGTTAATATTATGATAATGGATGAAACTATTGCTTCTACATATTTGTAACGTTAGACTACATTCGTTGGCTCATCAGACAGACAGACGTAAATTTATTTCTCAGGAAGTGCATTACAAGTATTCACTTCACAATAATAATAATAATACGAGAAAAATGCATTTCGCTCAGCAACGAGAAAAAATAGAGAGAACAAAATATAAAAAAAATATTGAAAATCATACAAACTATCAAAGCATAAGACGAAAATGAAAAAAAGAAGAAAATGAACACAATAATGCATTGGCTCCATTCATGAAAAAGTGGAAGTGATTAAAGGAGGTGAAACGTATTAAAAATAATCATCGAAGATGAGTTGTAGTTCATACGACTATTGAGAGATTGCTCTGATTGTCTTCTGAACTTGGTGACCGAGGTAAGTTCAACTAGTGAGTTGGGCAATTTTTTATTCCCATGTCCTTTTCGATTCATATCGAAGCTGTGTGCTGGCATGGGAAATTGCGACTTGTTTCGAGTTTAATAGCTATAGACATCTGTAAATTTCGTATATCTTTGTTTTCGTCTAAATGCTGCTATGGCCACTGTATATATAAAGATTAGTCATTGTAAATAGTTTTTCATTTATAAAATGCTACCTACATGATTCTGATTTCGATAATGCCAGAAGTGCTCGTTCAGCGTTTTTTTTTTTGTAGAATAAAAGTTTATTGACTATCAACCGAGTATTTCCAAAATTCAATACCATAGAAAAGCGAACTTTGAGAATAGGCATAATAGACTCATTTCGCCACATCGAAGCCCACATCGGTTCTGATGATATTAACTGCATATATAGATTGCACAAGATAATTTTTTATGCTTTATTGATACATAATATATATTCCAATCCAACTTTTCATCAAGCCAGTATCCTAGAAATTTTGTGTTTGTGACTTGTTTCAAGACTCAACTCTTGTATTTATCTCAACTTGTTCAATTTTATTGTTAGGGTGAATTAGCATGCTGAATGTTTTAAAGAAGGTTCACCATCAGTTCATTTGCTGAAAACCAATCAAAAATATTATTAATTACGGTTTTGGACGTTTTTACTAGATCAAACTAATTGAGTAGACTAGTGTCATCAGCAAACAAAGAAAATTTAATCGATAGAAAACTCCATACTAGATCATTTATATATACTCAATAGGAACAAAATTGGTCCCAATATGGATCCTTGGGGAACACCGCACTTTAAGCTTCCAATGATTGAACGTTCTTTGGAAATCAATAAATTATCCAATATTTGTAATTCTACAGACATCACGATTTTCTAGATAAAATTTCATCCACCGATATAAAGTACCTACCTCGTAGCCCATAGTGCTTTAATTTTTCTAGTAGAATGTCGTGATCAACACAATCGGAAGCTTCAAATAGATCGAAGAACATAGTAGGTGGGATGGCTTTCTTTTCAATATAATGACATTGATTTTATTCACTAAATCGAACGCAGCATCGCCAGTGCTTTTTTCCGCTCTGAAACCATGTTGTTTTTTCTTCAGTTATGTTATTGTGTTATAGATATATCATAAGTTGATCTTTTATGATAGACTCAAAAATTTTAGATAGAATACACTGATGAAATGGAGATTGGTCGATAATTCGTTTTGTCATTTTTACAACCGTTTCAGAATAACTGTTTGATGATTGCCATCTTCTGGCAATCTAGAAAGTACCACTTTCCAGAGACAAGTCAATCAGATATGTGAGGACTGATTTAATAAATTTTCATACAATATTTGACTACTTGTTTGGTTATATCATCATAACCAGAATTCCTTTTTTTATTCAATCGTTTCACAAACATTCCTACTTCTGATTCAGTAACGGATCTGAATAATACCGATCCACTGTAGTTAGCATCAATGTTCTTGAGATAATATGTGCATTATTTATTTATATTTGTTGTTGAGATGAGCTTTTATTTATTGTTTAACATATACATTCTTACTACTGACCTGGTCGCTTATAATTGTTATCATGTTGAGCTTTTGTTTACTGTTTATATATATGTAACCTTTTCGCTTTACACTTAGGTTGTATATATGTGTATTACGATATACATACTATACCTCGTGGACTTAGCTTCATTTATTCACCATTATTCTCATTCATGAAAATTTTTGTACAATTCTTATGTTGTGAAAAATGTATTTATTATTTTTTATTATTATGCGTGAAATTGCGATTTTCGTTGAGGCAGCTAGATATGTTGATGAAATATGTTGAAAATTCATTGGCTACTTCACGTGGTTGGTCAATTGTTGAATCATCAATGTTCAGTTATGTGATTGCAGGTTTCATCTTAGGATTATTTGGTTGTAGGTTATTATTTATAATGCCGTTTTTATTTTGTTATTATTATTGCTTCTTTGAGGATCCTGCATTATTCAGATTTATGTATAGTTCAAAATTATGTGGTTGTTAGTGAATTTTTTTATGTACAGAAGACAGCGCTTATTCCTACAAAAAATTTTGATTAAGATGGTGATCCATCCAGGATTCGGAGGTTTTCCATTTATTTTGACTTATTCGACAGGAAAAGATTCGTAAAAACCTCATATCTTCAGTAACACGTGAAATTATTGTTTCAAAATTGGATATATTTTCATCGTTGATTATCCTCGTCATTTCGTAACAGTTGGTTGATTTTTCAGATGATAGATCCTATTTGACCATTGTGATCTCCAAATCCGAAATACCTACTCATTTTTAGTTGATAATAGGCAATCAGGCAATATGTCAGTGATGATGTTATCGAGAATTGATTCATTGTTATGTGTTATTCTAGCATCGTCATCGTATGATGAAGTTCCATCACAATCAATCTGATTCAGGATCAAATGCTCTAATGATCTGATAAACAAACCCCAAAAGTCGCGAAGGATACAACGATATCATATTCCTCGACTTCCACATTATGGAAAAATCTACTATGAAAGGTTTCACAAATGTGATAATCTGATAAGTCTCCCAGATGCCACCGTTCCATTCCGACAATACTGAATTGCCTTATAAATCAAGATAACCATCGAGATTACTTTGATGAATCGACCACACTTGACTGATACTTGATATTAATTAAATCGATTAACTCATGACATTGCAGACGTCGAAGTGAATTGGACCTGATGATTCTCGTTATAGTGGGTGTCGAATGAAATTTTCGATTTATTGAAAAATTTGAGTTCTGATGAGCAACTTTTTCAAAACAATTATTACTATTGATGAGTACATTATATTTCGGAAATAATATACTACGAAACTCTCATCATCAGCATAATTTCAACTCTCATATCGATTTATAAAGCGAAGGGGGAATTTGGATACTTGAGGTGAAATATTCAGAAGAACAGGTTCTCCAATTATAACGCCATCAAATTGAGATTGGTGGTTATTATTGAGATCTCCGTCAAATTAACTGATAGATAACCAGTATTTGTTCATCAGCTAAGCGATTCACCACATTCTCCATTTTTTCTGGATTTCATATTTGATCTAAGGTGAGCCTCCCATCCTTATTGAAATATCAATTGAAATAACCTTTATTTTCGTATCGTTGTTTGATTTGTCAGTAGCTGTATCAACACGCAATATTTTTACGTATAGAACACTCATTGAAACATATTTTTGTTAAAAAAACGTATTGTCAGGAACTGATGATATGGGGTAAGTAGCAAGGTGATAATAATAATTATTTTTATTTACTTTGAGACCATACAATAGTATAGGAATTGTCAATAGAGTAGGGGACGAATAATGTAAAGTACACATAGATCGACATAAAGATAAAATGAAAACCTTGAAATCAATACATTCAAGATTCAAGATTCAAGATTCAAGATTCAAGATTCAAGATTCAAGATTCAAGATTCAAGATTCAAGATTCAAGATTCAAGATTCAAGATTCAAGATTCAAGATTCAAGATTCAAGATTCAAGATTCAAGATTCAAGATTCAAGATTCAAGATTCAAGATTCAAGATTCAAGATTCAAGATTCAAGATTCAAGATTCAAGATTCAAGATTCAAGATTCAAGATTCAAGATTCAAGATTCAAGATTCAAGATTCAAGATTCAAGATTCAAGATTCAAGATTCAAGATTCAAGATTCAAGATTCAAGATTCAAGATTCAAGATTCAAGATTCAAGATTCAAGATTCAAGATTCAAGATTCAAGATTCAAGATTCAAGATTCAAGATTCAAGATTCAAGATTCAAGATTCAAGATTCAAGATTCAAGATTCAAGATTCAAGATTCAAGATTCAAGATTCAAGATTCAAGATTCAAGATTCAAGATTCAAGATTCAAGATTCAAGATTCAAGATTCAAGATTCAAGATTCAAGATTCAAGATTCAAGATTCAAGATTCAAGATTCAAGATTCAAGATTCAAGATTCAAGATTCAAGATTCAAGATTCAAGATTCAAGATTCAAGATTCAAGATTCAAGATTCAAGATTCAAGATTCAAGATTCAAGATTCAAGATTCAAGATTCAAGATTCAAGATTCAAGATTCAAGATTCAAGATTCAAGATTCAAGATTCAAGATTCAAGATTCAAGATTCAAGATTCAAGATTCAAGATTCAAGATTCAAGATTCAAGATTCAAGATTCAAGATTCAAGATTCAAGATTCAAGATTCAAGATTCAAGATTCAAGATTCAAGATTCAAGATTCAAGATTCAAGATTCAAGATTCAAGATTCAAGATTCAAGATTCAAGATTCAAGATTCAAGATTCAAGATTCAAGATTCAAGATTCAAGATTCAAGATTCAAGATTCAAGATTCAAGATTCAAGATTCAAGATTCAAGATTCAAGATTCAAGATTCAAGATTCAAGATTCAAGATTCAAGATTCAAGATTCAAGATTCAAGATTCAAGATTCAAGATTCAAGATTCAAGATTCAAGATTCAAGATTCAAGATTCAAGATTCAAGATTCAAGATTCAAGATTCAAGATTCAAGATTCAAGATTCAAGATTCAAGATTCAAGATTCAAGATTCAAGATTCAAGATTCAAGATTCAAGATTCAAGATTCAAGATTCAAGATTCAAGATTCAAGATTTATTCATCATTATAAGTACAGATACATTTTAAAAACATTACAAAACTCTCGAGTATATATGCACATATATATTTATTTTTCCGCAAATCGCTAGGAAATTTTGACATTCCTGTCAAAATTTCTTGAAGAAAAAGTCAGGACTTCCTTACTGTTAGGAAATGTCATTTCCTTACTGTAAGGAAATGATGTTTCCGTACAGTTGTTAGTGTTCTACATAAATGATTGAAAACACATCGCTTATAAGGAATTAATTTATATTTTGAAAACATCAAGACATTGCTGAATACATTTTTAAGATCAATTTGTTATATTTACAGTAATTAATTTTAGAAATTTAAACCTTGTAAATTACCTTAATTATTAAATTTTCTTCATCTGGAGCTTCCTGGATAAATTTTTCAATTTCTTCCTTCCTTAAAATCTTAGATTTCTCTGCCCCATAACCTTGAGATTGACGTTTCAATAAAGAACGAAGTTTTGAGTATGTAGATATATCTACATTGTGTTTAATTGCAAGGGTTGACTTCAGTATTGAATAATTGGCCCATAATGTTGAAGATTTCATCTTTAAACAAAGGTCTAGAAAGTATGCTATTACAACATTTTCTGAGAAAGAACTCGTATTTTTACTCATGCGATAATCCATAAAACGTCTGTATGCATTTTCGTACTTTTCTCTTGATTTCTTTGGCAATAATTCTAATGCAGCATTATTCACTGCCTCAACCAGCTCTGGAGGAGTCCCAGGAATGGAAATTTCATCATCACTTATGGTGATTTTATTGTTCAAAGTGAATTACCTGAATTGAAAAAGGTTGATCATACTTTGATATCACAAATACTAGACACTGACATTTTGAAAAGATTTTCTTCTCTTATCAAGCTTCAAAGAGTAATAGCTTACTGCTTACGCTTTGTGAAAAATTCTAAATCTTATGATCTAATCGTGATTTTGGTCAGTTGTCAAATGCAGAACTTGACCAGTCATTAATTATTCTCTGCAAATTTGTCCAACGTATTTCATTCAGTCTTGAGTTAAAATCATTGAAAAAATCAAAACCTCTTTCACCAAAAAGTAGAATTTTGTCATTAAATCCTTTCCTGGATAAAAACAGTCTCATCAGAGTTGGTGGAAGACTCAAAAATTCAAATTTACCTTTCAATAATAAACATCCTATATTGTTACCAAGCAATGGTAATTTCACTAAATTAATTATCCGATTTGAGCATAAAAAACAATTACATGCAGGAACACAATCCACTTTAGCCGCAGTTAGATCAAATTTTTGGCCAATCAATGGTCGTAATACCGTCCGGGGAGTCCTGCGCAATTGCGTAATTTGTTTTAGATGCAAACCAATTGAAACTCAGTATCAAATGGGAGATATTCCTCAGTCACGCCTGAAACCCCAGAAGCCTTTTTCAACTACTGGAGTGGACTACGCTGGTCCATTCTATATTAAAGATGGCAAGACCAGGAACAGAAAAATCGTAAAATGCTACCTATGTATATTCGTATGCTTTGTTACAAAGGCAGCTCACCTCGAACTGTCTGACGATCTTTCCACAGATGCATTCTTGAGATGCTTAACTAGATTTGTATCGAGGAGAGGTGTTTGCACTGAAATGTATTCAGATAACGGTACAAATTTTGTTGGGGCTGAAAATGAGTTGAAAGTTGTAATATCAAGTCTCAAGAACAATTCAAATTTTCATGAGTTTTTAGTAGCAAACAAAATTAATTGGCACTTCTCACCTCCATATGCACCCAATTTTGGAGGTCTTTGGGAAGCCTGCGTGAAGTCAGCTAAATTTCACCTCGAAAGAATCATTGGTAACTCACACCTGACTTATGAGGGATTGAACACTGTAGTCACGCAAGTTGAGGCTGTCCTCAATTCTAGACCCTTGATACCCTTATCCAATGATCCTAATGACCTATCCCCCCTCACACCCTCACATTTCCTCATTGGCGAGCCTATGACTGCTATACCCCAAAACGATGTGAAAGACATCCCATCCAATCGACTAGCCCACTTCAAACTGATTCAACAACAACTGCAACACTTTTGGCAGCGATGGTCGCATGAATATCTCAACACTCTGCAAGAACGATCGAAATGGAAGAGACATCATCAAAACGTTGAAATAGGTTCCATGGTACTGCTGAAGGATGAAAATTCAGCTCCATTATGTTGGAAACTTGGACGCATCACGGAATTGTTTCCAGGAAGCGACAAAATAGTTCGGGTTGTGAAAGTTAAAACTGCGTATGGTGAACTGAAACGTCCTGTTTCTAAAGTTTGTATTCTTCCTATGGATACTTGATCATTCAACAGATATGTATACAAGATTCTTTCTACTTTTCTTATCAGCGTCAATATAATTTTTGTCAGTATTTTTTGAAAGCTACTCCTTTCAAGGCGGCGCCATGTACTGATTCATACTGTATAATATTTATAATATTAGTTACTAGGTAGATACGGTACCAGTTCCATGGTTGTTGCTAGGTTACAAAACGAAAAACAGTTGTTATTGATGTTGTTTAATGATGATTAATAAAAAATTATGACAACTAAAGTCACACTCAATTCAATACTATATCATTTCTAATTACAGTTCTTCAGATCATAGTCATAGGTGAAGTGAAAGATATCACGACACTGAACATGAACAATTGTCGAGAATTGCTCGACATTTGTTCATGTTCATTAAACAACATCAATAACAACTGTTTTTATCCAGGAAAGGATTTAATGACAAAATTCTACTTTTTGGTGAAAGAGGTTTTGATTTTTTCAATGATTTTAACTCAAGACTGAATGAAATACGTTGGACAAATTTGCAGAGAATAATTAATGACTGGTCAAGTTCTGCATTTGACAACTGACCAAAATCACGATTAGATCATAAGATTTAGAATTTTTCACAAAGCGTAAGCAGTAAGCTATTACTCTTTGAAGCTTGATAAGAGAAGAAAATCTATTCAAAATGTCAGTGTCTAGTATTTGTGATATCAAAGTATGATCAACCTTTTTCAATTCAGGTAATTCACTTTGAACAATAAAATCACCATTGGGCCAAGTTTCTTTTTCTTCTGACATCCAGGAAGGACCTACCCACCAAGTCTGGCATTCCTTCAATTCTTTCGGATTCAGACCTCGAGAAATGATATCTGCTGGGTTTGATTCACTAGAAATATGATTCCATTGTTCTTCATTAGAAAATTGTTGAATTTCAGTGATGCGATTGGCAACAAATGTTTTGAGTTTGTATGGTTCAGTTAGAATCCATGACAGAACAATTGTGGAGTCAGTCCAATAATAAATATGCTTCACATCTATATGCATAACTTTGAGAACTCTTTGAGTTAATTGAACCAGGAGTAGGGCTGCGCAAAGTTCAAGTTTAGGCAAAGAAATCGATTTGAGTGGAGCAACCCGTGATTTAGCACATAT
Organism: Chrysomela aeneicollis; assembly: GCA_029955515.1. Classification (NCBI taxonomy): domain Eukaryota; kingdom Metazoa; phylum Arthropoda; class Insecta; order Coleoptera; family Chrysomelidae; genus Chrysomela; species Chrysomela aeneicollis. Next base: position 19,843,547 of record JARUHQ010000004.1, read on the forward strand.
TAAATGAGAATGAATTTTTCCCATTTGATCTCGAGATCGAAAATAGCAACAAGCGCCGTATGCTTTTTCCGAAGCATCTCCGAAACCATGTAATTCTATTGAAGTAGGATTCGGACAAATCGGTCCTTCGAGCCGGATAATCAGCGAAATCAGAATACATCAATTGAATCAATTAACTCAGCAACATACACTCAGGTCCTTCGATACAATCATTGGCAATAAGCTAGAAGACAGAATAGTTACAATTCGACATCAATAGCGAGCTGTTTCTGGATTTGGACTGAACTGAAGCGGTATAACGAAGAATCGAAAACATCGAGACTTGGGTAAAGGAACGTATCACTACAGCTACCAGTGCACGTTGAGGTGAACTCACTTCCTTTCTAATCAATCCTTATCCTTATCCCTCTCAATTTGTTTGATTGCATAGTTTTGCTCCTCATAATCAGGTAAAAATGTCTGCCGATGAAATAAAAGCATTAATTCATAAACGCGGTGCAATCAAAGCTCAACTCACAAGATTTTCGACTTTTTTGACAAATATAAACAATTCCTCAAAATACAATGAATTATGCATACGATTAGAAAAAACTGAACTCCTTTGGATCGAATTTGAAAGCATTCAATCAGATTTGGAAATCAAAGATTCAACGCATGATCATACAGAAGATAGAATTACCTTTGAAAATAATTATTTTGAAATAATCAGTAAAGCTAAGGATTTATTGAACACATTTTCAGTAAGCCAAGTAGGTGCAAATGCTCCCTCAAGTACTTCAATAAATACACTCAATTCGATTCCAAATATTAATAGTATTGCGAATTTGCCGAAACTAAACTTACCCGAATTTTACGGATCATATGAGAAATGGCTACAATTCTCAGATACATATAAAGCTATGATACACTCATGTTCTTCAATCAGTAAAATTCAAAAATTCTGGTATTTGAAATCATGCCTCAGGGGTGAGGCAGCAAACATTTTAACAGCTTTGGAGGTATCTGAGGCAAATTACGATAGAGCATGGGATCTCTTATGCGAACGTTATGAAAATAAACGGGTTATAATTCAAACGCATCTTAAGTCAATATTTGATATACAAAGCGTTCAGAAAGAATCACACATTCAGCTTCGTAATTTGATTGACACTGTTAATCAACATCTCAGAAATCTAGAATCATTAATGTTACCTGTCAATCAATGGGATACTATCATCATATACCTGATTTCATCAAAATTAGATGCCACTACTAAGAGAGAGTGGGAGCAATATGCTCTGAAACTAAATACTCTGTTACCCACATTTAAAGAATTTACAACTTTCATCAATGAGAAATGTCAATTGTTAGAAGGTTTATATTCTAATGTCAAAGTTATCCATTCAACGCAAAAATACCAAACAAAAAGAACATCAGATAGTAATTATATTGCAACATGTGTAACTACTACAGGACCATCTTGTATTCTATGCCACAAAGATCATCACATATTTTCATGCACTAACTTTTTGAAACTAAATTCACATGAGCGTCTTGCTGAAATTAAAAAGTTAAAAGCATGTATCAATTGTTTACGCAAAGGGCATCAATTGAAAGAATGCAAAAATACTCACGTATGTAAAAAATGTTCAAGCAAGCATAACACTTTGTTACATTTGGAAAAAGAAAATTTTCAAACCAATTCGAATAATAATACATCAATGTCCTCTACAAATGATGTGGGCATACAAAATCAATCAGAGACGGTAACACAAGTGTCGCAATCAACTTTTGCTGCATGCATATCAGGAAACGTCAACTTGGATCCATATATTATACTCCCAACAGCAAATGTTTTTATCACTGATATATACGGCAAATCTCATAAATGTCGAGCAATTCTCGACAATTGTTCACAATCAAATTTCATCACGAAGAAGTTACACAATATTTTGCAATTGCCTATTTCAAAGGTAACTTATTCAGTTGAAGGTTTTGGTTCGAATTCAACATCTGTGCTGTATAAAACCACTGCCAATATCGAATCAACTACAGGTGAATACATCAGACATGAAATACCATTTTTGATATCCAATATTATTACCAAAGATTTACCTGCATTCTCTTTTGATACAAACCATCTTCGAATTCCAGAAAATATTACCCTTGCAGATGATACTTTCAATAAAAGTAGTCCAGTTGATATGTTACTTGGAGCTTCCATATTTTGGGAATTAATGTGCATTGGTCGAATGAATCTGATCAAAAATCACACTGTATTACAAAAAACCAGACTTGGCTGGATATTATCAGGTTCATTGCCACTTTCAGAAATTTCGAATCCAATATGCAATTTAACTATAGAAAATAACGATATTCAGGAATTACTTGAACGATTCTGGAAACTTGAGGAATGTCAACCCATGGTTAGATATTCTCAAGAGGAAGCGGAATGCGAAGCACATTTTATGAAAACTACTACTCGTGATAAATCGGGTAGATTCGTTGTCAGTCTCCCAGTCAAAGAAAATATTTGTGAACTAGGTAATTCATTAGAAACAGCTCTCAAAAGATTTTATGCAGTTGAAAAAAGGTTCAAGAATAATCTCGATCTCAGAGAACAATATATTTCATTCATGTCCGAGTACGAAGCCCTAGGACATATGACAAAAGTAGACACTTCGAATGATAAACCAAAAGATATCATTTATTATTTACCACATCATGGTGTTTTCAAATCATCCAGTACAACAACAAAGCTGCGCGTTGTGTTTGACGGCTCTGCGAAAACTTCTAGCGGACTATCACTCAATGATGTTTTAAAGGTGGGTCCTACAATTCAGGAAGACCTATTTACCATAGTCACTAGATTTCGTACTCATAAATATGTAATCACTGCTGACATAGAAAAGATGTATCGTATGGTCAATATACAACCTTCTCAGCGAAACTTACAACGCATAGTATGGCGTACTGATCCTAATGAACCACTAGATCACTATCAGTTGAACACCGCCACATATGGCACGGCTAGTGCATCTTTTATTTGCATAAGATCTATTCATCAGGTAGCTATGGATAACAAAAATAAATATCCAGAAGCCTGTGCAATCATTACATCCAGTTTTTATGTTGATGATTTATTGACAGGGTTCAATTCGATAGAAGAGGGCAAAAGGATTATATCAGAAATAATTCATATTCTCAACTCAGCTGGTTTTAATCTTCGTAAGTTTGTGTCAAATACAAAAGATATTTTGAAAGAAATATCTAATATCAAATCTGATTCTTCCCAAAAATTCATATCTGACGATAGAATAACAAAAACTCTAGGTTTAACTTGGAATTCAATTGAAGATATTTTTCAATTTGTAGTCAATTCAAATCAATCATCTCACGTGTCCAAACGAACAATTTTGTCAACAGTATCTCAAATCTTTGACCCTTTAGGATTAGTAGGTCCGTGCACGGTCAAGTCCAAACTTATCGTTCAAAAACTTTGGAAGTTAGGTTTGAGTTGGGATGAGAGCCTTCCAATTGATATCTATGAATCATGGAATGATTTTTCCAGTCAGATTTTGGACTTGAATAACATAAAAATTCCTAGGCACATAATTTGTCCGAATCCTACTTCAATAGAATTACATGGTTTCGGAGATGCTTCGGAAAAAGCATACGGCGCTTGTTGCTATTTTCGATCTCGAGATCAAATGGGAAAAATTCATTCTCATTTAATATGTGCTAAATCACGGGTTGCTCCACTCAAATCGATTTCTTTGCCTAAACTTGAACTTTGCGCAGCCCTACTCCTGGTTCAATTAACTCAAAGAGTTCTCAAAGTTATGCATATAGATGTGAAGCATATTTATTATTGGACTGACTCCACAATTGTTCTGTCATGGATTCTAACTGAACCATACAAACTCAAAACATTTGTTGCCAATCGCATCACTGAAATTCAACAATTTTCTAATGAAGAACAATGGAATCATATTTCTAGTGAATCAAACCCAGCAGATATCATTTCTCGAGGTCTGAATCCGAAAGAATTGAAGGAATGCCAGACTTGGTGGGTAGGTCCTTCCTGGATGTCAGAAGAAAAAGAAACTTGGCCCAATGGTGATTTTATTGTTCAAAGTGAATTACCTGAATTGAAAAAGGTTGATCATACTTTGATATCACAAATACTAGACACTGACATTTTGAATAGATTTTCTTCTCTTATCAAGCTTCAAAGAGTAATAGCTTACTGCTTACGCTTTGTGAAAAATTCTAAATCTTATGATCTAATCGTGATTTTGGTCAGTTGTCAAATGCAGAACTTGACCAGTCATTAATTATTCTCTGCAAATTTGTCCAACGTATTTCATTCAGTCTTGAGTTAAAATCATTGAAAAAATCAAAACCTCTTTCACCAAAAAGTAGAATTTTGTCATTAAATCCTTTCCTGGATAAAAACAGTCTCATCAGAGTTGGTGGAAGACTCAAAAATTCAAATTTACCTTTCAATAATAAACATCCTATATTGTTACCAAGCAATGGTAATTTCACTAAATTAATTATCCGATTTGAGCATAAAAAACAATTACATGCAGGAACACAATCCACTTTAGCCGCAGTTAGATCAAATTTTTGGCCAATCAATGGTCGTAATACCGTCCGGGGAGTCCTGCGCAATTGCGTAATTTGTTTTAGATGCAAACCAATTGAAACTCAGTATCAAATGGGAGATATTCCTCAGTCACGCCTGAAACCCCAGAAGCCTTTTTCAACTACTGGAGTGGACTACGCTGGTCCATTCTATATTAAAGATGGCAAGACCAGGAACAGAAAAATCGTAAAATGCTACCTATGTATATTCGTATGCTTTGTTACAAAGGCAGCTCACCTCGAACTGTCTGACGATCTTTCCACAGATGCATTCTTGAGATGCTTAACTAGATTTGTATCGAGGAGAGGTGTTTGCACTGAAATGTATTCAGATAACGGTACAAATTTTGTTGGGGCTGAAAATGAGTTGAAAGTTGTAATATCAAGTCTCAAGAACAATTCAAATTTTCATGAGTTTTTAGTAGCAAACAAAATTAATTGGCACTTCTCACCTCCATATGCACCCAATTTTGGAGGTCTTTGGGAAGCCTGCGTGAAGTCAGCTAAATTTCACCTCAAAAGAATCATTGGTAACTCACACCTGACTTATGAGGGATTGAACACTGTAGTCACGCAAGTTGAGGCTGTCCTCAATTCTAGACCCTTGATACCCTTATCCAATGATCCTAATGACCTATCCCCCCTCACACCCTCACATTTCCTCATTGGCGAGCCTATGACTGCTATACCCCAAAACGATGTGAAAGACATCCCATCCAATCGACTAGCCCACTTCAAACTGATTCAACAACAACTGCAACACTTTTGGCAGCGATGGTCGCATGAATATCTCAACACTCTGCAAGAACGATCGAAATGGAAGAGACATCATCAAAACGTTGAAATAGGTTCCATGGTACTGCTGAAGGATGAAAATTCAGCTCCATTATGTTGGAAACTTGGACGCATCACGGAATTGTTTCCAGGAAGCGACAAAATAGTTCGGGTTGTGAAAGTTAAAACTGCGTATGGTGAACTGAAACGTCCTGTTTCTAAAGTTTGTATTCTTCCTATGGATACTTGATCATTCAACAGATATGTATACAAGATTCTTTCTACTTTTCTTATCAGCGTCAATATAATTTTTGTCAGTATTTTTTGAAAGCTACTCCTTTCAAGGCGGCGCCATGTACTGATTCATACTGTATAATATTTATAATATTAGTTACTAGGTAGATACGGTACCAGTTCCATGGTTGTTGCTAGGTTACAAAACGAAAAACAGTTGTTATTGATGTTGTTTAATGATGATTAATAAAAAATTATGACAACTAAAGTCACACTCAATTCAATACTATATCATTTCTAATTACAGTTCTTCAGATCATAGTCATAGGTGAAGTGAAAGATATCACGACACTGAACAGTGGCCCAATTGAAATTTTTGACGAATACAGGTACCATTGCAGCTGGTGAGTGGTATATATTATATATTCTAGTTGAGAATTCCAGGTAGTTGTTGTCTGTAACGAATATATTTTAGATCAAGCCGAATGATGGCAAGTTTTTATATGGCAAATTTTCAGGTCGAGTGTTTTCTGTATCTTAATCAAGTACCTGATCAATATCCATTGTTGTTGATCCTGAATTGGTTTTTGGTTCAGATATCCCTAGAGATAAATTTTCCAAATTCAAGGAGGATGATACAAATTCTCATTCTTAGACAAAATGATTTAGTAGAAATGATAAATTAAACTATGTCAATTCTGAAATGAATCCAATTACTTCGAGGTTTTTGGTTCAGATATCCCTAGAGATAAATTTTCCAAATTCAAGGAGGATGATACAAATTCTCATTCTTAGACAAAATGATTTAGTAGAAATGATAAATTAAACTATGTCAATTCTGAAATGAATCCAATTACTTCGAGGTCGTTCAATAATTGCAGTGTCATGTTGGCAGTGATGTGGTCTCACGAATCATACTTTTCGAAATTGTTTGCTATGAATGTGGAACTCCGAAAGTTATTTTTGAAGAGGTTCTTACATGTGAAGGAAACTGAAGTGGACTTCTGGTTTTGGCTCAATTCACTCCTCGTATTCATTTCGGAGAGCCAGTATGTCGGACATATGTTCACTGGGAACTGATGGAAATATTTTTGTAACAATAACCTCATACAACTATAAGCACCATTGAACCGTGATTTTTTGAAAACCCTTGGTTAAAACGCCATATATTTTCGTAGATATATTAGGAACTACTTTCACTCCTCTATTAGAAAGTGGTGCAAATATTTTATAAATGGAATTCTTTCAAAGAAATCAGAAGAGGAGATCGATTGGTTCGAACTGAAAAAATAACTTCAACTATTGATACTGATGGGAACGCGAAACCAAAAGGAATACGATTTTCAATGTCTCCATACTCATTATGAATTTTGGATACCGAATTAGATGACATGTTGGAGTTAGTTGTGGTTGAGTCATCTAACCGTAGATCTGCCGTCCTAAGGAGAAATGGATTCAAAGTTTTCTCAGTTTTTCTTCTATTTTGGTTCATTTTAGTTGACTTGCGAGTGTGAATCTAATATTCATAGACCAGTAGAATTTCAGTTTACAGTCAAAATTTGAAAACTATTGGTCGTAGAAGCCTAGTCACATACTGCTACTTCGCTTAGGAACACGCGGAATTGGCATTCGCCTTTACAAAGTAAATAAGCGGTATGTGATATTTTTACTTTAAAAAATTATATTTGTGTGTGTAAAGAAACTATTTATATGTAGATGATTTGGATAGCTACAAAAATCACCCATTGCACATTCGTTCAGGGTCCATATGAAATGTTTGCTTCTCCAAAGTGAATGAATTATCCGACCTTTTGAAAAAAACAAGGGAGGCAGTTAAGATCATTTTCAGTGTTCAATCTTATATTGAGGTATGTTTTTCAAACAACCAATGCATAACCATATATTATTCAATTCACTGTTCGCATTCTTGATTCAATTCATTGGAAATGGTCAAGTTTTTCCAGAATATTTTTAAATTTTCAAAAATTATATCTTTCAATGCCTTCAACAATGCTTTAATCTTATCTTGGGAGAGTCCTTGGGGACTTTTTGTTGGGATGTGAAATCTTTTTATTTGAAGAAATCTGTGATATCAATTTTCTTAAAATTCACATTGCCGTTGCAAGAACTGCCAACAGCGTCTGCCAAATCATCGAAGTAATATATTTCATGTTTCCGTTTGATGGAAAGTTCCACCTGATGGTGGAAACTTATAATTGATCATTTTTTCTAGAGATGTCGAGTGCCCAATCTTTGTTATGGTTGGCACAATTATCCAACCAAATTGTGATTATCGTAGTGTCACAATTTGATTTGAGAAAGGCATAAAAAGTGCTTACAAGTCTTCCTTGCTGCGTTTACCGGATTCATGCCGTACGGTGACAGAGCGATGACTGCATTTACTCATCGAAATCGCGGCAACTACGGCATGCTTAGACAAAAGGCGGTAAATGCAGGCGGTTCCAGCGTATATACTGCATTTTCGATAGGTGAAGAGCATATACTGCATTATTCCTAAGTAATAAAACGTTTTTCGCACATACGGCATATTGAGAGTTCGTAGATTACTTATTTAGGATGCAGATACCGCATTTTCCGTTTGTTTCATCCCTCCAGAAGTTCAACCGTACAAAAAAACTAATTTTCGATTTTTCAACATACACCGATTTTTCCTATGGACGGCAGAGATCTTATAACGCTTCATGTCGTTTTTTTTTAGGTATAGATGGGTCTGCAAGAAAGTAGGTTCTATGATCACGTGGTACACCACATATGTATGGACAAAAATAAAAACGACCAATCAATGGCTTAGTACTTTCAACCCCCCTCCCCCAGACATACAAAACAAATAACCTGGATACCAGATCTAGCGTTATAAGATCTATGCATCTAAAGTCCGTGTCTCACGGTCAAACTATTCGATCAAATCTGTTTGACGTGACGTCATTTCTGTCTATTTGATTCAAATGTTTGAAATATGCAGAAATCCGGTTCACACGATTTGAAGACGTTTGTTCAAATATTTCAAAAATTCATTGATCATAACGGAAGAAAAATCTGCATTCATGATCCAAACGCGTTTTTTCAAAAATATATGAATAGAAATAATACACAAAAATCTCGAATGATGTATTTCATGGTATGCATGTTGCGCAACCCTTCAGAGATTAGTGAAGAAGAAACGAAAATATGGACAATAAGGCAATGGCTCCAAAGAAGAAATATTGGAAGAGGAGTCCTACCAATGATTTTTCAAGAAATCAGATTGGTAGATCCATAAAATTATCGAAACTACCTCAGTTCCCTATTGAACTGTGTTTTCAAAACATGGGATATACATGTATGTAGGAACTTATTATCAATTAAAAGGATGACGAGTGATTCAGAACACCTACCAGTTATTTGGCCGTGAGAATTACTATCAATATCTTCAATACTTCTGAAATCTTATCTCTCTTATGGTGAACTTTTTGTCTAATGTTATACAAATGTTTTCTGCTTCTATAGGGATCTAGAGGAAAGTTCCTTGCTCCTCGGTCCAATTTCAAGCAGCAGACATTTCCAATAGTCCAAAACTCAAGTCAAAGTATTCTGACGTTTCGATTTTTGGTGTCATCAAACAACCCTAACCTTACTTTTTCATCAAACAAGTGAAATATTTAGAACATGTTCTAATTTCAGCTGTTGTTTGATGTGACGTCATTGATGACATCACACTTCCATAGTTTGATCAAATAGTTTGACCGTGAGACACGGACTTAACAGTCCTTGGAATAGTCAGCGTTAGATATTAAAAAATAACGTCTGGAGAATAAATATTTGCTTTAAAGAAACATGATAGTTAACCACTTTCAAAATTTGAAGAAATTCCCAATATGCTTCGAGGTGGGTATATGTGGTTGGGAACTTTTTCAATTTTGTACTATGCCATTTGTACCCATGAGTTCAGCACATATTGAACAAAGACTTTCGGATCTGAATTCTAATCGAATAGTTTCACATATTCAGACTATATAATCATGACATCATTAACTTTTGAATATCATGTTGCTTCATTAACATACGTCAAGAATATTTAAGTAGACAGACAGTAGACAGATTTGCTTGATGTTCACCCAGATACTGATGATACCTGGTATGAGAGAGATTACTGATAGGGTTATTCCAGAGTACCTTCCTTCAAATTTTTAAAGGGGAGAAATACCTTTAAGTCACCTCTACAACATTCAATCCGTGAAAGTAAATTCAGGAACATGTTTCAGACGAATATACGTCCATCTTCAGCCTGATAAAAGTTCTACAAAGAAAAAAGGAGAGGACATTTGAGAGATGTTTTGAAAAAAGTGTTTTTAACCGCCAACTTAGTTGCAAAGCAACCCTCGAAGTCTCATTGAGACTTGTATTTGAGGAAGGATAACTGTCATCCAAAGCACTACTCGGCTGGTTATCGTTGAGAGTCTGAAGGATTGGTATATATGTTTCACAAAGTTATGCAACTACTTACATGTAGATGAAAAACATATTATATTGGAAAAGTGAAATCTGAATTTGAAAGAGGTTATTTAGGAGGGCCCGTGCCCTGATATTTAAGTCCATCAGGACGGGAATTTGGCAAAACAGTGAAACATGTGACTAACAATGATAACATCCACCGACATTTTGATAACGGAAGTGTGTGAGAATTAATATGTCCTTGGTAACGAAACTACCAGGTTAAAGCGTGACATTGACATAGACACTGTTGTCAAAACAAGATTAGACATTGGCGTACTTTTTGAGGAAGCGAAGGGCAGAAGAAACCAAAATCCAAAAAGAAAACTTTTTGAAATTTGAGCCTGTTAAAAATTTTTTGTTAATCAAAATGAGTCTGCTCATTCAGAGAGATGATATTATTGTTATTTAAAGCACTGTTTATTTCAAGAACTCTCCAATATGATAATACTCATTTGAGATTGTATTTTGTCGTGCACTGAGAAAACTCGGCCAAGTAAATCGTTTACTAGAAAAAAATTCGATTGTGACGGGTACATTTTCACCTACTGTAGGAATATGAGATACCAACCGTAGGAAAAAACGTTTTTCTGAAAGTTTGTTTCTGCAGTAATCGATCAGGACACTTATTGATAGTCATCAGTATTTATGTTCGAAAGTTATAAGTATTCAATAAACTCGTGGTAGCTAAACAAATACCTACTATCATTGAATTATGTTCCTGAAACAAAATCACTTGCTCTAAGCGAGCTCATCGATAACAACAATCGATCAAGTCGAGTATGGTAGTCTACAACTCACCAATGGCTATTAACTATTTTTTTGTTCGGGCATATTCGGCGTTATTCGGGTGCCAAATCAGTCGATAGCACAAATCGATCACGGCCGTAGCGTCATTGAGTATCATCGAGTTGAGGTGTTCTGACGTGTGAAATAGCGGCTCATGGACCATGGTTGCACCAATTATGATTAATTCTCGTTGTTGATGGTTGATGAAGTTTTGAAAGTATATATATACCTACCTCATTGTTTCCACAGATAATCATTCGATTGGACGCAGTTCAGCAGGAAGAGATCGATCGACAATCCCAATATAGATTAAAATTACTTTTCGAATTCTTCAGTAAAGGTATGCCCTTCATGCCTTACATATTATTTTGAATGAAATATTTGTTGGTAAATTTTTATAAATTTTGAAGTAAGTTCAAGAAATAACATATATTACTAATCACTATATTGGAATTGCTGGTTGGTTTCTTTACGCGAACATTCCTCAGAAGTAAAAAAAAATTGAAATGGATCATGGATGACGAGTAAAAGAATCGCTAATATTGAGTGAATAACCCACTTGGGGCTATTCATCAGTTTAATTATGGCAATTTACGTGTATTATACTGATAGAAAAACAGTTCACTTGCTATAAGTGAGTTAGATGATACTCAGCAAGTGATGTGTTCAATAATGAGTATGGATCTATTATATAATGAAATAGAACAATAGTGGTAAGTGTTCATTTTCAAGAACACAAATGTTCTTGGGGTTATCAACTTGTTTCCTTGTCCCATATAGTATTCAAGTTTTCACTAGCCTTTATTAAATATTCACTTATGGTTAGTGACTTTTTTCCTCCGTGTGCATATATGATACTATTATTTGGTGAATTGAATTCAATTTTGCTTGATTCAATGATTTCTTTTTTTCAGTATTTCATCATTGAAGGTCTCGTGACATTCGTCAGAAAAAAATGGTTTTATCATCGTTCGAAAGCGGAATCATTTCATTATAAAATAGGTATTCTTTGATGGGAATGTTTTCTCATACAACTATCTCGTCATCATATTTTTATATGAATTGAATATTATGTACATGATATGTCTCAATCTGGAGGATACTGTATATATAAGATGGTATTCAAACTAGAATTTATGAGCTTTGGAAAGATATTCTGATGAGAAGAAGGGTGAACTCTAACATAGATTAACATCAGGATACAGCAGTATACATAACTTTCAGGATGAGTTGCTACTTCTCTCAGTTCATGAATCAAACTTGACGGCTTTGAAAGAGTAAATAGAACTCCAAACTAGAACTTCTACTCAAGAAGAAGTCTAGAAATGACAGAAATGTATTATATTCATGAACGTTTTCTATGTCATCAGCTTTCATGAAACATGATATCGACCTCAGGAATAGGAAGAATGTGAACTTTGGAGTTGAAGAATCAATTCAGTGCCTATTCGAACTTTAATCATAATCAAACAACTATAATACATTTAACTGATACAGAGATTGATTTAATCCAATTGATAATTCAGTTGAATCCATCACATCAAAATATAACGATTGATTTGATAAAATAATCATTTAATTCAAGTGACTATTCATGGAAAATGATTCAATCAACAAAACTCATCGATCAATTTGATTCCATAATTGTTCATTCGAGTGTTTATTTTTTGATTAGAATAACGATAATGGTGGCACTATCCAAATTCATCGATCAGTTTGATGCAATGACTGATTCATTCAATTGATTATTTGATTGATTAGAACGTGGAAGGAGGTAGAACAAACGAAACTCTTCAATCAATTTGATGAATAAATAATTCATTCAAGTGATCATTTGTTTGATTATAATGTGGAAAATAACAAAATGAATCACTCGATCCAAGCAATATACGTGGGCCGCGCATTAGAAGTTTTGAACTTACAGTTGGATTAGGAAAATTGGTATGCTGTCACAAACAATCATGTCCATTCTACTCGAAATATTTTCAGTCTGCAGTCTGATCTCAGGTAGGTATATACCTATGTTATCAAACAATATTTCATGATGGGTATCTATCTTCACCTACCTACTAATAAGGCGGCGCATATTGAATAAGAGTTGAGAGTTTTGGCCACATCGTTGTTGCTAAGAAAGAGGGAAAACATAATAAGAAATTTCAATCCAACCAAGACATACAATGATGCTCAAATTCAAAGCCGTCACATTTGAAAATATATATTTCAATCGCTTGTCTCAAGCAGATCTTATATGTTTGCATCGACAGTATGATTCGTTTGATATCAGTTGAAGATCATTCCGTTTGATCAACATAATGCAAATAAAAAATATGGTGATTGACTGATTATATCAAGAATTCCATTTCATCTCTGCAATAATGTGACGCCATCAGATGAATCAAACTGATGGTTGACATGAATGATATTTTATCTGTTTCAATAAATAATAGTGACCTCACATATTTGGTTAAAATAACAAATTCTTTTTTGTCGCGTATTATTTCCTACCTTTGTGATATATAATATTCGATTCGAGAAATGAAGCACTGTTCAGCGACAAATTTCAGAGAGCTGTCCATTTTGTGTGGGATTAGGAACGCAATATTTGAACTAGACAAAAACTATTATATCTGATGGCATAATTATATCCTATGTTATATGGACGCTACTTTGGATTTTCTGTTAGGACATTCAGGAGGCCCGTAGAATATTCAGCTCTACCTACTCTTCGCTCTGAAACTAAAGCAGGGTATGAGACCTTGAGCCAAGGTATCAGCATGTGTGAAAGATATCACATAAAGTGACGAAACAATTTCACGGTCGGAGTGAAAATCCGCCACGAAGAAATTACCTTTACTGAAACCCCAAATGTTTCAATATTTCGGATGAATTGCGGGGTTCATATTGAACTTGTGAATATTTCCACAAAAATGTCGAAATGAGAAACATGTTTTGAAGAATTTTTTTTGTCAAAGTAGAATTTAGATGAAATCAGATAATTCGTTATCAGACATATTATTATGTTTGTGGGGCACTTCCAGTATCTTAAAATATGCCCTTTTTTTCTTATGACGTGATGGAGGAAGGCATATAAGATAGTTTAAACAACTTATTCACTCTGAATTTGTTAATTTCGATTTATTATTCGATATTGAAAACGTGACTTCACATTCTGTAAATTCAAACGCTCCTTCGCTGTGACGTCAGTGTCTTCCAGAAATATGATTGGTTGAAGTTTGTGATGGCGTTGACTGGCTCGTAAGTGAGGGAAAGACCCACCGCAGTTGCCATGTCTCTGTAAAATATTTGAATCTATTTCGGGTAATGGGAAATTGTTCTGAATTGTGAATAATCAACTATCAGACACTCCCAATTCATTGTGAAAATTAAAATATTTCAAGATTAGGGATGATCATGTTCATGTATGTTGTACATTTTCAATCGGAGCAGATTCAGTCACATCTGTCGGACAATATCACATTCTTTTTCATCATCTCTTTGAATACATTCAGATTTCTTGATATATATTTGATGTAATGGGTACATATAATTTGTCAAAACATCGTGATCTAAACATAATCATCATCAGTTATTATAAAATTGTCATTCTCAGAAAATGTAACTTCTGATATGGCAACCATGCATAGAAATTATCAATAAAAACATAACCTCTTTATAAAACATTATTCCGTTCTTGTGATTTTGTGATTTTTGTTCGTTTACTTCGTTCATTGTGAATTTGGGCTGTGATTTTAAAAATAGGGACAAAAAATGTTGAGTTCCGATCTGTCGAACTATTTTTGTTCATGTTACAAGAAATTCAGGCTTACAAAACAAATGGAGGATGACTTTGAAACTGCCTGAAACAGTTCACATTGGTAGAAAAATGTTGTCTGTGAAGACCACTTCAATGTAAGTATTGTCAGAATCTTTCAATTATTCAGTCCTGTTCAAAATATAATTTACAGCTGGAAGAAGATGCAGCAACTTGAATGTACTATAAAGTTATGGGCAAGAAGTTATTTTTGAGATCAGGAGTGGTACCTCATAAATATATTATAGAAAGTCTATCACCAATTAGTTTGCCTAGTAATTTGAGTGAGTCAGCAAGGAACAGAAAATTGGACTATCATCATTCACCTATTTGGAACATCCATGGCCATCAACTTCAAAGAATATCATGAAGAAACTGTTCAATGAAGAATTACCAGATTCAAAAAGACCCAACATAGAGTCTGAGATTCGATCCTTCTCCATCTGGTTCATTTCAAGTGCATCAAACATATTGTGAAAAAATTACATGTTCTGTTGTCGATGTTCAATTAAACTTGAGAAGTAAAGTGAAAGGTCGAAGTGTCTCAATGAATACCAAAAAAGTGTATTTCAAAGCTGAGAATATCGTTAATAAAGCAAGTTCTGTCATATTAGGGGACAAACAAGTGAAATCAAATATTATTTCTCCTTCATCATCAACAATTTCTTGAAGTTCAGAATCTACAGAGAAATACAAATTTATTTCCTCATCAGATGCTACTTCTGTGGATGAAAGTGATCAAAATAAACTCCTAACTACTGTTAATTTGTTGAAGAAATAAGAAAAAGGAAAACAAATTTATAAAATTTATACATTCAATAATAATTATAGCATGTGTGCTCATTAATTTAGAAAAACCACTGCTGCAATAATATTGCTATAAACTCTACAAAAAATTGAATTGTACATTTCATAGAAAGTTAAAGTACTTGTTTTGAGAACATATATGGAAAATAAAATATATTGTATTATCAATTGAATATATATCCAAAATTAACTTGTATATTTCATTAGGTAGGTACTTAGGAATATAAGACCTGAATATATGTTGATACTTTAGCTTGTTATCACAGTATTACCCTGAAATAAGTTCTCAATAACAATGTTAATTCAAATAAATGATGAGTTTCATTCATATGTGTGATTTGGAGTAGTAGGAAGTAAATGAAAACCATTTCATTTATAATTTATTTATTTAAATTATTGAAACAATGAAAACCATTTCAATATATTTGCAGGTACAACTTTTTACAGCATTTTATTGTTTCTCAATATGATAATAATCCCCAATGATAACAGCAAACATTTGTGATATCAACATTTCAATGTTTTGATTCAGAATGAATTGAAATATAATATATTCAGAAAACAAATTGAATATCTATATATTTTATAGCAGCACACCTATTATATCAGATGAATAACTGAATGAACATATCATACAAAAACTGATTAATAATTGAAATCTGGTAATAATAAATAATAATGGTAAATTGATAAAGAATATACAGGTATGTAAAAATCCATCCTGCTCACTTTTGATAATGAAGCACTCTTCCAATAACTGGATCCATAATAAAAAAGGAACACCATGTTTACAACCTCCTGAGAACAAAAAATATGAAATTAAATAGGAACTATGATTTTGCAGAATGTGTAAAAATGTATAAGTTCATGTGATTGTCTTCGAGTATGAATAATTTGCTGATCAAAAGATTTGTTCTCCTCTTTTTCATTCATTATCGCCATAACATTGTAGACTTTCTTGTGATTCTTGGGTTCAGGGATGATTTTTGTTCACTGTACATATATCACCATTACTTCTCAACTCAACGTATGATATTGCTTAATCACCATACGCCTCCTTGGTTGATCTGAAACGTAATATTACCTTCAATATCACCCAGAATACTCACAGAAAATATAACATGGAAACAGGTTTTCATTTCACCACTCTTCTGGAATGTAAACATAAACTACCTTTGTGTTTTCACGTTGAGAACTTCAGCACTAACGAAATTTGCATTATTCGTGAAAAAATCACCCATCATGTCAATATCCACCATCGGCAAATTATCCGATGCTGCCTTTTCAACCCTTCTATTTTTTTCATCCTGAACTTGAACACACTTGAAACTTGAAAACAGTAATCGTTTACAAACAAAAACAAAACAATCCAGATATTATAGGTTAGGACGCGACGACAGATGAAAAATATAAATACACACACACAGTTGCCAAGTTGATAGTTTAACACACTATCAATTGCACTCTCAAGATAAAATGAAGTTATTGAAATAATAGCACCTTATATACCTACCACCTATTCCTAACAGATATTAACGCAATGGAATTTTGATATGGTAATTAAGTGATTAGACGAGAGATGTATTTCTGCCATTTCTGGATTACGTTCTTTCTGTCTTACTAATCTTTTATTTTTGATCTGGCAACTCTGTGTGGTGCTTAGATCATTAACGTACAACAACGGGACAACCAATCAAAATCGGACGCGCACTGACGTCATGGCTTCCCTCTTCTTCTGGATCGTTTGAATTCAGTAGATTATTTTGGCGTTTTCAATAATTTTTAACAAGATAAATTGATGAAAAAAAAAATCTCAAAAAATGGGTACGAGTTACATGAGAGTCCAATATTTCGAAATATAATTTTTCTGAAAATGACTGGAAATGCCCATTCCCTTGGGTTATTTCTACTGGAAATTATTTCCAGCCGAGACACACACATTTTCACTCATATATTTTCAGCTCACAACTCAGGTCGCAATATTCTGATATTTCCTTTTATATCCTATTGTTCGAACGATATGTCATTGAATACAATATTCCTTCGACAAATATATACTCTGAATTCAATTAATATCATGACATATCGAAAATGTGTTATATTTTCAAAATTAATTTGTACCGGACAATTTCACCCTAAAATCATCATAGGTATTTTTCTCGTAAAGTCAATGCATAAAATAATTTTTGGCCAGCAGATAATTATTATTCTCATATAATCATGGAAGAAACTACATAATGTACTAAGTAGATAATTCAGATGTTTGTACAGGGTTACATGGTAACTATATATATTGGAGATACAAAAATGGAGGCCGCATTCTTTTTTTCGAGAAGATTCCACTGGCGAAAACAAGAATTTGCTATCGTCCCCTGCTTTCCAATTATAAAAGAAAATTGTTTTTTCGACTTTTGGACACATGTTAATATCGAGGTTGTTTGTGAAGTTACAAGATGATAGGTAACTTTTATATTGTTGAGGCACGTCAATATCCTTGAGCTCCGTTGATAAATTCTAATCTGCATGATTTGATGAAACTAATCACTTAGTGGGGATTGCAGCACAGGTGAAAGTATCAAGTTTGCTTCGAGCTTTCGAAAAAATTTATTTTGATAATCATGGTAGATATAATCTACACTAGCAGGGGCAGACAGTATGGAAGTATGAAGAAATGATTTAGTGACAATTTGGGTGAGGTTCAAACTATATCAATGTTGAATGAAAGAGAACATTGAAAAGAAACGGTCTACGCAATAATTATAAATTGTGTAAAAAGGGCAGAACACATACATTCAACATCTGACTTTCACAAAAAAACAACAATAAGTATTATTATAGTACACCGTATAAATGAAATCAACTCGAACGTTTTCGTCTCAATGCAATCTTCAGAAGCAAGCCTCTGGAAAGTGGGATTTATTGATATTCAATGTCATGGACTAAATGAAGATTTGGTTAATGTGGAATATTGAATACAATTTTGTTTATGAAACTGTTTTGTCGAATATTCCCATAAGATATTGTTGACATCAAAGGATAGACAATTTTGCAATTCATACAAGAAACATAACGACATGTTAAATTATTGAAACAATCCTAAATACTTGTTGAACTAAACAAAATGGAAAAGCCACATAAGTTGAAGTTGATTAAACATGACATTGATCGAAGTCAAGAAGCAAAAAAATTAAATATAATGAAATGAAATGATTAAATTTGCAAGTAAATGTGAATAGATTCCGCTCAAGTGTTTGATATCTGTTCTTTGTTCATACAATGTTGTACTTGGTGAATGTAGTATATATTCTAGTATATTCGTTGATAGCAGATATATAGTCTATTTCGCTCATCATATTCAGGTATTGTTCAGATACGTCGTTACTGTCTATCAAGTCAATATTAATATCTCCTATCAAAATCCTCACATCTGATTGTTCTTTTGTGTTTGTGTTCAAATATTCATGTAGATTATTGATGAAGGTTATTGGTGATGTCGATGGTGGTCTATATAAGCAGTCTACTGTGATGGTTTCATTCTAGTAGATCTGGTAGTTGTAGACGAGTTCACTTCTTATATAGACGACCACTCCATCATTCTGGTTTATGTCACCATTATTGTATATTAGATGATATTTTGGGAAACTTGGTATATCTAAATTAACGATTTTCCAAGTTTCTGTGAAAACTATCAACTCGAAATCAGCAATGAATTCTCTGAGTATTATTCGCATTTCATCTATATTTTTCGTGGAAAATTCTGAACTTCCTGTGAGTATGGGACAGTAGCAGTTTGCTATCTTTTATGTTTTTAGCAATATTTGTTTCTATCGAATTTGGTCTGAATTGTTCTATGTATGGATCCATGTTCCAATTATACAATGAAATATGAAGGTGCTATGATGATCAATCAATAATATGGTGATACAAGCAGTGATTATTTAATAATTGACTAGCCGGTAAAAAGCTATGAGTGATAATAATAATATAATAAATACAATAGGTGAATTAAGGAAATTATCATGTTGTTCACAGATTTTATAACTTATTTGTTTGCCTTGTCAGCCTCTTCGATGGAATATCGTCGAATTGTTGAGTTCTTTTTGCTGAAGATTGTGTTGTCGGTGGTTGACTGGAAACTGGAGTAAGATCTCAATTATCCGAGTTCGGTTTCGATTTCGTTGTTTTGTTATTTTTACTTCCGGTTGATGTTTGTGCTAAATCTTCCGTTGTGTATGTGACACCATTTACAATTAGGTGATTATTTTTTATTTTTGCATCAAGGTTTTTCAATTTTGCTTCCTTTAGATGAGGGTACAAGACTTTACGGGCCTCGTAATCTTCTTTAATATAGTCTCTGGATACAAATATTCCACTGCCTTTCAAAATTGAACTTTTTTCGAGAATCGCTCTAATTAATTCATAATGAAGGGATTCCACCACTATTGGTCTAGGCTTTGCTTGATCACCACTAAATTTTCCGATCCTGTAACAATCTCTCAAATCATGAAACCTACATTCAGTTCCACATCTATTTTCAATGAGATTTATGAATTGTTCAATATCTTTCAATTCATTCTCTTCTTCTCTCAAACCATATACTATCAGGTTAAACTTTTTTTGTTTTCTCTCATTCATGAGAGTTTGCTCCTTCAGTAAACTTATGTGTTCTTTCAATTCAGTATTCTCTTTTTTCAGTTGTTCTATTTCTTTGTTGTTCTCGTTCTTGATATTCAAGATTTCATGTTTCATTTCTTCATTTTGATTCTGTATTTCCTGGTTGCTCGACAGTACAGATTTGAGTAGAATGAATATTTGTTTATTGGATATATTCTCTTCATCTACATGATTAGCACCCTCCGAATCCATCGGGTGTATCATATCTTTGTTTACAAATATCCGAAATCAGCGGAATCGGCCCGTAATACGGTTTGTGAATACCTTTCGATAGTACGGTGAAAAAGCAAGCACATAAAATCTATAGGATACTCACAGTTCGTTATGAAGCTATGGTAAAACAAAAATTTATCATCTGTTTTTTCCACTTGCAACATGAATTTTTTACTCAACTTTTAGAGATTATAATTGTTTGATTGTCTTTTCACACAATTATTAGGAAATAAATATTCTCAAACACTTTTAACTACAATCACGAGACGGTTTTATTAGGAGCTCAAAATGGATGTTCAACTTAGCGACTGAGAAACATAATCTGATATATATGCTGATATTCTGTTCATAAAAGTCCAGATGATTCGAAGATATCGATTAATATTCATAGAAGAGAAATAACAGTCAAAATGGAAGATATGGACAACAATCCACTCATGAGGAAGGAACAGAAATGTAAGTGGATAAAAATATCGGATAAATCACGTTACCGTTGCCCGTGCTAGCATTTTACTCTTCGTTAATCAAGCGTTGCGCGTCGCATCAGTTTGAAAATTAGAAATATCAAAAACAGAATTGAACATCGAATAAAATTCCAGTAAGTATTTCGAGATTTGAAACCAAATATTCTTCTTATTATTTTTTTGCCAGGCTGTTAAATACAGTACAATTGAATTGAGTTTTCTAGTCAAGGATATTATATAGGTAATTTATTTCGATCTGTTGTGACAATATCACTAGAGTTAAAATATTCGGATAAATCTGAGCTCTAACCCCCGATATTTATGTATCTAGCTGTGAAACTCACAACTTGAGTTTTACCTTGTGCGGAGTTTTGCTCGGTAGAAGGTAAGATAAGTATTTTAGCTGAATGTGAGATAATTACTTATCTAGCTGTGAATCTCTGAAGTCAAGTTTCACCTTACGCGGGGAGTTTTGCTTGGTTGAAGGTAAGATAAAAACTTTAGTATTTCTATTATCTGTGTCATTCATCATAATGATTTCGATTTTTTATTCGTTGACATGAGTGAAAAAATTATAAACCAGTGATATTTCCAGACAGTTCACAGATATTCCATATTACTATAGAATATAATTATTGAGTCTTTATTCACAGAGTTTGATCGTTTTTTACAAGAAGTTCCGAAATCTGAAAATATTTGAGGGATTCTGATTTCAAAGCTGAAGTTGAACACATGCATGTTGAGATATGCTGTTGTGAATATTCTGTGTTGACCACTATTTGAAGTATTCAATAGGATAAATTATTCATAGACCCCTTTTCAATTATATATCTCCAAAGATGATCAACCTTTTTTTCAGTAGAAGAAGTGTTGTATATTGTATATATTTCTTACTGTGATCAAATTCATAGGATTGCAATATCACAGATGCTATGAAAATATATGAAAATGAAAATGATACATCAAGAAATGGTTAAGGATAGCCTCCGATTGGAGATATTTTTATTGAAAAATTAATATTCCTTTTGTTCCTGACTTTTCAGTTGCCTATATTCGGATAATAATGGATACAGTGTGCTCAAGATGAGGATGAACAGCATAGGGATCTCGGTAACCGTAAGAGTTGCACTGTAGGTACAACAGGAAATACATAGCGCAATTGAGGGGTCAAAGAATAAATGTTGAGAAACTTCAAAAATGTTGGATACTTTCGAATGTACTGAAAAAAACGAAACTTGGCGGTTTGGTTTCCAGTTTTTTCTGAAGTTATTTGAAATGTTTTGAAAAAATCAAAGGAGCACTCTTGTTGCCACTCATTTATTTCCACAAAATGATCTCAATAAAAAGTTTCGTTTTGAAGAAACCAGCATCAACTTTGTTTTTCCATGTGAGAAAACAAATGATGGTTTTCGTCGTTGCTTTTGCAATAAAAATGCTGTTATACAGTGGTGTATTTTTTTCTCGTGCCATGGACGTCATTTATATGAAAATTCATAATAGAATGGATATATACATTGAACATACATACATGTGCTGTGTGGGAGGAATGTAAGAATTTTTTACATTCTCAATTCACTCAGTTAAGCAATGCATATAATGAGAGTTGATATTATTCAATGTTTCCATTCATTAATTATTTATTTTATATTATTTTTTCATGAAATAATGATAGTTTATCAGTGATTCACTTCAACCTTTATATAAATTGTGTGATATTTTTCTTCTCAGATATATTTCGTAACCTCATGTTCAAGATTATCAGTATATAGACTATATGAAAATAAATAAATTGTCAAACACATCAAGCAGAGCCGTTAGGGTGAAAAACTTCCTGAACATTATACGACCCCGGTCTCGAAAAGAGATCGGTGTATATGAAAGGCGCTCAAAGTTGAAACGTCGTATCCTAAACGACCATTTCCGTCTTCTCGAAAACCACACAAATAAAGAGGTTGACATCCAATGATTTATAATATTTCACTTTACGCACCATGAATCTCGATTAGCTTTGACTCACGTGTGTTCGAGGTGTCGATCTGTCGATGTTCGCCATAGCCACCTTTGCGGTATAGTGCGGTATTTCTGTGAAACAAATTCTTTTGTCAACAGAACAAAACTAAGAAAGTATAGTATAAAGAGCGCCGGCTCACTTTGTTTAATTGTCGGTAGGTTTTCAGGTATATCACCCCAACTGAGGTTAGGTTAGGTCTTTGGACTTGAATAAAATACCAGAATTTCATTCACTACTTTTCCAATTGTTGTTCAAAAATCTTCAAGTTGATTTCGAAAAGTATCAATTGTATTAAAAATTTGTCAATTCACTTTCAAAAAGTATCTAATGTGTTCAAACATTATCGATTCAATTCCAAAATACGTCAATTGTATTTCAAATCAGTCAATTTGATTTCAAAAAGTATCGAATGTATTTCAGAATTATCAATTCAACTTCAAAATGCGTCGATTGTATTTCAAATCAATCAATTTAATTTCAAAAATATCTAATGTATTCAAACGTCATCAATTCATTTCCAAAATGCGTCAATCGTATTTGAAATCAGTCAATTTAATTCAAATAGAATTAAATGTATTCAAGAATTATCAGTTCAACTTCAAAATGCTTGAATTGTATTTCAAATTGATCAATTAAATTTCAAAAATTTCATTTCAATTTCTAAATCCATCATTTCAATTTCAGAACTAATCATTTTCAATTCAAAATCAGTCTACTACAATCGAATATGTGACATATCACAAGAACCAGAAGCTTTCCAATAACAGGTTGAATGAAAATATCACCCATCTCTTTAAACGCGGCTCAGTGCGATCAAATAGACGCGAATTAGGAGATTGGAAAATCGAGGATCGTTCTTGAAAAGCAAGTTGTTGGTGCAAGATACAAAAAAGAACTGATTTTATTTAATGAGGATTATACAAAGGTTCAGTTTGCTATGTCATACGAAAGGTGAGATCGGAAACTGCTGAGTAGTGACCGGGATGTGTAACCAAAACTCGCGACGGAAATGCATTGGGACAGGCAACGCTTCGAGTAGAGATCTGACGGTCTCTACTCGGATAACTATCCTTCACTGATGAGGGCCAATAAGCCCGAAACCAGTATGTAGGTTATTAAGCGTACCTGTCTCGATGTGAATTGGTCACGTCTTAGGAAGAAAGAAACCTTTGCATGGACTACGAGCAGATATAATTCAATGTTCTGCATGGTATTTGTCAGGAAAGTATTTGTTTTCTGCTCGTAGTCTACCAGACATTCAATTTCAAACTATGTTTGATACTTTCAATTGGATAGACTCTTTTCCCTTTCAAAATTTTTTATCCAATTCATGGCTTCTACATTTTTTTTACATAGTCTGTATTTACGCCTGTGAAATGAATACCTTACATTAAACCTACTAAAATGAGGCCGTCAACATAACTTTGGAGTTGGGAACTAGTTCGAAGTCATGAAGTGCTCACCTTCCTTGAATGAATGCAGGCATCAGAGTTTTCAAAGAGGTCATCAAACCATTGTCCCTTTTTTCGAACTCGTGATCGATAAAGTTTTACCCAGATGCAGCAGACTAACATGTTTTGAATAACAATACTTCTTATGCTTCGCATGCCCATATCACAGTTGGAAATAATTTGATAATGACCTAATAATCGATCGAAATCGATTATGTAGGAAACCATCGATCAGATACTGTGCTATCCTGGTGACATTGAATTTAGAGGCAAGAATGTGTGTGGACTATCGTGCCATAAACGCGAAGACCTTCAGGAATGGTTACCCACTTCCACGAGTTGACGATCATCTTGAAATCTCGAAGGACTGCGAATACTTCACTACACTTGATATGGCAAGCGGTTATCATCAAAGACCGATATCAAAAGAGTCGCAGCATAAGACTGCATATGTCCCCCAGACGGCCAATATGAATATCTGAGAATGCCCTTTGGGTTGGCAAATGCACCAACCATGTTCCAACAAATAACTATCAACCAGATATTAGGACATATGAGGTTTTCAACAGCTTTGGCATACATGGACGATATTCTTGTACCTTCAACAGGGTTCGAATAAGGAATTATAGCTCTATCAGATGTTTTGGAAAAGTTTCGAAACGCTGGAGTTATCTTATACGATTGGCAAAGTGACAGTATTTTCTAGACGAAAATTGACTACCTCTGTCACGAAATTGATGCACACGGAATACGGCCTGGCATCGTGAAAATCGAGGCATAGGCAGTCAATAATTTTCCGACATCAATGAGTGTGCATCAAGTACGACAATTCCTTGGACAGGTATCTCAGAAAATTTGTGAAAAGTATCGCACAAATAACTCATCTGCTAACACTGGCCAAGAAAAATATCGAATTGAAATGGGGTGACGAACACGCTGAGGCAATAGAAAATATCAACAAAATTTCAACGAGCAGACCAGTTCTTGCAATCTATGATCCGAAGCTATCAACGGAACTCCATATCGACGCTTCTAAATTTGTCTAGTCTAGTCTAGTCTAGTCTAGTCTAGTCTAGTCTAGTCTAGTCTAGTCTAGTCTAGTCTAGTCTAGTCTAGTCTAGTCTAGTCTAGTCTAGTCTAGTCTAGTCTAGTCTAGTCTAGTCTAGTCTAGTCTAGTCTAGTCTAGTCTAGTCTAGTCTAGTCTAGTCTAGTCTAGTCTAGTCTAGTCTAGTCTAGTCTAGTCTAGTCTAGTCTAGTCTAGTCTAGTCTAGTCTAGTCTAGTCTAGTCTAGTCTAGTCTAGTCTAGTCTAGTCTAGTCTAGTCTAGTCTAGTCTAGTCTAGTCTAGTCTAGTCTAGTCTAGTCTAGTCTAGTCTAGTCTAGTCTAGTCTAGTCTAGTCTAGTCTAGTCTAGTCTAGTCTAGTCTAGTCTAGTCTAGTCTAGTCTAGTCTAGTCTAGTCTAGTCTAGTCTAGTCTAGTCTAGTCTAGTCTAGTCTAGTCTAGTCTAGTCTAGTCTAGTCTAGTCTAGTCTAGTCTAGTCTAGTCTAGTCTAGTCTAGTCTAGTCTAGTCTAGTCTAGTCTAGTCTAGTCTAGTCTAGTCTAGTCTAGTCTAGTCTAGTCTAGTCTAGTCTAGTCTAGTCTAGTCTAGTCTAGTCTAGTCTAGTCTAGTCTAGTCTAGTCTAGTCTAGTCTAGTCTAGTCTAGTCTAGTCTAGTCTAGTCTAGTCTAGTCTAGTCTAGTCTAGTCTAGTCTAGTCTAGTCTAGTCTAGTCTAGTCTAGTCTAGTCTAGTCTAGTCTAGTCTAGTCTAGTCTAGTCTAGTCTAGTCTAGTCTAGTCTAGTCTAGTCTAGTCTAGTCTAGTCTAGTCTAGTCTAGTCTAGTCTAGTCTAGTCTAGTCTAGTCTAGTCTAGTCTAGTCTAGTCTAGTCTAGTCTAGTCTAGTCTAGTCTAGTCTAGTCTAGTCTAGTCTAGTCTAGTCTAGTCTAGTCTAGTCTAGTCTAGTCTAGTCTAGTCTAGTCTAGTCTAGTCTAGTCTAGTCTAGTCTAGTCTAGTCTAGTCTAGTCTAGTCTAGTCTAGTCTAGTCTAGTCTAGTCTAGTCTAGTCTAGTCTAGTCTAGTCTAGTCTAGTCTAGTCTAGTCTAGTCTAGTCTAGTCTAGTCTAGTCTAGTCTAGTCTAGTCTAGTCTAGTCTAGTCTAGTCTAGTCTAGTCTAGTCTAGTCTAGTCTAGTCTAGTCTAGTCTAGTCTAGTCTAGTCTAGTCTAGTCTAGTCTAGTCTAGTCTAGTCTAGTCTAGTCTAGTCTAGTCTAGTCTAGTCTAGTCTAGTCTAGTCTAGTCTAGTCTAGTCTAGTCTAGTCTAGTCTAGTCTAGTCTAGTCTAGTCTAGTCTAGTCTAGTCTAGTCTAGTCTAGTCTAGTCTAGTCTAGTCTAGTCTAGTCTAGTCTAGTCTAGTCTAGTCTAGTCTAGTCTAGTCTAGTCTAGTCTAGTCTAGTCTAGTCTAGTCTAGTCTAGTCTAGTCTAGTCTAGTCTAGTCTAGTCTAGTCTAGTCTAGTCTAGTCTAGTCTAGTCTAGTCTAGTCTAGTCTAGTCTAGTCTAGTCTAGTCTAGTCTAGTCTAGTCTAGTCTAGTCTAGTCTAGTCTAGTCTAGTCTAGTCTAGTCTAGTCTAGTCTAGTCTAGTCTAGTCTAGTCTAGTCTAGTCTAGTCTAGTCTAGTCTAGTCTAGTCTAGTCTAGTCTAGTCTAGTCTAGTCTAGTCTAGTCTAGTCTAGTCTAGTCTAGTCTAGTCTAGTCTAGTCTAGTCTAGTCTAGTCTAGTCTAGTCTAGTCTAGTCTAGTCTAGTCTAGTCTAGTCTAGTCTAGTCTAGTCTAGTCTAGTCTAGTCTAGTCTAGTCTAGTCTAGTCTAGTCTAGTCTAGTCTAGTCTAGTCTAGTCTAGTCTAGTCTAGTCTAGTCTAGTCTAGTCTAGTCTAGTCTAGTCTAGTCTAGTCTAGTCTAGTCTAGTCTAGTCTAGTCTAGTCTAGTCTAGTCTAGTCTAGTCTAGTCTAGTCTAGTCTAGTCTAGTCTAGTCTAGTCTAGTCTAGTCTAGTCTAGTCTAGTCTAGTCTAGTCTAGTCTAGTCTAGTCTAGTCTAGTCTAGTCTAGTCTAGTCTAGTCTAGTCTAGTCTAGCCTAGTCTAGTCTAGTCTAGTCTAGTCTAGTCTAGTCTAGTCTAGTCTAGTCTAGTCTAGTCTAGTCTAGTCTAGTCTAGTCTAGTCTAGTCTAGTCTAGTCTAGTCTAGTCTAGTCTAGTCTAGTCTAGTCTAGTCTAGTCTAGTCTAGTCTAGTCTAGTCTAGTCTAGTCTAGTCTAGTCTAGTCTAGTCTAGTCTAGTCTAGTCTAGTCTAGTCTAGTCTAGTCTAGTCTAGTCTAGTCTAGTCTAGTCTAGTCTAGTCTAGTCTAGTCTAGTCTAGTCTAGTCTAGTCTAGTCTAGTCTAGTCTAGTCTAGTCTAGTCTAGTCTAGTCTAGTCTAGTCTAGTCTAGTCTAGTCTAGTCTAGTCTAGTCTAGTCTAGTCTAGTCTAGTCTAGTCTAGTCTAGTCTAGTCTAGTCTAGTCTAGTCTAGTCTAGTCTAGTCTAGTCTAGTCTAGTCTAGTCTAGTCTAGTCTAGTCTAGTCTAGTCTAGTCTAGTCTAGTCTAGTCTAGTCTAGTCTAGTCTAGTCTAGTCTAGTCTAGTCTAGTCTAGTCTAGTCTAGTCTAGTCTAGTCTAGTCTAGTCTAGTCTAGTCTAGTCTAGTCTAGTCTAGTCTAGTCTAGTCTAGTCTAGTCTAGTCTAGTCTAGTCTAGTCTAGTCTAGTCTAGTCTAGTCTAGTCTAGTCTAGTCTAGTCTAGTCTAGTCTAGTCTAGTCTAGTCTAGTCTAGTCTAGTCTAGTCTAGTCTAGTCTAGTCTAGTCTAGTCTAGTCTAGTCTAGTCTAGTCTAGTCTAGTCTAGTCTAGTCTAGTCTAGTCTAGTCTAGTCTAGTCTAGTCTAGTCTAGTCTAGTCTAGTCTAGTCTAGTCTAGTCTAGTCTAGTCTAGTCTAGTCTAGTCTAGTCTAGTCTAGTCTAGTCTAGTCTAGTCTAGTCTAGTCTAGTCTAGTCTAGTCTAGTCTAGTCTAGTCTAGTCTAGTCTAGTCTAGTCTAGTCTAGTCTAGTCTAGTCTAGTCTAGTCTAGTCTAGTCTAGTCTAGTCTAGTCTAGTCTAGTCTAGTCTAGTCTAGTCTAGTCTAGTCTAGTCTAGTCTAGTCTAGTCTAGTCTAGTCTAGTCTAGTCTAGTCTAGTCTAGTCTAGTCTAGTCTAGTCTAGTCTAGTCTAGTCTAGTCTAGTCTAGTCTAGTCTAGTCTAGTCTAGTCTAGTCTAGTCTAGTCTAGTCTAGTCTAGTCTAGTCTAGTCTAGTCTAGTCTAGTCTAGTCTAGTCTAGTCTAGTCTAGTCTAGTCTAGTCTAGTCTAGTCTAGTCTAGTCTAGTCTAGTCTAGTCTAGTCTAGTCTAGTCTAGTCTAGTCTAGTCTAGTCTAGTCTAGTCTAGTCTAGTCTAGTCTAGTCTAGTCTAGTCTAGTCTAGTCTAGTCTAGTCTAGTCTAGTCTAGTCTAGTCTAGTCTAGTCTAGTCTAGTCTAGTCTAGTCTAGTCTAGTCTAGTCTAGTCTAGTCTAGTCTAGTCTAGTCTAGTCTAGTCTAGTCTAGTCTAGTCTAGTCTAGTCTAGTCTAGTCTAGTCTAGTCTAGTCTAGTCTAGTCTAGTCTAGTCTAGTCTAGTCTAGTCTAGTCTAGTCTAGTCTAGTCTAGTCTAGTCTAGTCTAGTCTAGTCTAGTCTAGTCTAGTCTAGTCTAGTCTAGTCTAGTCTAGTCTAGTCTAGTCTAGTCTAGTCTAGTCTAGTCTAGTCTAGTCTAGTCTAGTCTAGTCTAGTCTAGTCTAGTCTAGTCTAGTCTAGTCTAGTCTAGTCTAGTCTAGTCTAGTCTAGTCTAGTCTAGTCTAGTCTAGTCTAGTCTAGTCTAGTCTAGTCTAGTCTAGTCTAGTCTAGTCTAGTCTAGTCTAGTCTAGTCTAGTCTAGTCTAGTCTAGTCTAGTCTAGTCTAGTCTAGTCTAGTCTAGTCTAGTCTAGTCTAGTCTAGTCTAGTCTAGTCTAGTCTAGTCTAGTCTAGTCTAGTCTAGTCTAGTCTAGTCTAGTCTAGTCTAGTCTAGTCTAGTCTAGTCTAGTCACTAGACTAGACTTAGACAAGAACATGTGCTCGCCTCTTCGATGGGTGAAGTTGTTATGCTCAATTAGTTCTGTAATTTGCTGAATTCTAGTTTTTAATACAACATGATTGTGAGAGAGGTTATTTGATACTTCTATGAAATTGTTTATGGATGTGTTGAGGATGGACATTTGATGATCGAGAATGTATTTTATCTTGTTCTGATTATTTGTCAGTCGATTTATCTTTGAATCGTATTTTGCGGCGTCTTCTTGGTCTTAATTTCCAGTAATGCATTTTATCCTAATCCGTCGATAATACCGCGTTTTTGTCTTCTGATTGTATTCAGTGGTTTCAATTGTTCGATCTGATTAATTATTTTATCTTCAAGAGTGTTTATGATATTATATGAGTTGAAAAATTCTGATTTATACGATTCGCTAATATTAAATGAATGTTTCAGTTTATCGAATCATGATTTTAGAGTAACGAATTCATTGATTATCATTTTTGAATCGAAAATATGTATAAAAGACCAATAATTTTTTGTTACTTGGGCACTGCCTACTCTGAAGGGGAGAATTCCTGGGTTGTTATCTACCTTGTGGAATGATGGTGTACTTAGGGTGTATCTTGAGAGGGTGCAGAAGTAGAGGTACGTTGTGATCGATAATTCTATTCTCATGGTCTCAGGCTATTCTTATGCTAGGGTTCTGGCTTTGGCGATGTGTGTCCTCAGCTAGAGTTCTAGCTTCGGCGATGTGTGTCCTTAGCTAAATTTCTGGTTTCTGTCTGTCCTCACCAGCAGTTGAGCTTCTTTGTATGTACTTGTATGTACTTGTATGTACTTGTATGTACTTGTATGTACTTGTATGTACTTGTATGTACTTGTATGTACTTGTATGTACTTGTATGTACTTGTATGTACTTGTATGTACTTGTATGTACTTGTATGTACTTGTATGTACTTGTATGTACTTGTATGTACTTGTATGTACTTGAATGTACTTGTATGTACTTGCACTCGAAGAATCGGCATCCATGCAAGATAGTGCGATAGGTACTACCTTCAAGATATGGTACCCGGTTTTCGATTTGCTTTTCGTTTCTCAAACTTTTGAGCTACTCAGTTCACCCAAAATTCGACTGTCCCGAAATCCGTACAACCGTCCAAATTTTTTCGAATGTCTTAATTAAAAGTTGAAACTCAGAAGGATTCTGCGATAGTTTCCTTTTCACCACATCCTACCGACTGCGCCAATTAGGAGATTGGAAAATCGAAGATCGTTTTTGAAAAGTTGTTGGTGCAAGATATAAAAGAGAACTGATTTTATTTAATGAAGATTAAACAAAGGGAGATCGGAAACTGCTGAATTCGCTGATGATGCTAACTCGTGTCGTTCTCACGGCGCGTTCCCAGGAGTAGTGACCGGGATGTGTAACCATAACTGGCGACGATAATGCATTGGGACAGGCAACGCTTCGAGTAGAGATCTGACGATCTCTACTCGGATAACTACCCTTCACTGATGAGACCCAATAAGCCCGAAACCGGTCTGTAGGTTATTGAGCGTACCTGTCTCGATGTGAATTGGTCACGTTTTAGGAAGAAATAAACATTTGCATGGACTACGAGCAGATATAATTCAATGTTCTGCATGGTATTTGTCAAGGAAGTATTTGTTTTCTGCTCTTAGTCTACCAGACATTCACTTCCGAACTATGTTTGATACTTTCAATTGGATAGACTTTATCCAATTCATGGCTTCTACATTTTTCTACAAAGTCTGTACTTATTTACGCCTGTAAAATGAATACCTTACAATAATCCTACTTGAATAAGGCCTTTAACATAACTTTGAAGTTGAGAACTAGTTCGAAGTCATGAAGTGCTCACCTTCCTTGAAAGAATGCAGGCATCAGAGTTTTCAAAGAGGTCATCAAACCATTGACCTTTTTTTCGAACTCGTGATCGATAAAGATTTACTCAGATGCAGCAGACTAACATGTTTCAAATAACAATACTTCTTATGCTCCGCATGCCCATATCAATGTTGGAAATAATTTGATAATGATCCTACATAATCGATCGAAATCGATTATGTGGGAAACCATCGATCAGATACTGTGCTATCCTGGTAACCTTGAATTAAGAAGCAAGAATGTGTGTGGACTATCGTGCCATAAACGCGAAGACCTTCAGGAATGGTTACCCACTTCCACGAGTTGACGATCATCTTGAAATCTTGAAGGACTGCGAATACTTCACTACACTTGATATGGCAAGCGATAATCATCAAATACCGATATCGAAAGAGTTGCAGCATAAGACTGCATATGTCACCCAGACGGCCAATATGAATATCTGAGAATGCCCTTTGGGTTGGCAAATGCACCAACCATGTTCCAACAAATAACTATTAGCCAGATATTAGAACATATAAGGTTTACAACAGCTTTGGCATACATGGACGATATTCTTGTACCTTCAACAGGATTCGAATCAGGAATTATAGCTCTATCAGATGTTTTGGAAAAGTTTCGAAATGCTGGAGTTATCTTATACGATTGGCAAAGTGACAGTATTTTCTAGACAAAAATTGACTACCTCTGTCACGAAATTGATGCCGACGGAATACGGCCTGGCATCGTGAAAATCGAGGCAGTGGCTGTCAAGAATTTTCCGACATCAATGAGTGTGCATCAAGTACGACCATATTCCTTGGACAGCTATTTCAGAAAATTTGTGAAAAGTTTTGCACAAATAGCTCATCTGCTAACACTGGCCGAGAAAAATATAGAATTCGAATGAGGTGACGAACAAGCTGAGGCAATAGAAGATCGCAACAAAATTTCAACAAGCAGACCAGTTCTTGCAATCCATGATCCGAAGCTATCTACGGAACTCCATATCGACGCTTTTAAATTTGAACTTGGAAGTATTCTATCGCAAGGACAACGGACCGACAACAAAATGAAGCCTGTTTTGTAATTCAACCGACATACCTCGAAGAGCGAGCAGCGTAACCACTTTCACGAATCGAAACCTTAGCTGTTATTGATTCCCTTCAACGCGTTTCAGCAGAGTCTATTTGTTGGGTTTGACTTTCAAAGTAGTTACTGATTGCAGTGCATTGAGGACGGCAATGACGAAACGAGATTTGATTTCAAGGATTGGGAGATCGAAATGGAATTCGAAATCGTAGTCGAGTATCGTCCAGGTACTAAAATGAGACACGTCGATGCGCTAAGTCGAAATCATATCGACTAACCTGAAGAAATATTTCTGACGAATATCGGGTGTTAGTAGCGCAATGTCAAGACAAAGAGTGTAAGAAGCTGCTAGACATACTATCCAACCCTTCTTCGGATGCAGATGAACGACAAATCCATAAAGAATACACTCTGGAGAATAGTCGGCTTCACAAAGTCACACCAAATCGAGCACCAAATGGTTTGAGGAGGTTTGTACCAAAGGCGGCTATACGAGCAGTAACCATATTTCACCACGATAATAATGGACACTTTGCGGCTGAGAAAACGTTGGAGACTCTTGAGAATGATTATTGGTTTCCTCGTATGGGGAAATATGTCCAGAGGTACATTTCGTGCTGTCTCGGTTGTCCATATAATAAAGTACCAGCGGGCAAGCAAGAAGGATTGTTACATCCCATTGAGGAAATCTCAATGCGAATGGCCCATTCGTCAAGAGCACACGAGGTAACTGCACGCTTTAACCAGATTTCTGTTCTTGAAACCCGTTCGAACTACTAAGACTGGACCAGTTCTAACGTTCTGTGAGGAAATCATCGAGACGTTTGCTGTTCATAAACGAATCATATGTGATCGAGGTGCTTGCTATTCGAGTCAAGCATTTATTGATTTCGCACATAAGTTAGGCATAAAGGTAGTGTTGAACGCAACAGCTACCCAACGAATCAACGGACTAGTGGAACGGTACAACCATAAAATATGAGCCTCTCTGATCAATCCGATTTGGCATCCACTCAGTACTAGACAGTTCTACTGCATACATCTGCACTACTTGAAAAACACCGGATAGAGAAAATATAAGCTACTTTGATTGACAGTATTGGTTCAGGAATTCGACAAATTCTGAAACGAATTGTATTGTCTTTTTTTCTGAGAGTATTCTTGGGGTCTGCTCCGAGAAACACTTCACACTCTGTGTTGAGACGTTGGTTGATCAAAATTAAAGCAGAATGTTCTACGACTTCACATTCATCATGTGTACCGAATCCTAATTTCAATGGATGAAAGTAATTCTCAAGCTGTTCAGTAGCTTCGTGATGAACAAATGCATCACTGGATGAACAAGACAATACTGGAATTCGATATCCTGCTGGAAATCTTTTGCGAAATTACTCATCGCGAAAAACACCAGATGAAGGTTGGAAGTAAATATAAAAAAAGCCAAATACCTGGCTTTCACACTTGTAGCTACTGATCATCCTTGAATGATATTGATGGGCTAGAAAACCAATAGTCTAATTGCCCAGGTCTGATTTTATAACTCTTAGATACCATTTTGACTTACATTATCATCAATCTAAATGACACGGTATAATATTATACTATTCAGACTGTGAGCTCGAGAGGAGAAAATAACTTGGCATATATATCACAGTCACGCTCATACTCACGGCAAAATGCGGCCGAATGTTTTTGGTGCTTTAAAGCGTCTGGTGGAAGTTATGGCCCACTTGAAGTTTCTGACATTGTTCATTATCATTTTTTCATAGTATTTCATAGCATATATATGAAAATCTGCCTTCAGAATCTAGCATGGGTTGATTCTATTTTTTGTTACCTTCATCACCTGGTATCTATGTATCGGCCCACTGACCAACTCGGAACATGATGGCTGGAATTCAATGTATATATGAACACTTCTCAAGATCCAGTCTTATATGTGCTCTTATTCTACAATTATATATGATAGGAATGAAAATCACAGCATCTCGTTCAGAAATTATGGAATTGAACTGGAATTGATAAGACTGCTTTTCTTTTTGTCGTACCGATCATTCAGCTATACCTACAATCATACTCCACGAAATTTCATTTCTCTGAATTATATTCATTCTGTTTTTCCAAAGACAAATAATATTTTCAGAAAATACATCGAGAGTGAGAAACATTACACGAGTGTGAATCAGATAAGAAACTGCAAGTTGACAGACGATAAATAAAGGAATGCGACGAAATATTCGAGACGATACCGCAACAACGGATTTCGGGGTTAGAAGTTATCTGTTCTCGCTAAATTTAGTTGGGAAGGAATTCGAGAGGAAAGGCCTGACTGTCCACAAATCTGGCAGAAAAACGGTTCGAGATGACAGTGGAATTAATGTACTGGAAAACATTATCGATGGCACTCCAAGAAAATAGGTCTATAATAGAATGGAATATAAAAAATTGTGTAGCAGACTAGTCTGATTTACTGAGTTTTCTGAAAGTATAGGATCAGGAATCAGATACTCCAACGAGAAGAATTTATTTAACGGCATCGAGTGTTTATGATGAATGATGAAGTACCAATAGTAATTACTTCAATGATATACATTATGATAATGTTCAATTATCCAAGCTAGCAGAATAATCATCACAAAACATGTTTGAACTATGTGAACACTTTTTCTTTATGAAGTACATGAAGCGCAATTCAATAACAAACACAATTTGATTTCCGTGACAATATATCTCCTTACTTAACAACCAATCAGTGGATTTTGAATTTCTAGTCTAGTCTAGTCTAGTCTAGTCTAGTCTAGTCTAGTCTAGTCTAGTCTAGTCTAGTCTAGTCTAGTCTAGTCTAGTCTAGTCTAGTCTAGTCTAGTCTAGTCTAGTCTAGTCTAGTCTAGTCTAGTCTAGTCTAGTCTAGTCTAGTCTAGTCTAGTCTAGTCTAGTCTAGTCTAGTCTAGTCTAGTCTAGTCTAGTCTAGTCTAGTCTAGTCTAGTCTAGTCTAGTCTAGTCTAGTCTAGTCTAGTCTAGTCTAGTCTAGTCTAGTCTAGTCTAGTCTAGTCTAGTCTAGTCTAGTCTAGTCTAGTCTAGTCTAGTCTAGTCTAGTCTAGTCTAGTCTAGTCTAGTCTAGTCTAGTCTAGTCTAGTCTAGTCTAGTCTAGTCTAGTCTAGTCTAGTCTAGTCTAGTCTAGTCTAGTCTAGTCTAGTCTAGTCTAGTCTAGTCTAGTCTAGTCTAGTCTAGTCTAGTCTAGTCTAGTCTAGTCTAGTCTAGTCTAGTCTAGTCTAGTCTAGTCTAGTCTAGTCTAGTCTAGTCTAGTCTAGTCTAGTCTAGTCTAGTCTAGTCTAGTCTAGTCTAGTCTAGTCTAGTCTAGTCTAGTCTAGTCTAGTCTAGTCTAGTCTAGTCTAGTCTAGTCTAGTCTAGTCTAGTCTAGTCTAGTCTAGTCTAGTCTAGTCTAGTCTAGTCTAGTCTAGTCTAGTCTAGTCTAGTCTAGTCTAGTCTAGTCTAGTCTAGTCTAGTCTAGTCTAGTCTAGTCTAGTCTAGTCTAGTCTAGTCTAGTCTAGTCTAGTCTAGTCTAGTCTAGTCTAGTCTAGTCTAGTCTAGTCTAGTCTAGTCTAGTCTAGTCTAGTCTAGTCTAGTCTAGTCTAGTCTAGTCTAGTCTAGTCTAGTCTAGTCTAGTCTAGTCTAGTCTAGTCTAGTCTAGTCTAGTCTAGTCTAGTCTAGTCTAGTCTAGTCTAGTCTAGTCTAGTCTAGTCTAGTCTAGTCTAGTCTAGTCTAGTCTAGTCTAGTCTAGTCTAGTCTAGTCTAGTCTAGTCTAGTCTAGTCTAGTCTAGTCTAGTCTAGTCTAGTCTAGTCTAGTCTAGTCTAGTCTAGTCTAGTCTAGTCTAGTCTAGTCTAGTCTAGTCTAGTCTAGTCTAGTCTAGTCTAGTCTAGTCTAGTCTAGTCTAGTCTAGTCTAGTCTAGTCTAGTCTAGTCTAGTCTAGTCTAGTCTAGTCTAGTCTAGTCTAGTCTAGTCTAGTCTAGTCTAGTCTAGTCTAGTCTAGTCTAGTCTAGTCTAGTCTAGTCTAGTCTAGTCTAGTCTAGTCTAGTCTAGTCTAGTCTAGTCTAGTCTAGTCTAGTCTAGTCTAGTCTAGTCTAGTCTAGTCTAGTCTAGTCTAGTCTAGTCTAGTCTAGTCTAGTCTAGTCTAGTCTAGTCTAGTCTAGTCTAGTCTAGTCTAGTCTAGTCTAGTCTAGTCTAGTCTAGTCTAGTCTAGTCTAGTCTAGTCTAGTCTAGTCTAGTCTAGTCTAGTCTAGTCTAGTCTAGTCTAGTCTAGTCTAGTCTAGTCTAGTCTAGTCTAGTCTAGTCTAGTCTAGTCTAGTCTAGTCTAGTCTAGTCTAGTCTAGTCTAGTCTAGTCTAGTCTAGTCTAGTCTAGTCTAGTCTAGTCTAGTCTAGTCTAGTCTAGTCTAGTCTAGTCTAGTCTAGTCTAGTCTAGTCTAGTCTAGTCTAGTCTAGTCTAGTCTAGTCTAGTCTAGTCTAGTCTAGTCTAGTCTAGTCTAGTCTAGTCTAGTCTAGTCTAGTCTAGTCTAGTCTAGTCTAGTCTAGTCTAGTCTAGTCTAGTCTAGTCTAGTCTAGTCTAGTCTAGTCTAGTCTAGTCTAGTCTAGTCTAGTCTAGTCTAGTCTAGTCTAGTCTAGTCTAGTCTAGTCTAGTCTAGTCTAGTCTAGTCTAGTCTAGTCTAGTCTAGTCTAGTCTAGTCTAGTCTAGTCTAGTCTAGTCTAGTATATAGCTGCGCCAAGATTCGAACCCGGACCCTCTGGGCCAAAAGGAAATGTCTCAACGCACTCAGCCACCAACTCATTCAATAAATTAAAGTAGATTTTGGGAATTTCCTCATAAGTGACTCAATCAGACGGCTCATCAGCCAGAACAGACTATCTCTGAAGAAATTCAATAAAATATATCAGTTATTCATAAATGCGAATAACTTCAAAACGAATCAACCTCTCATGAGAGTTCACACTAGGCTCATGACAGCACAAAAATATCCCGACTGTGATTATCAATCACATTTTTTTATGTATTTGATTTTATTAAGTTTAATCAATCGAATGATCTCAATTTATCAACCTCTTTATCTCTGAAAATTGAGTTATAACGGTCATACTGTTATTATTATTTTCTCAAGCAGAATTATCGTCTGCAGTCGCACTCATATACTGACACACTGTATAAGTGGGTTCGCATACTTCAGTAAAATAATACATTTTTCTACCGACTCTTATAGAAAAATAACATTCACGAAATGTGGATGTTACCCATAATATTCCACGAAAATATCGAGTTTTTCTTTTATGCAGTTTAGATAAAAGAAGATATTCACGTATTCGGTTTGCCTACTTTCAGTTAATCACCAAGTATATATTTCTATACCGATTCTGCTACTGTATTGATGTAGTAAAATTTATTATCTGAAGATTGATTTCACGGTTTGTATGTTAGCTGGATGTGGGGTGATAAAAGGTATGATTCAAATGAATCAATGCTAGGGATAATATAAAAAATGTTGGCGATATTCGATGACATCATAATAATAAAAAATACACAGGATACCAATGAGTGCATTAAAGATTGATTCAACTTGTTGAAAAAATAAAAATAGGTGAGGATAATGAGAACGTCAAAATGATTTACTAACCTTTACAGTGCTTTAATCTTCTCTGAACGAAAATATCATAAACTCAAGAGGGGAACTCTGAAAAATTATACTAATCACTCGACAGATGTTGCAGTGTCATTTCAGACCCACCCCTGTGTTTAGTCTGGAATCGGTAGTATGTTCTTGAACATTTCACACTGCATAAAAAGCTAATATATTGTTCAGTTATCCCGCTATTTTTATCCACTTCCGTAGCTTTTTCTTGGTGATTAAGTATTTAATTTTTTGTCGTCAAGTTCATCATCTCAGGGTGTAGCATTTCCAATAGAAAATAAATGAAAATTTTATTGGATTCAATTATAATTTACTGTCACAATACATTTATGAAAATAAGAGTTGTTATGTATTTGAAGTATTAAATCATTGTATCCATTGTCTCCTATGTTTGGGAGTTTGAGAACATTATTTGATTATTTTTGGAATATAACGAGCCGAGCATGAAATTCTAGGATTCACAAGATTTGACAAATACAATGGCGTAGTAGGAATATTTGGAGAACGAAAAGGAATATATTTTTCCTTCCTAGCCTTCTTACTTCTGCAATATTTTCAGACCTAGTGATACTATTTTTGTCTTCCTTTCTGGCATTCGCAAAGTGTCCACTCAGCCAGTTATTGCTCATTTTATATAACAGTAGCCTTTATACCTATTACAAGGAGCGGAAACTCGAAGAAAAATACGCTAGAAATCAACATTGGATCACAGGGTTTCTTCTCGCCATCGGTTTTATAATAGCAGTCAATTCATAGACACACAACACTAGACCGCAGAAAGAGTATACATAAACGTAGGGAAATAATAAAGGAATAAAGGAAACGAAGCTAGTTAATAAAATGATCCGATTCTCAATCCTGTGTTTTGTATTAATATGATGATGTTTGGATTGATGTTTTCATTATCGAGGTCTAATAATGACATTGGATTGAAAGGAGTGTGTATTTTTTATACCGAGATGGCGATAATAGAGTGCTCGACCTCCTTTTCTTGTTGTCTGGCAATGGGCGACTGGACTAATTTTTTTATTGTTGAAATGATAATTTCACCTCTATAACTGTCAACGTGTTGTTTTTTAGGATTAATTTTTTTTGTCGGTTTCAAGGCCTCAAAATCACGAATGAAGTCAAAGCAGGTTTCAAACGCTCCGATATTTTGCGGCAAATAATAACTGACGTCACAATTCTATAAGAACATCTGGCAACATCTGGCAACGTAGTTGCCAGATGTCGAAATTCTTCATCATTTATCAGAATGTTTTGATAAATAAAAATTACCCATCTAATAATATATTATCAATATTAATATAAGCGAACGGTATTCATGAATTGCTCAGTTTCGTCACCTATGAACACTGACTTTGATATCAAATGCATGATGGATTTGTTTGTCATATAGGTATTAATATAGGTATTAAGGAAATTTCGTCTTCTGAACGTAACAACACCGCAAACTCGAAGACGAAAGGTGGAAACTGCGAAGTGCAAACAACCTAACCCCATATTTTCATTTATATTTTTGATTCTATTTATTGGCTTGATTAGTCTTGATTTTCGTGTTGTCACGTTGGCACTAGGTATTTTTCACTTTTGAGATTATTTTCATTGAAACCGTGTGTTATTTTACGACTTTCTAGGAGTATTTTGTTCTGTCTTGTGGAAACACCAGTGACAATAAAAAAACAAACATTCATTTCATCTCACTACCTGGTGAACTAGGAGGAAGTAATGGTTTGCAGCAGTGAACAGAAAATATCGGTCAAACCGATTTATATTGCTTTGAAGACCATTTTGATGTAAGTAAGAAGATATCCATAGGATAGTTTGCTTGCATACATAACATAATATTAGTTTTCGACCTGTTGTTCATTTTAGCAAACTGACATGAAGAATACCAATATTTTGTGTCACAGTTGTCACATTCATCAAGAAAAAAAGAAAGGAAGTCATTGGATAGCTTCACAGACCAAAGAGACTTGTGAAACATAGAATTGATCGATAAAGGATGAAATTTCAGAATGTTCATCAAAAACAAGGACAGTCTTCTGGATATATGAACGATATACCACCTAACACACAGGTTATGGCTGATCCTGTATTCAAACAGGTTGTTACAGTGTTGAATTAAAAAAAACTGCACTTAAATGATGCTGCTGATCAGAAGAGTATAAAATTAGAGGTAAAAGAAAGTAAAAAGATAGCTTCTTCAATAATCCATGTGAACATTTATGCGAACAAACATAATATAAGTTATTATATTCAGCTATTTGACCTGATTATTTCAATTATTGTATATTGCATGATTTTTATTCAACATGTCTTGATAAAATCATGTTTTTGTGAAGTACAGGGCTGTTCAATATAGTATGAATCGCCAGTATTGATTTCCTACATATCATGTTTTTATAAAATGTTTGTACAAATTTGAATATGTTATTTTGTAATGATTATTTCTACATATGATAATTTGTGTAATATGAGAATTTCCAAGAATAATTACGAATAATATACTCTTAGCCTGAATGAAGGGATTCTGAAAATCTGCTGGCTTTTTCAGATGTTTAGAATCATTCACCTTGTTATCACAGAGTAATGTTTAATCAATCTGATATAGGTGTCAATACACCGGAGAATACTAAATGCTGACTGAATGCTGAGAAAACAGACAAATATCCTTCTGTGGATTCAGTGACAGAGATGATAAAAACTGATGAAACTCTCATACTATATTAAGAATTATAATGAATTCCGAAATTACAGTTGTTGTCAGAGATGCGACGATCCAACTGGAGCCGAACATATACCAAAACAATCAGCAGTTACCAAAAAGAGGGGAGGGGCGAGCCTACCAAAGACGGACAGAATATTCAATCAGGAACAATCACCAAAGTTACAGCTGAATAAACCAAGGGGTACATTTGAACTATTTCTATAAAAAGTTGACTCTCATTACCAAAATGATATTTGGCTGAGACAACAATACCAAATGGAATCCAGGCGACAACCACTTCAAAAATTCAAATATTCAATAGATAAGGGAATGAAAAGAAATCAGAAACTTCATCGTCAGAATTAGCTATGAAATAAATGGTTGCTAGAGATGTTTATCAAAATGCAGATATCAAATGCCAGTTTTCATCAACATATTATTTATTTAGAGAAAAAAATAATTCAATACACACCTATATTTACCATACATATCTCAAACGATAGATAACTTTGGAACTGTAACAATATCATACAACATGTATTTCTTTCTTGTATTCATTTAAACTCTGATCTGAAGGATTATATGTTGCAAATTTATATAAGCAATCGGGGGTACTCGAGTTCAGGTTCAAATGAACATTATGTACATGTCTTATATTTCGAAATTGGATATATAATATCTTATTTGATTAAAAGAATATTCAAACCTTACATACCACATCTCATATAATATACAGGGCTATTCAAATTCGAGTCTCTACATGGAGATTTCAATAACGGTAAGAGATAGAGGGTTGGTTAAATGTTGACAAAGTGCCATATATCAGAGGTTAATAAAAGTAAGTATTCAGTTGTGGAGTTATACAGCAAAAATTAAAACAAATGTTGAAATTTTACTGGTAATAGTTCAATATTTCCAGAATACTCAGTCAAAAATGACTCTTGGCATTCAAAAAAATGCAATAAAAAATACAGGTCCGTAATTGAAAATTAAGAGTTGAGGGTGGCCCAGTTGATACGATACTCTGTATATAATTTTTAATTGTGTGCGAGGTTGAGTGTTTGTTCGAAGCGAACACAGTAAAAGATCAACGACAAGATAGAACGCTGGCATGAATAGAAGAATGGATTCTGACTACATCTGGCCAGAGAATTTTGGAGCTGGAGCTAGAATTCAATCGGAAATCGATGAACGGTCGCAACATTTTCATAGGAACAAAATGGGTCGCAAAGAAATTGAAAGAGATCTAGACAGCTAGACAGAATAACACCAGTAAGTCATAAAGAAAATTCCATGGATAGAATTGATGTCATTTCCAATAGATCAAGAAATACAAACAAAAGTTGTGATATACAAAGGAAACGTTTAGCTTTAGAGACAGAAAAGGCAAGACAGGAAATTGAGATGAGACAGAAATGGGTAAGTCAAACTCAGAGAAATTTACCAAATCCATATTCACAACCTGTATATAATGTAAAGATGATATTTATGAAACTAATTCTAATTTTCCTGAGGAAATACCTGATGAGAATGATAGGAAACTTTCCGATATTCAATTATTGTGCAAGAGCCTCGGTGATACCATCAGAGCAATTTCTTCATCATCGAATCGAGACTCTTCATGGCAAGACAAACTGTGGAAAAAGATTTTTCCATATTTAGTGGAGATTCATCCGATTGACCGATCTTCATTTCACAATTTCGACGAATTTCTAATATGTGTGGATACACGCAAGAAGAAAAAATGGTGAAGTTACAAAAATGCTTGAGAGGTGAGACAAAATTTGCGGTTTCAGGTATGTTGCTTTCTCCTACTGATACAGAATTAGCTTTAAAAACCCTTGAAATGAGATTTGGAAGGCCTGATCAAATCATTGAATCCCTCATTTCCAAAGTAAGAACAATGCAACAATTCAGAGAGGGAAATATGGAACATTTGATTACATTTTCTACTCATATACACAGTCTTGTTGCTACCATCAAATCTTTAGATTGTCGAGGTCATTTAGAAGATCCACAAATTTTGAAAGATTCTGTTTTTAAATTACCAGACACTTTGAAATTGCAATGGGGAGAAACAGTTGAAAATAAGGAAGGAGAGGTTGATTTGGAGGATTTTGCAGAATGGATATCGAAGAAGGCGAGAGCAGCTTCGTTAGCACAAATTTCAAACCAAAAACATTTTCCGTTCAAAGTAGGAAAGATTCAAAAATCATAGATTTTCCCAAGAAACAAGTTCATTGACAACTACTGATGTGGCAACAAGAACTGAGTCTTTCTACTGTAAAGCAAAAGACCATAAGACTCACATGTGTCCCAAATTGAAAAATGATGACATTGATACGCGTTGGAATACTGTGACAAAAAATAAACTTTGTTTCACGTGAAATTAAAGAAAATTTGTGGAATTCAAGGATGTCAACGTCCACATAATAGAATTTTACATAAAGAAAATTTAGAAACAGT
Source organism: Chrysomela aeneicollis (assembly GCA_029955515.1). NCBI lineage: Eukaryota > Metazoa > Arthropoda > Insecta > Coleoptera > Chrysomelidae > Chrysomela > Chrysomela aeneicollis. The sequence continues at coordinate 19,886,904 of JARUHQ010000004.1, forward strand.
GCTTGAATCAAGTCAAATAAATGAAAATCAAAATAATATGGAGAGTGTTCTTGCAACTAGAAATAGTAAAAAAAATATTTTGCTCCAAATGTTCAATGTTAAACTTTACAATGATGATAAAATCCTAGAATGCGTAGCACTTTTCGATGAAGCATCAACGGTAACGCTAGTTGATCAAAGTGTTGTTGATATGTTTGGAATTGGAGGTATTCGTCAGCCGTTGTGCATTCAATGAACAAATGATTTGGTTTCTCGATGCGAGGATTCGATTCAATTCGATATTCAGATATCTGGAATAGGTGTTGATTCCAAAATATTTACCATGAATAAAGTTAAATCGGTTAGGAATCTATCATTACCACTTCAACATATTTCTTCTGAAGATTGGATGCAATATATGCATTCAAAAGGACTCCCTTTATATGAAATTCATGAAAGAACCCTAATATTGGTCGGTCAGGATAATATACTGGCGACAAAAACGTGTCTTGGTTGGGTCCTTCATGGAAAAGTTGACAAAACTGGAATTCAGCACGACTATTCGTTTCATATTTGTGAACAAGATTACTCAGATGATAATTTACATCGTTTAGTAAAAGAAACATTCACTCAGAATCCTTTGGAATTTCAGTAAATCAGATAAAACCGAATCATATGGAAAATCGAGCAATCGAATTGATGGAAAAGACTGTGAGGAGAGTGGACGACAGGTATGAAATTGGCTTACTGTGGAAAGCAGAGGATATTATATTACCAGAAAGTAAAATGAATGCTTTGAGACGTCTTCAATGTGTGAAAAAAAAGATGGTAAAAGATGAGGTATATAGTCAACAATACTGCAAGAAAATACAAGAATATTTGGATGAAGGTTATGCGAGAAAATTATCTATTGAAGAATCATTACAAGAAGGCAATCGATGTTGGTACTTACCTCATTTTGCCGTATTAAACCCAAATAAACCAAAAAAGCTACGTATTGTTTTTGACGCCGCAGCCAAATCTCATGGAGTAAGCTTAAATGATAATTTGATTCCAGGACCTGATTTATTAGCATCATTGAACACAGTTCTTTTGAATTTCAGAATGCGAAAAAAAGCATTTTGTAGTGATGTTAAAGAAATGTTTCATCAAGTTAAAATTCGATCCGAAGACAGATGTGCGCAGCGATTCTTATGGAGAGAAGGAAAACAAAATAAAAAAGTTGAAATTCATGAAATGAGTGTTATGACATTTGGAGCGAACTGTTCACCGACTTGTGCACAGTTCGTGAAAAATATGAATGCAAGGATCAACAGACTCGAAATCAATTTTAGATGCTATAATTAAATATTATAATGTGGATGACTATTTAGATTGTGGAGATACTGGAGATTCAAAAAATGGGTGGATTTGAGTTAGTTAACTGGATTTCCAATTCAGAAGAAGTGATGGAAAAATTGAACAAAAACAATGATATAAAACAAATTAATTTTGATAGTCAATCGTCCCTACAGAGGATTCTTGGGCTGTGGTGGGATGCGAAAGAAGATGCTTTCCAGTTCAAATTGAGATTACCGATAAACGAAAATAAAGTACCAACAAAAAGAAATATCTTGAAGACAGTAATGTCCGTCTTTGATCCTTTGGGACTTATAGTAAAATTTACAATTCGCGGTAGAATTTTTATGCAAGATATATGGAAATCAGGAATAGATTGGGATGAACATGTAAATGAAGAAATTCGAGACACTTGGAAATCTTGGTTATATGATTTAGGAAATACCCTTGTAAAAATACGTTTTCCTAGATGTCATTCTCTATTGATTTCATTGGCAGATAAAACAGAGCTACATATATTTTGTGTCTCGAGTAAGAGAGCATTTGCCTCTGTAGCCTATTTACGGATTATTTGCGATGTGAATGTTAACGTTTTTTGATTATGGCAAAAGCAAGAGTTGCACCAACGAAAACTATCACCATACCGAAATTAGAACTTTCAGCGGCTGTTACTGGCAGTAGGTTGGCAAATTATATTTTGAATAATATTGAACTCAATTTCGACAAAAAATATTTCTGGACAGACTCCACCACGGTATTACAATGGATAAAAGGAGATGGAAGTCGACTTGGACAATTTGAATCTCACAGGGTTGGCGAAATTCAAGAAAAGACTAACTCTTCTGATTGGTATTGGATTCCTTCAACATTCAATGTTGCAGATGAAGCTACCAGAACATACACGAATTCACAAGACCATGTGGATTTCAAACGATGGATAAATGGACCTGAATTTTTGATGAATTTTGATGAGAAGACGTGGCCTACGAAAGAAGTGAAAACAAGAACTATTGCTGTTGATACAATAAAACAGCATGAAATTGTGGCTCTCACAGTTTCACTTCACTCAAGTACGATTGATTTTGAAAGATTTTCAAAATATTCAAGAATTACAAGGACAATGGCTTAGGTAATAAGATTTCGAAATATTTTATTTTCAAAACTAAAACATGAGAATTGTGAGTTTTCCCAAATACTCAGTGTAACAGAAATTGAAAAAGGAGAAATTGGATTGATAAGACAGAGTCAGTATGAAAGTTTTGCAGAAGAAATTAAGGCTCTTCTAAACGGTAAACAATTGAACGGAAGAAGTAGATTGAGACAACTTTCTCCTATGCTCAATGACGATGGAATTATGATTTTAAATGGAAGAACAAATTTTTCAAATGAATTGGAATTTTTAACAAGACAATCATATATATTAAATCCAAAGCACACATTCACACGAACCTAACTTGAATAAAGTAAGACAGAAGTTCTGGATTATTGATACTAGGACAGCGATAAAATCAACATTCGCAAGATGTCAAATATGTATGAAAAGGAAAGCAGTACCTAAAATACCTATCATGGGACAACTACCGCCTGAAAGGATAACCCCGAACGTTGAACCTTTTCACATTTACTGAAATTGATTACTTTGGACCAATGTTGGTAAATGTTGGGAGACGAAAAGAAAAAAGATGAGGGGTCATTTTCACTTCTTTTACTATCCGAGCTATTCATTTGGAGGTGGCACATAGTCTCACTACAGATTCTGCCATCATGGCAATTCGTAGAATGCTGTCAAGAAGAGGAATTCCTAAGCAAAAAATCTCAGATGATGGGACCAATTTCCATGGAGCCTCTGAAGAACTGAAGAAAGCAATACAAGAGCTAAATAACGCGAAGTTGTGTGAAACAATGGTTACCAAAGGTATTGAATGGAAATTCATTCCTCCCGGAGCGAGTCATATGGAAAGTGTATAAGATAGATCAATAAGATCGAGACAACTTTCAAAATTGTATTAAATGAACAAACTATCAGAGATGAGATACTTTCAACTTTATTCGCTGGAGTTGAAAATATTATCAATACGAGGCCGCTTACTCATGTTTCAGTTGACCCTGTGGATTTAGAAGCGTTAACACAAAATTCATTTTTCATTGGGTTCTTCAAATGGAAATGGACCTCCAGGTGTTTTCGAAGAAAAATATCTTTGGAAAGAATGAAAAAAATTGCAAAGACTTAATGATGCTTATTGAAAACGGTGGACTCTGACCTGTCGGCGAAAGTGGATGAAAAACCAACCAGACCTGAAAATTGACGACGTTGTGATAATAGTCGATGAAACTACGCCAAGAAATTTATGGAAGTTGGGAAGAGTGATAGGAGTATTTCCTGGACCAGACGAAAGAGTATGCGTTGCTGATGTGAAGACACAAAAAGGTACCTACAGAAGACCTGTTACCAAGTTATGCCCATTCCAGACGACGAACATGCCAGAGAATACCTGTTCCGAAGCTATGCCTATTGAAGACGAACACGAAGACCAGTTAGAACATTCACCAAGGGGGAGAATGTAGCGACGAGGAGGGAAGGCCCTGTATACCGATTAGGAGTGGACAATGACAATTGTTGATGATCTGATATATATTTTTTGATGTTCAATCAGTTTTTCATTAAAAATAGGTAAAAACTGACGACGAAGTTATTTGACGACGTTACAGGTTCAATATCACATTTACTTACACAAATCGAAATGACGTCAAAGACGAACAAGTTTATTTTACTCTCTTTCACCTTTATACGACTTGGAGTTCATTGTAGAGTAATATACACATATAATGAGGACTTTCCTCTGACAGTGTAAGCGATGTTTGGGATAGTCCATGCTTAATGTTCTTGTCTCATACTGGTAGTTGGTTTTTCTTTCGAATCCATGTCATTAGATGAAGACCATGTACCCATATTATGTTTTAGCGAAGGCGGTAAGAACCAGAATGGCATGGATCGTTTTTTATCCTTTTCACCAATCCTTTCTTTCTTGAACCATGTCTTGTTAGCAAAATTCCGTCTAGTCAATCTTGAGTTATTAATATTTACATTCCAAAAAATTTAGGATTTTCTCTCGCCTTCACTTAACCTCCTACAATGAAACTTTAGTCTCCATGAAAATGGACTATTATGTTGGCATTAACGTGAGAGTATTAATTTCTGAACTTTTATAGAAACATTTTCGAAAAAATTCAATTTTCATACGAGCTATTACGCCTACTAGCGGTGGACGTATCAATTTCGGAAATATTTTCAGCAATTTTTCTTGGCCGATTTCCCCCGAAGAATTTTTTCCCCAAACTTCTACGACTGTTATTTACTGAGATACAGTACCTCGTTACCCTTAGTGGATCACCTGGTATATTGCATATATGCCCTCATTATTTCTTCTGATCTGAAAACTGACCTTCATGTTTAGTTATTAAAGTTCGTTGTGCAAATTGATCTAATTAAGCGTTTTAGAATAACAAATGTGTCTCAAATATGAGTGATTTTAACACTGATTCAAAACTAGCGGAATAGAGTATCTTTCAGCTGAATTGACCCACTTACTTCAAAACTACCTACCTACCTATACTACTACATTTGTTCAGATACCAGAATTGATAGGCTCAAAAGTCATGCGCGATGTTTGCAACGCTACCATGACGACCTACATAGAAAAATGTGGGGAGCGTTTCTGTCGCTGCGTTCCAAGAACGCCACTACGAGCGTTTTCAAAATCAGTCGCTGTCGCATGTCGCCAGCTTGGCCGTCTACATAACAATCAATGCAACACATTCCCGCGACTCGGTCGCGGCGTTTGTGTCGCGGCGACCAGGTCGCAAGCTGTAGCCTGAGGGAATTTGAACTAGAAGTGGAGAAAAATTCCTTGATGAAGGTCAAAAAGAAACGGGATTAATTTGGAAATTATATGAGCCTCATTATTATCCTGACGTCATATTATTTTTTTATACGTTTAAGTTGACTTCCTCCTATAATTCGTCAACTGAGAGTTATCACAGGCTGACGTGTCAATAGACAATGACGAGCTGATATCAATTTATTAAAAGCGGTCACGGATTATAATCGATACTTTTTCGCAAAAATTCTACTTCATCAAGAGTAGACTTGATACTAAATGATGAACAATAATTTTCAGGTTGTACAGTTGGTACCCAAACGGAATATACAGGGTGTCCCCTCTCAATTGGAAAAAACTTCTGGGGCATATTGAGGAACCATAGACAAGCAGTTTGAGATCAGAGACTGATGTCCGGAAGTGCATGGTTTTCAAAATACAGGGTGTCAAAGTTTTTTTCAAAAAACTTTTTTTTATTAATATTTCAAAGACACGTTAACCGATTTTCTTGAAATTTGCTAGTGATGTAAGCTTTAATAAGACGCTCAGTTAGCACTAATTAAATGTTAATTATGACTTCCAGTGGCGCCCCGGGGGACAGTGTCACGAATAAAAATGACAAAAAATGTACGCTGCTGACTTTTTTAAAAATTTTTATATATTTTTTAGAAAACTCAGTTAAAAATACAACTTTTTTGTCACTTGATATTTTTTCGTATCTCTCTCAGCGGTTCCCAAATCGTGAATTGCCAAACCATAAGATTTTTATCAAAATTCATCAAAATCTACGGGTGACCGGCTCATTCGTGGTAAGTATTGCAGAAATGGCAACTTTCTGTGTTTTTTTTTTCTTGCGCGTTTCTGTTTTACAGCCAATCTAAGAGGCTTTGTTGTCTTTGCAGCCTATTCGAGAATTTGCAAGGCAGTTTCCGATCAGAGATGCCGTTGAGGATGAAGTCATGGCACGCATTCAGAATGAGCCCAACACTAGCACTCGTCTGATTGCGTCGCAACTTGATTGCAGCAAAAATACTGTCCATCGAGTATTGAAAATCCACGATCTCTATCCATTTAAACTGCAAAAGGTGCAGCATCTACTGCCTGACGACGCTCCTCGGCGGCTCGAGTTCTGCGAGTGGTTGCTCCGTCAAGCGGATGAAAACGCTGATTTTTTAAGTATAATCTTCACGAGCGATGAAAAAGGATTTTCGCGCGAGGGGACATTCAATCCTCGTAATAACCACGAGTGGAGCGAACAAAATCCCCATGCTACGCACATCAGAGGATATCAGCAGAAGTTTGGTGTTAATGTTTGGGCAGGTATTCTTGGCGACCATTTGATTGGGCCGTACGTTCTACCTGATCACCTCAACGGGAATAACTATCTAGTTTTTTTGCGAGATATTCTGCCCGCGCTGCTGGAAGATGTACCCCTCCAGTTGCGTAGAGAGGCCTGGTTCCAACACGATGGTTGTCCAGCGCATTTTGCGCGCACCGTGAGAGGTTACCTCGACCAAACCTACAACAACAGGTGGATTGGTAGAGGTGGTCCCGTCCCTTGGCCAGCAAGGTCGCCGGACTTGGCCCCCCTGGACTTTTTTCTTTGAGGCGAAATGGAACGGTTGATCTATGCAACTCCTGTGCCGACCATGGAGGACCTAGTTGCTAGAGTTGTGGTGGCAGCGGAATTTATCGCGAACAATCCAGGCGTGTTTGCTCGGGTGCGCGAATCCTGGCTTGACAGGTGCAGAAAATGCATCGAAATGCATGGTGGACACTTTGAGCATTTGCTCCACTAATTAATAATAAATTATTTGTGAAAAAGCCTCCTTGTTTTTCTTTCTAATAATAATGAACCTTTCAATAAAGTTTTTAATAAAAATTTTTTCTCGAAAACGGAGAGAGATACGAAAAAATATCAAGTGACAAAAAAGTTGTATTTTTAACTGAGCTTTCTAAAAAATATATAAAATTGTTAAAAAAAGTCAGCAGCGTACATTTTTTGTCATTTTTATTCGTGACACTGTCCCCCGGGGCGCCACTGGAAGTCATAATTAACATTTAATTAGTGCTAACTGAGCGTCTTATTAAAGCTTACATCACTAGCAAATTTCAAGAAAATCGGTTAACGTGTCTTTGAAATATTAATAAAAAAAAGTTTTTTGAAAAAACTTTCACACCCTGTATTTTGAAAACCATGCACTTCCGGACATCAGTCTCTGATCTCAAACTGCTTGTCTATGGTTCCTCAATATGCACCAGAAGTTTTTTCCAATTGAGAGGGGACACCCTGTATAATATCTGCATATGTCGATGTATTCAGTTATCGGATTTCATTATGTTCAGCGAGTTACATTCCACCTATTCGAGGAAACCATGAGAAAGAAGCCACATCATCAATTCTGCAACTCAGCACTTCCCGTTTAAATGAGATGCGAGAGAAATTCTAGGAATTGAATCAGCATTTTTGTTTCACCTTTTCCATAGTTCATTTCTCATGTATTTAGTCTTGACTTTATATTCGTACTGCTCACATCATACAAACCTTGTATCAGCGTTTTGAGAATAAAAGTTTCTCAAAACCTCAAACTCGAAACGAGTTATAAAATTGGCGCAGTCGGTAGGATTGTTAAAAAAGAATCCATTGCGGTTAACTTTTTCTATTTCAATAGTTGAGTAACAATCGAAAAAGTTCCTACGTGTCTGTTCGTTCGATCGTCGAAAAGTGGATACAAAAGGATAATATAGTTACTAAGGATACTAAGGATACTAAGGATACTAAGGATACTAAGGATACTAAGGATACTAAGGATACTAAGGATACTAAGGATACTAAGGATACTAAGGATACTAAGGATACTAAGGATACTAAGGATACTAAGGATACTAAGGATACTAAGGATACCAAGGATCAAGCAGCAGACGCAACCAGAAAAATTCGACAAGCCTGAAGTTCGATGAAGACTATACTCTTGCTGTAAGTCATGTTTCATGTCACACTCCTCTAGTGATTTTTCCTCCCCATGTGATAGTGAAGAAACCCTAGAATTAGAAATGAGTTTCCTTGCAAATTCACTCAATAAAATTACATTAACGACCGACAATACATCAGTTGAGAATATACCTGCAATCAATAAAATGGCAGTTCCAAATTTCACTAAAGTTCACGTTGAACCTATACCTGATTTTAACGGTGACGTTAATGAATTGATTTTTTTTCTTGAAAGTATTGCTAGCATTTTCACCTACTACTATGATAATGAAAATCCGAATAATGATCCAAATGTGATTATTTTTCGCACCATCATTATTGAATTGAAAGGCCCAGCTCGCGAGGTCATTAATATTAGCTGCGTAAAAACTATTACTGAAGTGAGAGATATTTTAGACAGAAATTTCAGCGACCACAGAAATGAGACCTGTTTGTCCCTGGATTTGAATAACCTGGGACAGGGTCCCAGTGAAACCCCGTACCAATTTCATGATATAGTTAGAAAAGTACTCAACACAATTTCCAATTACTTGGCGATTCACGAAGTATACCAAAATTTGCGCGCTTTCAAACAAAATATGTACAATCAGCAGGGTCTTGAAGTATTTCTAGCAGGTTTGAGAAACCTTTATGGTATAATGGTTCGCACCAAAGAACCTCAAACTATGTTGAAGGCAATAAACTTCATCAGGAAGGAAAATAATATTAGGTATCTCCAAAATTCTGTTCCACATTCAAATCAAAATTCGAATCCGAATCAAATCAAAAGAAATCAATATTTTTCTCTAACAAATCAACAGCAAATGCTGAGATCAAACTTTGGTCAAAATTTCAATCAAAATGTGTATCAGCAGAGATATCAAAGCCCTAATTTTGCCCCACAAACATCTCAATCACAACCGAGATCATCCTTCCCAACAGGTGCTGTGAATATTAAATCACAACCTAATGATTCCCAGAGATTTTTCTCGAATAATCAAGTTTTTGGGCCGCCAAGAAATGTTTGGAAATCAAATCAACGCTCAGAATTATAACCAACCAAAACCAACTCCCATGAGTACTACTTCTAGACAGCTCACGGCAAACACCAGACCTCAGGCTCAATCGACAAATCGGAAATGGTTTTCAGAGGAATTGCACAACACCGAATATTTAGATATTTCCGATGAAAATTTTCAAAACCGGATAGAGGGTCAAATCAAAAATGAGTACGATTATTCGAGGAATCCGTGGATTTTCTGTTGGAAACTGCTCCAAATCCAGAGACGTAATTGAATTTCATACATCTTTTGATGATCGGCAATTGCCTTACATTACTATCGAAAATCCACCCCTGAAATTATTAATAGATACAGTGGCAACAAAATCATTTTTAGATCCAATTATTGTTAACGAATATTTTTCCTAATATAAAATAAATGATTCATTTGTGGTCTCCACTTCATTTGCCTCTTTTAAACACAACATTTCAGTAAACATACCAGTTTTTCAAGAATTCAATGAAGGCAAAAATTTCAAATTCTATGCATACAAGTTCCATAATGTCTTCGATGTTCTTCTAGGAATCGACATCATAAAAATATTGAATGTAAATCTAGACTTTCCAAATTTGAAGCTCTCGACTCCCAACGCATGCATTCCAATCGAATATTTCAATGCGAATCCAACAATATTTCATGAAAAATTTCTGCCTGGAAATACAGTGACAAAAATAAGAATTCCTGTCACCACCCAATCTGGCGAAATCATCATTCCCAAACAAATCATTCAGAATTGCACAATACCAGAAACCTTGTCAATATCAACGAATGGTTGAACTTTTGTAGAAATACATAATAACTCGAGTGATGATACAAACTTCACGATCTTACATCCAATTAAGACCTATCCAGTTCAGAATAATTTTGAATTTTATCATATGAATATTCAGCCGATATCAGAAATCACTATTAAATGTGATATAAACAGTTTAATTGAAACGGACCACATGAACGAGAAAGACAAAATCTCATATTCTTCGATTGTGTAGAAAATATGCAGATATATTTCATACGGACGAGAATAACTTATTTTTCACGAACCAACTAAAACACAGAATTCAAACAACCGAAGAAATTCCCGTTCATACGAAGTCATATAGATACACGTTTGTTCACAAAGCCGAAGTTAATTCACAGATTCGAAAAATGCTCCAACAAAATATAATGACGCCAAGCAAGTCACCATGGTCCTCCCCCATCTGGGTAGTCCCAAAAAAGGCCGACGCTTCCGGTAAAAAGAAGTGGCGTATCGTGGTAGACTATAGAAAAGTAAATGAAAAAACTATTGACGATCGCTACCCGATACCAAATATCACCGACTTCTTGGACAAATTTGGCAAGGGTAACTATTTTTCCACCTAAGATTTGGCTAGCGGGTTTCACCAAATTGAGATGAGTCCAGATGACATCCCAAAAACAGCATTTAATGTCGAAAATGGGCATTATGAATACCTACGAATGGCTTTTGGCCTCAAAAATGCTCCTGCTACCTCCCAAAGGGTAATGGACAACATTTTGAGAGGACTCCAAAATAAAATTTGTCTCGTTTATCTTGATGATATTATCATCTTTTTATCATATCTTCAAGAGCACATTTAAAATCTGAAGAAAGTATTCAATAGTCTACGCGAAACCAATTTCAAAATTCAAATGGATAAGTCGGAATTTTTAAAGAAAGGAACCGCCTATCTAGGGCATGTGATCACCACGGAGGGTATGAAACCAAACCCTGACAAAATAATCGCGAGAAAAAGGTTTCCAATTCCTGAGACCACCAAGGAAATAAAAGGCTTCCTAGGTCTCCTGGGTTATTACCGTTAATTCATTCCAGACTTCTCCAAAATTACAAAACCCCTCACATCTTGTTCAAAGCAAGGAGCTTAACTCAGAATATATGCAATGTTTCGAAACGTGTAAGGAATTATTAACAAATAATCCAATTCTCCAATACCCCGACTTCACGAATTTCAATATGCCCTTGAAGCTGTGCTGTCACAAGGACCGGTTGGTCAAGACAAGCCAGTGGCATACGCATCTAGGACACTCAATCAAGCAGAGCAAAACTATAGCACAATCGAGAGAGAACTTCTTTCAATTAGTTGGGCTACCCAATATTTTCGTCCATGTCTTTATGGCCGAAAATTCACAATATTCTGCGACGATAAACCTCTTCACTGGCTTTTTTCAATAAAATATCCAAGTGCAAGACTCACCAGATGAAGACTCAAATTGGACGAGTATGAATAAAAATCGATGAGACCAACACTAACGACATTTTTTCATACATGGAAGATTTTAACGAATCACTCTCAAATGACCCACCAGCATCAACATCGCGTAATAACACTATACACGATCATGAAAATAATATCGAAAATGATGCAGAATCAGTAGCTGGAAATATTGACGTAAGCCCAAATTTTAATGATGTCAACCCCAATGTCAACGACATGAACGAAGAAGATGATAATGAAACCATACACACAAGTCATGAAAATCCCATAATTGAAGTTCCTATTTCTGAAACCGCAATCAATAATTTAAAAAATCAAATATTTCTCAAGGTCGTTCAACATTCACCGGAATTCCTTAAAATTAAACGCTTCTTCGAAAATAGGACGAGAACAACAATTCAAATCTCAAAACAAAATTTTGAAGAGGATGTGATAAAAACGTTCAAAGAATTCACTACGACTAACAAAACTTTCGCGACTAATTTGGACAGTAAAGATTTCATTCCGAAGCTCTGCCAAATACTGAAAAACACATTCAAGAATTCCGCATTTAAATTAATTTTGTGGAATAATGTTCTGGAAGATGTATTCTCATTAGATTCTCGTGACAAATTCTTAAAAATGTGCCACGAGGGAAAAACCAATCACCGTGGGATTATAGAAACAGAAGCCCAAATAAAGAGACGCTTTTATTGGCCCAATATCAGGGGTACAGTCTCAAAATACATTAATAATTGCGAGTTGTGTCAAAGAATGAAATATGACAGAAATTCACCGAAACAAAAATTTTAACTGACACCAACACCAAACAAACCATTCGAAATAGTTCATGGAGATGTTTTTACGATCAAAGGTCAAAAATTCCTCACAATTATTGATAAGTTTTCGAAATACGCGCAAGCATACCCGCTCACTGAATTAACAGTTTTTCACATCGCAAAAGCGTTCTTAACATTCATGACACACCATGGTACTCCTAAACTACTTGTTTTAGACCAAGGAACTGAACTGAAAAATACAATTATCAAAGAATTCGCTGCATTACACGAAATCGATATCCATCATACGATATCAAAATAGTCCTTTCGACATCCATATCCAAGAAAAACTATATAGCAATTATATAAAACAACATAAAAAATGCACCAAAGAAATTAAAAAAAAACTCAATCAACAAATGACAGAGCAGAAAGAAAAAGTGTGAGCAAGAGTTAATCAAAATAGACACGAGCCACTGGATATCAGCCAGACACCTTAGTTTATCGCAAAACCAGAGCTCGTAATAAAGCAAGTCCTAGATTCAAATCTCACCATTCGAAGAAAAATCAAAAAATCAATATTTTAACGACAACAATGCGCAAGGCGAAGTCCACTACTCCTTCGATGATAAACAGATCAACAAAAACGAATTATTTGAAAATCAAAGCAAAACTCATTGCTCTACCATACCACAAAAACAATATGAAAAGACCATTATCTAATCAAAAACGTATGACATTACAGGGAGACGCTATCACAACCCTCAAAACCAATGAAGAAAATATAGCAGTAACTTTGTAAAAACAGATCTCATTAACGAAAAAGATAACAAGTGATTATGATAAATCTCTGACAATGATCAAACGAAACGAGAATCAAATATCAGATGAAATCAACGAACTTGAAAAGAGCTGGATAAAATTTTATTCGACTTCAATAGTTACATCTCAGCGGAAATTGCCTCAGATCAGTTAGGAGCAATACTAAATATCCTATTGCAAATACTCGATAATTTGGAGAATGCTATCACCTTTGCAAGATTGAAAATCATAAATACTAATATTTTGAAAATAGAAGATTTAGAATCAACCATTCAAATAGTTTTACATCACCATCAACCAAATCAACTTTTATTTGGTAATGATAATTCTACTTTACACAAATACTTTGAAATTCTAGAAATCGAATCTTATCAATCGAACGATAAAATTGTCTTCATTATTCACTTTCCAATAATGTTTTCCGAAACCTATTCATATTTTCATTTATACTCGATCCCTACTAAAACAAATACTTTTCTGATACCTACCAAAACCTTTCTGGCAATGAACGAAAACCTCTACCAGTATCAAGATACCGAATGCAGAAATACAGACCCAATATATTACTGCAATATTGGAAAACTCCAACAGCACTCCAATCAAAAGGACTGCATATACAACTTCTTCAATTGAAAGCGAAAGAACCGAAATCCTGTGAGCCAGTCCCAGTCGTTCTTGAAGAGGAAATCGTTGAACAAATCAATGCCGCACACTACATAGCCATATTTCACGAAGATACGAAATTCAAGACCGAATGTCAGAAAAGCGATCTGACAATCCCCAAAGGAACCTACTTCATCGAAGTTCCATCTGGATGTAGCTTCCAAACGTCTCAAAATGCCTACCTGAACAACGAAGAAACAATCAGTGGCCAACCCCTACTGTTACATGCTGTGAAAATTCCCAACATAACAGCTCGTACACATCGACAAGAGTTGGTCCTCCACAACGTACCCTTGGACCAACTACATCTTATCCAAAAAGAAGATCCACCAAGTGACCCTGAAGAATCTGAAGCAAGTTATATTCTATATTTGGGCCACACCTATCTATTGTAACGAAATTTCTCACGTTTTTAAATTTCGTTCCTTTTTAGTGATATCTTCCATCTCCCTCGTGGGAGATGGAAGATATCGCCACAAGCTTCACAAATTCAATAAGTGCTCTTTGATTGGTTGATTAGTTGATCGTTGACAGGTAAGTATATTATATGGGTATTTCGATGTGCACATTGTTGTCGCTTGACCACTATTTCGGTTATTGCTATTTTGTTTTCTTTTCTTTCTTTTATACTGAATAAATTCAAATTTACATCATCCAACTTGATTATAAGAATGTCAATTACAAAGTAATGCATAATTAAAGGAATTTAAATAAATATGGCAACAACTGTTTACACGCTATCTGTTAGATCGGTCGATAGATAAAATTTTTATGAAGAAGGGATAAAAAAACGAGTACTCGCTCTCTTTCGACGAACAGACTTCAAGACTTCTCAGAGATAAGACGTTAAGTTTTGTTGCAGTTTTTTCTTCAGAGCAAGGTAATGGATGGATTTTCAGTTAAATTGCTTTCGATAATTTTATAATTTCTTGATAAATTGTATCAAATTCAATGATATTGGTTTCCTAGAAGTTTTCAGAGAAGAAAACGAGAGTTTGAAGGGTATTTTTTTGTGTGGATATTTGAGGCCATGAGGCTCGAGAAATTGAAGAATTTTTATCTTGAATTTTTGATGTGATCCTACATTGGAGAGGATACACATTAATTTATATTATTTTCGATTGAGTTAATTTTTGAGTTCACCAGAATATTTTCAGATTAAATGAGAATCGGAAATATTAATATGAAAGGTTGATGATGATATAGCTAGTTCCTGTCGGATTTCTATGTGCTCTCAGGTTGATTGGAATCTTCCAAGTATCCACAGTATCATTCTATTCCTGGAGGTATCTACCTTATTTTGAGGATATTGGAAAATTAAAAGATTCATGAGATTGAACTGAAGAAATAATTTTTGGTCCCAGAAACAGGGTTATTGTCTCAGAAACAGGATTCTTCAGCTGAATTCCAGGATTGATCATGTTCTGAGGTAAGTGACAATTATTATATTTTGGACACTTGGTCGAATCTGTTGTGAAAATTGTCTACTTACTTTTAGAACTGATTAGTCTATTTTGTTAGCTGAAAAGTCTGATTCTGATGTACTGATTCATATGCATATCTCGTCTTCTTGTTGTCTTCAACTCTGGAAATTTTTCTATTAAATCGAAATAAGTTGCAGAATCCATTCATTACTGTTATTTCCGAATTCAATCATCTCTAAGAAGGATGTTCATCGAAAGATGATGAGAATGTCTTGACATTCATTTATTTTTGATATATTTGCTTATTTCAACATGAAATTGGTTGAATAATTGAAATTGTATGAGATTTTTTTTTAAATACTTTTGCTTTGAAAGTGCTCACTCAACTAAGTGCTTTATCTAAATTTTGTAGATATAGATTCATAATATCTAATGTTCAGTATTTAAATCCACTTATTTTTTTTCTATATCTGAAATTATAATATCTATTGTGAAATAAGGAAAGGGGTATTTATTATCTGAATATTTTCTTTGAAATAAAGTGCATAATTTTCAACATAAGTTAAACAAATTCTGGCTAAATATTTGATCTAGAGGAAAAAAAATTGACACTCCAGTAAGGGACACATACTGCTGTCTAATTTGCTTTTAGGGCATTGAACAAGTATCCTGAAATCTTGACGCGAATTCCTGGATCTGAAGAGAGGTATCCTGTGTTCCTGAATTGAGCAAGGAGATTTTGTGAGTTCCTGATCTACTCCTAAGCAACTTCAATTCCGATAGAGACTCCAGGTATGGATGCAGTCTGATAAACTGAGTAGTTGGACTCTCATACTGAACATAGTCTGCTAGAGTTGCCCAGTTAGAGAAAATCCAGGTACCCTTATTCCAGACCAGAGTAAGTGAAGTCTCTCTATTTGGGATCCAGAGATACTCAAAATTCGAGCCAGGCTCTTGACCAAATTCATTGTTTATAAATTGCACTGATTTTCCTTGATATATAGAGATTATATCAAGAATTTTTTTTCCTTTTTCTAAAATTCCATTTGTATCCATATAATTTGTATCCAAATTTTTGTTATTATACTTTGTAAACTATAGTTAGTAGTTTTACTGTTCAAAAGTTTGCATAGATCCCAGGTTTTTGTATTTTAACCTTGATAAAATACATGGCGCTCAATTTTTGATGACATTTGTATTTTTCCTGATTCTCTTGAGTTAATATTTTTACTTAAAATTAAACAATTTTTCCTTATCCACGACCCACCGAATCTAGAGCAGCTGATAGGCTAAAATAAAGATAAGTTGTACCATATTTGGTTACACTATATAAACTACGCAACACTAATTACGTCGCACCCCGAAATTTTGCCCCTGTTTAAATTTGAATAACATTTTTCTTCTTTGAACAATTTGAATTCTGTTTGCACTGTTCGCTAGCTCAGTCCTTCAGCTATAATCTCGTACTTCTTTGATTAATAAGGTTATTTCCATAAAATTGCTACAGGATGTTTTTTGGAACTGTGCAAAATTTCGAAATTTTCAAAAGGATCCCAAATGAAGAAAAACAGTTCTTTTTCAACTTTAACAGCAGAGGCATGAAGATTATCTCAACACCTTTGGCCATTTCCGAAATTGTCTTCTTATCACTTTTCTTTACAGAGTGATCTCAAAAAATCAATTTTTTGGTTTTGCAGTTATAACTTTTTTCCTCTTTAATCGATTTTCAAAATCTCAGGATCATTTTGAAGGTGAAACGTTAGATGAACAGACATGAAGATTAGAATTGACTAAGAATAAATATTAAAGATCAAGGGTTTCTGCAAAGGTGACCCAAATCTAAATCCCCCTCGAAATCCCGATTAAAAAAGAAAAATATCCAAAATGTTTGATCGAAACGAAAATATCATCACCAAAAATACTGATAAAAAAATGTTTACTCCCTCCCCCCCAAATTTTTGTTTGCGGGTAAAATTGTTGCTGGTCAAACGGTTAGATATATCGGTAAACATATTTCACCTGACCCCCACATCGGGATCGGATATTAAAAAAAATTTAATTCTTTAACCCCCCTCCCCCCTTAGTAGTTAAACAACAGGGCTAGTACCATAGGTATAGGAAAAACCATGTGTTAGAGAGAGAACATGGGGATATCCATGTGTTAGAGAGAGAAGGTATCAAATATGATGCGTTAGAGAGAGAGTACTAGAGGGAGATGGCACGTGATTTGATGTGTCAGACACAGATAATGTCGGAACTCGAATATGATGGAAAATGACGTAATCAACATCAGCGCTTGCTGAATTTGATTAATTAAAAGAAGTATAATCAGACTGGGAATAGAACCGTGGACCTGTCGTTTTTGGATCGCGCATCTTGTGCACTACGCCACCGTTCCCACAAGTATTTGCATTGATGTTATTGATAGGAGTGCGTACATTGTGATCAACAAATGAGCACTTATGTCTCAGTTTCGATACAAAATCCATGTCTATGGTTGTAGAAGTATATGAACAAGAATCGACTCAATAATATACATATTTTCTACATGCTATCAGAAATGATAAACAATAAAAGTTAACCGACGTAGATTCTGCTCTGCCATCGAATGAATAACGGTCCACGGTCTAGTTTTGTTGGTAAACGTATTCTATTCAGTGGAAGCTTATAATTATTATAACATGGGATCATTTTGCTTTCATAGGAAACTACTAGAATGAGATTATAAACATAGAATAAAAACTAAGCAGAAAATTATATGAACAATGAGGAGATTCCTTATTCAGCTTTTAGACGATATATATCTCTGAAGGTAGGGTCAAGGCCGGGATGCGTAACTGTATCGCGCTCGCTGACCGCTGTGAAATAAGATAGATAGATAGGTATATATACGGGGGCGCATGAACATTTTCAGCGTTAGCAATCATAGTTTCTGAGGCTGTGAAGAAATATCATTGATAGATATCTGTGTAGAGTGTTCGAAAAATGCAAGTGTATACGAGTACATATACAGGGGCATTGAAAAAATTATTCACAAATGACGTATTAACAATTGATGATTCAACATGATACAATATTTCGCAAGACGTTACAAAGATAAGAGACGACAAAGCGACTGACACTGTTGCCAGACGTTTGAAAAAATAAGGCATTGATGCCAGACTTTCAAAAATATCTGGAAATATACCATAATGCACCTACAGCTTACCCAAGTGGAATCCGAACCATAGATGGATAACGTCTGAAGTATTACAGGGTGTGGCTGTCTGAAATTAGGCGTCTGATATCTGACGTATGACGTCATCGTTTCAAAATATCGAAAGGTCACCAACTGTTTAGTTATTTCCATCTGAACCACAACGTGTGATTATTCAAAATTGATGGATAACGTTTGACGTATTACAGGGTGTCAACCTGAAGTCAGGCGTCTGACATCTGACGTATGACGTCATCATTTCAAAATGGCCTCTGAAATCGGGAGATCACTAACTGTTTAGTAATTTCCGTATTATATAGGTAATATACATACAGCTTACACAAGTAGAATCGGAATCACCACATCTGAATACTCAAAATTGATGAATAAAGTTTGACGTATGACAAGGTGTGGCTGCCTGAAGTTATTTATTATTTAGTAATTTTCGTATTAAATATACCTACAGCTCACACAAGTAGAATCCAAACCACAGCATTGATATCGACGCAACAGAATTCATGAACTCGTTAATATAAAGATGTCAATGACAAAATGATTGATTTTCTCTACGAATTATCAAAAAATATTCACTTCCGGTTCATTAAAAAGCGACATAGAGAAAAACTAATGTTTTATTCGTGATCCCCATGACGTATAGACTTCAAAAACATCAATTTCCGGTTTCACTTCCGGTTTCCATTTTTCCACTTAACATGGTCATGTGGGTACTCTGAGAGAAGGATTTTTCACGGACATTCTAAATATATCATTTTACCTATGTACAAAGTCTCAAGGTCAAAAATTGATCGAAACAATGAAAAAAATCTATGTAAACAATTCACAATCTCTTCGTGTAATGATTTTCTGGTAGAACCAGCTTTTCGACAAATTATCAAAAAATATTCACTTCCGGTTCATCAAAAATCGATAGAGAAAAACTAATGTTTTATTCGTAATCCCTATGACGTGTAGACTTCAAAAACATCAACTTCCGGTTTCACTTCCGGTTTCCATTTTTCTACTTGACATAGTCATATGGGTACTCTGAGAGAAGGATTTTTCACGGACATTCTGAATATATCATTTTACCTATGTACAAAGTCTCAAGGTTAAAGAGATATCAATCAAAATTAATCGGAATAATAAAAAAAATCTATGCAAACAATTCACAATCTCTTCGTGTAATGATTTTCTGGTCGATCCAGCTTCTCGATGAATTATCACGAAATATTCACTTTCCGTTCATTTAAAAACGATATAGAGAAACACTAATGGTATATTCGTGATCCCCATGACGTTTAGATTCCAAAAACATCAATTTCCGGTTTCACTTCCGGTTTCCATTTTGTCAGTAAAAAGGTTCATGTGGGTACTCATTGAAAAGGATATTTCACGTACATTCCGAATATATCAACTTACCTATATACAAAGTCCAAAGGTTTGCGAGATATCAATCAAAATGTATCGAAATAATGAAAAAAACAAATAAAACTGCAAATCATCTCTTTGATTATCACTTTTCTAACTGATTCATCTTCTTGATGAATTATCGAAATATATCCTCTTCCAGTTCGTAAAGTAGCGAGATAAAGGGAAAATAATGAGATGTTCGTGATCCTCATAACGTTCGGACATCTAAACAACAACTTCCGGTTTCACTTCCGGTTACAATTTTTTCAGTAAACAGAGCCATGTAGGTACTTTGAGAAAATAATTTCTCACGGACATAATAGTTATAAATTATATTGAAGCCAGATACTTCAATCATTAATCACCTCAAAAAATATGTCTCGATACAAATATACTTCTCTATAATTAGGATTGCTCTTTCAGCAGAGAGAATATGTGTTAACGTCTGCAGAAATCAATGTTTTCATACACAATATTTTCGATAGCTCCAACAATGGAATTAACAGAATGATAAAATACAGGGATGTAAAAACTATCTATTCTGGAAGAAATATACTGGGTGTATAAGAAATGATACTTAGTGTTTTGAATAGGTGTACCGTTCGAAAAAATACGAATATACTGACTGGTACAGATACGTTTGAAAGGTAGAATTTGATAGTTGATGCTCAACGACTAGAACTTGAGAGCCTTGGTCACGTGAGGATGGTTATAGTTATATTATGATCAGTGACGAAATGAATTTTATATTGATGAATTATTGAAAAAGTATTCTAATATAGGAGAAAATAAATCATACATTTATGATCCTCATGATGAAAAGAGCACAAACTTTTGGTTTTACTTCCGGTGTCACCATTTTTCCAGTGAACAATGTTATATGGGTAATTCAGAAGAATGATTTTTCACGGACATTTCAAAAAGTCAACTTGCATATATTCTGAGTCTTAAGGCTTGCGGGATATAAACAAGTTGTTATTTATTGATAAACATTCGATAACAATGACAAACGTAACGAATACAGCACACATATGTCTCGCAAATACAAAACACGCGCAGACGTCGCATTCTTATCAAAAAAGTGTCGAAAACGAATAATGGCACGACGAAAAGTCACGCATGCGTCTTACATACATCATACTGACGTCGTGTATCCGTCGAACATCTATCAAACAACGCCATCTAAAAACTTTGAATACGATGATTTCCATAAGAAAACGTCACGCATTCATCGAAAACAAGTAGAAAACATCAAAATTCATCACTTAAAAGTCACGCATACAACACAAATGCGTCGAATATTCGTCGTACAAACGTCACACCTCGTCGAAAATCTATCAAACAACGTGTGAAAACCCCATAAAAACGTACTGACTGCATCTGGCATCTGACATTTGGTGTCCCAACATTTGACGTACTAAGATTTCCGTAGTTTACCAACATAACGTTGTAGATATAAATATAATTAAAATTCAACCTTTCGTTCAGTCAAAAGTTAAAAAAAAAATTGAAGCGATGATGAGAATTTCAAAACATAGGACAATCATTGAAGAACGTCGAAAACGTTGAAAAAAAAACATGCCGCATACGTCGTGCATACGTAGCGCATACGTCATAAATACGTCGTTAAAACGTCGCGCCTACGTCGAAAATCCATGATACAACGTGTAAAAACCTTGAAATGATAAGAAGCATGACAAGACAGCATTCATCGAATAACATTGAATATTAAAAAAAAACTTCACGCATTCGTCGTACATACATTGTACATACACCGCGCAGACGTCGTGCCTTCATCAAAAATCTATCAAAGAACGTATAAGAATTTAAAACCAATTGATAGCATGACGAAACGTCAGGCTTGAGTCATACATACATTGCATCGACGTCGTGTCCTTGTCAAAAATCAATCAAACAACGTGTGAAAACGTTCAAAACGATTAATGAATCTGATAAACGTCACTCATCCATTGAAAAAACATCACGTTTGCGTCGTACATTCGTCGAAAATGCGACGTACATACCGATGTAAACATCGCATAAGCCTTCTGAAGTACGACTTTCAGATTCAATTATTAAAATTGACAAAAATTTATACAACATTCATACAATTTCACACCTTAATCAAACTTAGAAATCAAACATAAATAAATTCAAAAATCAATAAATGAAAAATTCAGTATGTTCAGATTATTTAAATGAGAAATATCATATGACAGATTTATCATTACAATCGAACCACTAAGATCAAGCTCACGTGGAGATATCTCAATTCGACTGATAAAATTCAACGTGTGATATATCAATGAGAGTAACGTACTAGGTGTGACATTTCAACGACTGGGGCATACTGTAGGAGTGATATACCCCCGAACGACATTTGATGGGTGACATATCAACGTTAAAATGAATTTCATGTAGTACTTCAACGGATTTTTTTATGAAGATTATAAATATCGACTACACGAAAATTGTAGGGATGTCATTGAAAAATTCAACGACAGACGACAAAGCGTACTAGAAGCAAGAAAGGCGAGTAATTGACAGATTCGACGATAGGGTCGATAGGAGTGAGTGAGTCATAGACGAATGACTCGGTGTTGAAACCAGATTATTATGATACAGGGTGATACAAAATTCTCAATGAATCATGACATGGAATATTCACTTCCGGATGGCGGAAGATCTACGTGTATTTGTATGAAGAGGACGTAAACAAAATTTCCACATACACATATGGGTGTGGTATCTGACCGAATAGCTATGTTTAAAACTTCAATTATAATTATTAACATCAGTTTTGAATTCGTTAAATTATGGTTACATGAAAATAGGACAGTATGTGACATGATACATCAAGACTATATTCATTTCATTATTGCTTCCAAATTCAAGCTGATCTATGTAATGAAATATGTATAATGAATCATTTTTCACCACCACTTCTACAATAATTCACCAACAGATTTCACCCTCAATGAAAAAACCATACACTTAGTTGAAAAGCCTTGATATCAATATAATGATGGATTCAGGAATGGTAGTAAATGGAATAACATCAAACCTAACGTCATACATGACGTAGAACCTGACATCATACGCGACGTCTGAGACGTGCGTAAGACGTTAGACTCAGGTTTTCGATCGAGTAAGCTTCATGAATGTGGAAGAGGATCGTTTGCTAGGTCACACTTTTTTTTCAAGTTTTCAAGAAATTCGCAAATTCATTAAATGGATCTGGTGGTAACAATAATCATTTTATAAAAACTAAAGAAAAATCCACTTTCATCTTTATAATTTGGTAAATGTTATACATAATAATTCCTAGAGGAAAAATAAAAACGAAGAATTACAGATTTTTATATATATTTCTCACACATTATTCAAATCTCTCAATACATTCATTTTATGAAGGAACAAATATTCCCTGAGTGCATTACTTACTAAACTGTCATTTGATATTTCACAAAATGAATACAGAGTTTCAAAATAATCAATATAACCAGCATCTTTATTGAAAATCGATTTAATCAAATTCAAAATATTATTATAAAATGTACAGAAGTTCATGTTTTCCAGTAAAACCACCTGATGGCCCACTAAACTTCGATGAACTTGAAGGATCTGCGTAGCATCCTCGACATCGATAAGGAACTCGACATCATGTTTTTTGACGAGTAGACATTTGATCCCATCAAACACCAATTGTGATACTTTGCAGAAATCTCCACATGGAAACGTTACTGGCTCATATTCATCTTGGTGGGTTGATAACTTCTCGTAGAAAAAATTGTCCAATGCTCGTTTCAGTAAATCAGTGAAAGTTTTCCATTCCGTTGTACAAAAAGATTGTTTATTTGGTTTGTATGGTTGTGATAAAATTATAGATGGATTGAATTTTCTTGCTGGACTCAAACCCACCCCTACCTGGAAGGCTCTCAACTGGAATAATGTGTAGAGTAGGTAATGTTCCTCGGCTCGGGCTGCATTTTCGTACATCTCCAACACTTCATCTAATTCTTGATGATATTCCGCACTATTGAAAGATGCTTCGGTGAAATTTGAATCAATATCGTCTTCTGACACACTCACATAACCACTATCTCGACTTGATGTTGACATGATAGACTAAGTAAAAATACTTTCAGACTGAGATCAATTCCATGTATCTATTTATAGTCCCCCTCCACATTCGAGAACAATAGAGTTGAAATCATTATTGCGAGATGAATCTTGACATATCAAATATGAGAATAATGCTGATTCAAGTAGAATAGCAGAAAAACAAAGGTATTTCATGAATGCGTTGCTTATCTCCCCACATGATGCCCTGAGGAATGCAAAGTTGCATATCGAATATGAGATGTAATAAACATGATGATTCAGGGAGATAACATCAACATCATCACAATCTTTGAGTTATGGTCGTGATTCATGATATCATCATCTACCACCTGCGAACTCATCAAAGATCTCTTCTATATTGTCGATTCATCTGATGAAATACAGAGAATAAGCATGACATTATCATCGCCAAATGAAATCCGAACCACCACATGTGAAAACCCCAAATTGATGGATAATATATGACGTATGACAGAGGCGTACTAGGGCTGCTGGAGTTTGGCGTCTGACATCTGACAGTTAACGTTTGACGATACGTCATGCATACGAAGTCTTTTTTCAATAGAAAATCTATCAATCAACGCACGAAAACTTCAAAAACAATGGAAAGCATGACGAAACGTCAAGCATGCGTCATACATACATCGCGCAGACATCGTGCATTTCTTAAAAATCTAACAAACAATATATTGAAACTATAAAAACGAGTACTAGCATGACTAGATATAATGCATTCATCAAATAACATCGAAAACGATAAAAAACATCACGCATACGTCATGCAACTTATGTCAACTGTCAAGTATAGCTCGACCAATCAGAAGCCGTCATATCCCAAACCACTCTTTTTTTGGCGGGAAATTAAAGTTATTTTTATGATATCACCCCTTAGCCCCCCAGGTCACCGCTGCGCCCCCTTTATGCGTAACATGGTAGACTCTGAGTTTAGGTGGGGCTTCGTGACGTCAGATTCAGAGGTTAGGTCAGGTTGGGTCTCGAGACGTTAGACTCAGAGGTTATGTTAGGGCCCCGTGACGTTCGATTCTAACGTTAGGTTAGGTTGGATCTCGAGACGTTAGCCTCAGAAGATAGGTTAGGTCTCCGACATAACCTAACCTAACGACCTAACGTCTAGAGATCCAACCTAACCTAACGTTAGAATCGAACGTCACGGGGCCCTAACATAACCTCTGAGTCTAACGTCTCGAGACCCAACCTAACCTAACCTCTGAATCTGACGTCACGAAGCCCCACCTAAACTCAGAGTCTACCGTGTTACGCATAAAGGGGGCACAGCGGTGACCTGGGGGGCTAAGGGGACTTTAATTTCCCGCCAAAAAAAGAGTGGTTTGGGATATGACGGCTTCTGATTGGTCGAGCTATACTTGACAGTTTACATAAGTTGCATGACGTATGCGTGATGTTTTTTATCGTTTTCGATGTTATTTGATGAATGCATTATATCTAGTCATGCTAGTACTCGTTTTTATAGTTTCAATATATTGTTTGATAGATTTTTAAGAAATACACGATGTCTGCGCGATGTATGTATGACGCATGCTTGACGTTTCGTCATGCTTTCCATTGTTTTTGAAGTTTTTGTGCGTTGATTGATAGATTTTCTATTGAAAAAAGACTTCGTATGCATGACGTATCGTCAAACGTTAACTGTCAGATGTCAGACGCCAAACTCCAGCAGCCCTAGTACGCCTCTGTCATACGTCATATATTATCCATCAATTTGGGGTTTTCACATGTGGTGGTTCGGATTTCATTTGGCGATGATAATGTCATGCTTATTCTCTGTATTTCATCAGATGAATCGACAATATAGAAGAGATCTTTGATGAGTTCGCAGGTGGTAGATGATGATATCATGAATCACGACCATAATTCAAAGATTGTGATGATGTTGATGTTATCTCCCTGAATCATCATGTTTATTACATCTCATATTCGATATGCAACTTTGCATTCCTCAGGGCATCATGTGGGGAGATAAGCAACACATTCATGAAATACCTTTGTTTTTCTGCTATTCTACTTGAATCAGCATTATTCTCATATTTGATATGTCAAGATTCATCTCGCAATAATGATTTCAACTCTATTGTTCTCGAATGTGGAGGGGGACTATAAATAGATACATGAAATTGATCTCAGTCTGAAAGTATTTTTACTTAGTCTATCATGTCAACATCAAGTCGAGATAGTGGTTATGTGAGTGTGTCAGAAGACGATATTGATTCAAATTTCACCGAAGCATCTTTCAATAGTGCGGAATATCATCAAGAATTAGATGAAGTGTTGGAGATGTACGAAAATGCAGCCCGAGCCGAGGAACATTACCTACTCTACACATTATTCCAGTTGAGAGCCTTCCAGGTAGGGGTGGGTTTGAGTCCAGCAAGAAAATTCAATCCATCTATAATTTTATCACAACCATACAAACCAAATAAACAATCTTTTTGTACAACGGAATGGAAAACTTTCACTGATTTACTGAAACGAGCATTGGACAATTTTTTCTACGAGAAGTTATCAACCCACCAAGATGAATATGAGCCAGTAACGTTTCCATGTGGAGATTTCTGCAAAGTATCACAATTGGTGTTTGATGGGATCAAATGTCTACTCGTCAAAAAACATGATGTCGAGTTCCTTATCGATGTCGAGGATGCTACGCAGATCCTTCAAGTTCATCGAAGTTTAGTGGGCCATCAGGTGGTTTTACTGGAAAACATGAACTTCTGTACATTTTATAATAATATTTTGAATTTGATTAAATCGATTTTCAATAAAGATGCTGGTTATATTGATTATTTTGAAACTCTGTATTCATTTTGTGAAATATCAAATGACAGTTTAGTAAGTAATGCACTGAGGGAATATTTGTTCCTTCATAAAATGAATGTATTGAGAGATTTGAATAATGTGTGAGAAATATATATAAAAATCTGTAATTCTTCGTTTTTATTTTTCCTCTAGGAATTATTATGTATAACATTTACCAAATTATAAAGATGAAAGTGGATTATTTTTTTAGTTTTTATAAAATGATTATTGTTACCACCAGATCCATTTAATGAATTTGCGAATTTCTTGAAAACTTGAAAAAAAAGTGTGACCTAGCAAACGATCCTCTTCCACATTCATGAAGCTTACTCGATCGAAAACCTGAGTCTAACGTCTTACGCACGTCTCAGACGTCGCGTATGATGTCAGGTTCTACGTCATGTATGACGTTAGGTTTGATGTTATTCCATTTACTACCATTCCTGAATCCATCATTATATTGATATCGAGGCTTTTCAACTAAGTGTATGGTTTTTTTATTGAGGGTGAAATCTGTTGGTGAATTATTGTAGAAGTGGTGGTGAAAAATGATTCAATATACATATTTCATTACATAGATCAGCTTGAATTTGGAAGCAATAATGAAATGAATATAGTCTTGATGTATCATGTCACATACTGTCCTATTTTCATGTAACCATAATTTAACGAATTTAAAACTGATGTTAATAATTATAATTGAAGTTTTAAACATAGCTATTCGGTCAGATACCACACCCATATGTGTATGTGGAAATTTTGTTTACGTCCTCTTCATACAAATACACGTAGATCTTCCGCCATCCGGAAGTGAATATTCCATGTCATGATTCATTGAGAATTTTGTATCACCCTGTATCATAATAATCTGGTTTCAACACCGAGTCATTCGTCTATGACTCACTCACTCCTATCGACCCTATCGTCGAATCTGTCAATTACTCGCCTTTCTTGCTTCTAGTACGCTTTGTCGTCTGTCGTTGAATTTTTCAATGACATCCCTACAATTTTCGTGTAGTCGATATTTATAATCTTCATAATAAAAACCGTTGAAGTACTACATGAAATTCATTTTAACGTTGATATGTCACCCATCAAATGTCGTTCGGGGGTATATCACTCCTACAGTATGCCCCAGTCGTTGAAATGTCACACCTAGTACGTTACTCTCATTGATATATCACACGTTGAATTTTATCAGTCGAATTGAGATATCTCCACGTGAGCTTGATCTTAGTGGTTCGATTGTAATGATAAATCTGTCATGATATTTCTCATTTAAATAATCTGAACATACTGAATTTTTCATTTATTGATTTTTGAATTTATTTATGTTTGATTTCTAAGTTTGATTAAGGTGTGAAATTGTATGAATGTTGTATAAATTTTTGTCAATTTTAATAATTGAATCTGAAAGTCGTACTTCAGAAGGCTTATGCGATGTTTACATCGGTATGTACGTCGCATTTTCGACGAATGTACGACGCATACGTGATGTTTTTTCAATGGATGAGTGACGTTTATCAGATTCATTAATCGTTTTGAACGTTTTCACACGTTGTTTGATTGATTTTTGACAGGGACACGACGTCGATGCAATGTATGTATGACTCAAGCCTGACGTTTCGTCATGCTATCAATTGGTTTTAAATTCTTATACGTTCTTTGATAGATTTTTGATGAAGGCACGACGTCTTCGCGGTGTATGTACAATGTATGTACGACGAATGCGTGAAGTTTTTTTTTTTAATATTCAATGTTATTCGATGAATGCTGTCTTGTCATGCTTCTTATCATTTCAAGGTTTTTACACGTTGTATCATGGATTTTCGACGTAGGCGCGACGTTTTAACGACGTATTTATGACGTATGCGCTACGTATGCACGACGTATGCGGCATGTTTTTTTTTCAACGTTTTCGACGTTCTTCAATGATTGTCCTATGTTTTGAAATCCTCATCATCGCTTCAATTTTTTTTTAACTTTTGACTGAACGGAAGGTTGAATTTTAATTATATTTATATCTACAACGTTATGTTGGTAAACTACGGAAATCTTAGTACGTCAAATGTTGGGACACCAAATGTCAGATGCCAGATGCAGTCAGTACGTTTTTATGGGGTTTTCACACGTTGTTTGATAGATTTTCGACGAGGTGTGACGTTTGTACGACGAATATTCGACGCATTTGTGTTGTATGCGTGACTTTTAAGTGATGAATTTTGATGTTTTCTACTTGTTTTCGATGAATGCGTGACGTTTTCTTATGGAAATCATCGTATTCAAAGTTTTTAGATATCGTTGTTTGATAGATGTTCGACGGATACACGACGTCAGTATGATGTATGTAAGACGCATGCGTGACTTTTCGTCGTGCCATTATTCGTTTTCGACACTTTTTTGATAAGAATGCGACCTCTGCGCGTATTTTGTATTTGCAAGACATATGTGTGCTGTATTCGTTACGTTTGTCATTGTTATCGAATGTTAATCAATAAATAACAACTTGTTTATATCCCGCAAGCCTTAAGACTCAGAATATATGCAAGTTGACTTTTTGAAATGTCCGTGAAAAATCATTCTTCTGAATTACCCATTTAACATTGTTCACTGGAAAAATGGTGACACCGGAAGTAAAACCAAAAGTTTGTGCTCTTTTCATCATGAGGATCATATATGTATGATTTATTTTCTCCTATATTAGAATACTTTTTCAACAATTCATCAATATAAAATTCATTTCGTCACTGATCATAATATAACTATAACCATCCTCACGTGACCAAGGCTCTCAAGTTCTAGTCGTTGAGCATGAACTATCAAATTCTACCTTTCAAACGTATCTGTACCAGTCAGTATATTTGTATTTTTTCGAACGGTACACCTATTCAAAACACTAAGTATCATTTCTTATACACCCAGTATATTTCTTCCAGAATAGATAGTTTTTACATCCCTGTATTTTATCATTCTGTTAATTCCATTGTTGGAGCTATCGAAAATATTGTGTATGAAAACATTGATTTCTGCAGACGTTAACACATATTCTCTCTGCTGAAAGAGCAATCCTAATTATAGAAAAGTATATTTGTATCGAGACATATTTTTTGAGGTGATTAATGATTGAAGTATCTGGCTTCAATATAATTTGATCTGAATAGTTATACAGTCTTGGAATTTATAACTATTATGTCCGTGAGAAATTATTTTCTCAAAGTACCTACATGGCTCTGTTTACTGAAAAAATTGTAACCGGAAGTGAAACCGGAAGTTGTTGTTTAGATGTCCGAACGTTATGAGGATCACGAACATCTCATTATTTTCCCTTTATCTCGCTACTTTACGAACTGGAAGAGGATATATTTCGATAATTCATCAAGAAGATGAATCAGTTAGAAAAGTGATAATCAAAGAGATGATTTGCAGTTTTATTTGTTTTTTTCATTATTTCGATACATTTTGATTGATATTTCGCAAACCTTTGGACTTTGTATATAGGTAAGTTAATATATTCGGAATGTACGTGAAATATCCTTTTCAATGAGTACCCACATGAACCTGTTTACTGACAAAATGGAAACCGGAAGTGAAACCGGAAGTTGATGTTTTTGGAATCTAAACGTCATGGGGATCACGAATATACCATTAGTGTTTCTCTATATCGTTTTTAAATGAACGGAAAGTGAATATTTCGTGATAATTCATCGAGAAGCTGGATCGACCAGAAAATCATTACACGAAGAGATTGTGAATTGTTTGCATAGATTTTTTTATTATTCCGATTAATTTTGATTGATATCTCTTTAACCTTGAGACTTTGTACATAGGTAAAATGATATATTCAGAATGTCCGTGAAAAATCCTTCTCTCAGAGTACCCATATGACTATGTCAAGTAGAAAAATGGAAACCGGAAGTGAAACCGGAAGTTGATGTTTCTGAAGTCTACACGTCATAGGGATTACGAATAAAACATTAGTTTTTCTCTATCGATTTTTGATGAACCGGAAGTGAATATTTTTTGATAATTTGTCGAAAAGCTGGTTCTACCAGAAAATCATTACACGAAGAGATTGTGAATTGTTTACATAGATTTTTTTCATTGTTTCGATCAATTTTGATTGATATCTCTTTGACCTTGAGACTTTGTACATAGGTAAAATGATATATTTAGAATGTCCGTGAAAAATCCTTCTCTCAGAGTACCCACATGACCATGTTAAGTGGAAAAATGGAAACCGGAAGTGAAACCGGAAGTTGATGTTTTTGAAGTCTATACGTCATGGGGATCACGAATAAAACATTAGTTTTTCTCTATGTCGCTTTTTAATAAACCGGAAGTGAATATTTTTTGATAATTCGTAGAGAAAATCAATCATTTTGTCATTGACATCTTTATATTAACGAGTTCATGAATTCTGTTGCGTCGATATCAATGCTGTGGTTCGGATTCTACTTGTGTGAGCTGTAGGTATATTTAATACGAAAATTACTAAATAATAAATAACTTCAGGCAGCCACACCTTGTCATACGTCAAACTTTATTCATCAATTTTGAGTATTCAGATGTGGTGATTCCGATTCTACTTGTGTAAGCTGTATGTATATTACCTATATAATACGGAAATTACTAAACAGTTAGTGATCTCCCGATTTCAGCGGCCATTTTGAAATGATGACGTCATACGTCAGATGTCAGACGCCTGACTTCAGGTTGACACCCTGTAATACGTCAAACGTTATCCATCAATTTTGAATAATCACACGTTGTGGTTCAGATGGAAATAACTAAACAGTTGGTGACCTTTCGATATTTTGAAACGATGACGTCATACGTCAGATATCAGACGCCTAATTTCAGACAGCCACACCCTGTAATACTTCAGACGTTATCCATCTATGGTTCGGATTCCACTTGGGTAAGCTGTAGGTGCATTATGGTATATTTCCAGATATTTTTGAAAGTCTGGCATCAATGCCTTATTTTTTCAAACGTCTGGCAACAGTGACAGTCGCTTTGTCGTCTCTTATCTTTGTAACGTCTTGCGAAATATTGTATCATGTTGAATCATCAATTGTTAATACGTCATTTGTGAATAATTTTTTCAATGCCCCTGTATATGTACTCGTATACACTTGCATTTTTCGAACACTCTACACAGATATCTATCAATGATATTTCTTAACAGCCTCAGAAACTATGATTGCTAACGCTGAAAATGTTCATGCGCCCCCGTATATATACCTATCTATCTATCTTATTTCACAGCGGTCAGCGAGCGCGATACAGTAACGCATCCCGGCCTTGACCCTACCTTCAGAGATATATATCGTCTAAAAGCTGAATAAGGAATCTCCTCATTGTTCATATAATTTTCTGCTTAGTTTTTATTCTATGTTTATAATCTCATTCTAGTAGTTTCCTATGAAAGCAAAATGATCCCATGTTATAATAATTATAAGCTTCCACTGAATAGAATACGTTTACCAACAAAACTAGACCGTGGACCGTTATTCATTCGATGGCAGAGCAGAATCTACGTCGGTTAACTTTTATTGTTTATCATTTCTGAAAGCATGTAGAAAATATGTATATTATTGAGTCGATTCTTGTTCATATACTTCTACAACCATAGACATGGATTTTGTATCGAAACTGAGACATAAGTGCTCATTTGTTGATCACAATGTACGCACTCCTATCAATAACATCAATGCAAATACTTGTGGGAACGGTGGCGTAGTGCACAAGATGCGCGATCCAAAAACGACAGGTCCACGGTTCTATTCCCAGTCTGATTATACTTCTTTTAATTAATCAAATTCAGCAAGCGCTGACGTTGATTACGTCATTTTCCATCATATTCGAGTTCCGACATTATCTGTGTCTGACACATCAAATCACGTGCCATCTCCCTCTAGTACTCTCTCTCTAACGCATCATATTTGATACCTTCTCTCTCTAACACATGGATATCCCCATGTTCTCTCTCTAACACATGGTTTTTCCTATACCTATGGTACTAGCCCTGTTGTTTAACTACTCCCCTTGGGGTACTTTGGGTACGAATGAAGGGGAAGGAGATTTTTGTGATTTTTTCAAATATAATTTTCGTGAGTTTCGTACAAAACTACTAAGAATCGCCCAAACTCGAGTTTTCCAAGTATCATAGTTTGATGTACATGGCGAAAAAAAGTTATTTTTCAGAATCGAGACAAGCGGTACCCATAGCTGTGTTCAGCGGAAAAAGTTGATCAAAGAGATAAAAAAAATTGTTTCATAGGCGTACGTATAACTTTTTTTTGGGGGTCTAAAAAATTAAATTCTTTGAAAAAAATCCAAAACATGATGGAAGACTTTGCATAGGGGGTGAGAAGGTTACCCTGTAATTTTGTTGTATTCAGATTTTTTTTTTATTTTGAATTTTTTTAATGAAGTCTTATATCTTCAGAAAAGGAAGACCTACGAATAGTTTTTTCTGTCCTTGTCTTTTTTTTCACGAGAACGTAATTTTCAACCTGTCTTGTCAGTCACTCATTATGATTTTTGTTACGTTGGTTAAGGACCATGCATTTTTTTGGGCTGATGTTTTTTCTAGAACATGGCGTTTCATTTCGGTTTTCTCACGCACAATTTTTGACTACTGAAAGAAAAAAAGATCTGGATGTGTCCAGAATGGAAGATCCTTTCGAAAACAAGTTGATTTACATTTAATTCTCCTCCCAGTCGGGATTTACGGGAGAAACCCTCGATTCTGAATGTTCATCTTGAGTTAATTCTGATCTTTAAATCTTCTCATATGAGGTTTCAGCTTCAAAATGAGCCTGAGATTTTGAAAATCGGTTGAAGAGGAAAAAAGTTATGATTGCAAAACCAAAAAATTGATTTTTTGAGATCACTCTGTAAAAAAAAGTTATAAGAAGACAAATTTGGAAATGGTCAAAGGTAATGAGATAATCTTCATGCCTCTGCTGTTGAAGTTGAAAAAAAAACTGTTTTTCTTAATTTGGGATCCTTTTGAAAATTTCGAAATTTTGCACAGTTCCAAAAAACATCCTGTAGCAATTTTATGGAAATAACCTCATTAATCGAAGAAGTACGAGATTATAGCTGAAGGACTGAGCTAGCGAACAGTGCGAACAGAATTCAAATTGTTCTAAGAAGAAAAAAGTTATTCAAACTTAAACAGGGGCAAAATTTCGGGGTGCGACGTAATTAGTGTTGCGTAGTTTATTATTGATAGCTATATCAATTCTTGGACTGATATACCTATACCGGTCCAGACGATCCGTACCAAAACATCGTACCGTACATCAAGAGGCACCAAGTGAGGTACCTGAAAAACCAAGACAACCCACAAGAGACTTCACCCCTATCCAAGGACCGAAGACGACGAGTGATGGATCCACCCCGTGTATGGATCCTTCTGAGATGGGAGGAGTTACATTCCACCTATTCAAGGAAACCATGGAAAAGAAGCCACATCATCAATTCCGCAACTCAGCACTTCTCGTTCCCATGAAATGCGAGAGAAATTCTAGGAATTGAATCAGCATTTTTATTTTACCTTTTCCATAGTTCATTTCTCATGTAGTTAGTCATATTCGTACTACTCACATCATACATACCTTGTATCACCATTTTGAAAATAAAAGTTTTTGGAAACCTCAAACTCGAAACGAGTTATAAAATTAGCTTCATCGATAAAACGGTAATTATGTGACATATAAGTGGAACATGATGACAAATATTCATTCGCTCATGATTCAATCTATCTCTTTATCGTATATCCCACTTGAAAATACCGCCTGATGTTGTCCTAATTCCAATCAATTCCTTCACAAGAAGTTTCAGATATATCAAGAATGTTTCACTGTAAGTACGCAGGGATCATTTGTTATTCCGGAGCAGCTCGTACGTTTATAGACGAGAGTCGTTTACGACCCTCCTAGATGTGTAATTAAATGCAGGCCCATAATTTTCCTCTACAACTCACTAAGGATTCACCCTCATGAGGGTCAAGAATACTCCGCGATGACACTTTTGTAATATATACGTTCAGGTCATTTTGGTGCCATCGAATTTGAATGGGATCTGGTTGGGAGTAACAACGTTGCGCATAACATAACGTTTTTTTATTATTATTTTTGTGTAACAACCTCACGTTGATGTCTTGAGAATGAAAATAAAATAACTTTCGAAAGCTCGACAAATTAACAAAGAGTAAACTATACTTTGGCCAATTTCTTTTCTGACTGCAACCTCAAGGAGAATTCTCTGTTTGAGAGTTTTTCTCCAAATTTCCACAGTATATTTATATACAGGGTGTCCCCTCTCAATTGGAAAAAACTTCTGGGGCATATTGAGGAACCATAGACAAGCAGTTTGAGATAAGAGACTGATGTCCGGAAGTGCATGGTTTTCAAAATACAGGGTGTCAAAGTTTTTTTCAAAAAACTTTTTTTTATTAATATTTCAAAGACACGTTAACCAATTTTCTTGAAATTTGCTAGTGATGTAAGCTTTAATAAGACGCTCAGTTAGCACTAATTAAATGTTAATTATGACTTCCAGTGGCGCCCCGGGGGACAGTGTCACGAATAAAAATGACGAAAAATGTACGCTGCTGACTTTTTTTAAAAATTTTATATATTTTTTTAGAAAGCTCAGTTAAAAATACAACTTTTTTGTCACTTGATATTTTTTCGTATCTCTCTCCGTTTTCGAGAAAAAATTTTTATTAAAAACTTTATTGAAAGGTTCATTATTATTAAAAAGAAAAACAAGGAGGCTTTTTTACAAATAATTTATTATTAATTAGTGGAGCAAATGCTCAAAGTGTCCACCATGCATTTCGATGCATTTTCTGCACCTGTCGAGCCAGGATTCGCGCACCCGAGCAAACACGCCTGGATTGTTCGCGATAAATTCCGCTGCCACCACAACTCTAGCAACTAGGTCCTCCATGGTCGGCACAGGAGTTGCATAGATCAACCGTTCCATTTCGCCCCAAAGAAAAAAGTCCAGGGGGGCCAAGTCCGGCGACCTTGCTGGCCAAGGGACGGGACCACCTCTACCAATCCACCTGTTGTTGTAGGTTTGGTCGAGGTAACCTCTCACGGTGCGCGCAAAATGCGCTGGACAACCATCGTGTTGGAACCAGGCCTCTCTACGCAACTGGAGGGGTACATCTTCCAGCAGCTCGGGCAGAATATCTCGCAAAAAAACTAGATAGTTATTCCCGTTGAGGTGATCAGGTAGAACGTACGGCCCAATCAAATGGTCGCCAAGAATACCTGCCCAAACATTAACACCAAACTTCTGCTGATATCCTCTGATGTGCGTAGCATGGGGATTTTGTTCGCTCCACTCGTGGTTATTACGAGGATTGAATGTCCCCTCGCGCGAAAATCCTTTTTCATCGCTCGTGAAGATTATACTTGAAAAATCAGCGTTTTCATCCGCTTGACGGAGGAACCACTCGCAGAACTCGAGCCGCCGAGGAGCGTCGTCAGGCAGTAGATGCTGCACCTTTTGCAGTTTAAATGGATAGAGATCGTGGATTCTCAATACTCGATGGACAGTATTTTTGCTGCAATCAAGTTGCGACGCAATCAGACGAGTGCTAGTGTTGGGCTCATTCTGAATGCGTGCCATGACTTCATCCTCAACGGCATCTATGATCGGAAACTGCCTTGCAAATTCTCGAATAGGCTGCAATGATAACAAAGCCTCTTAGATTGGCTGTAAAACAGAAACGCGCAAGAAAAAAAACACAGAAAGTTGCCATTTCTGCAATACTTACCACGAATGAGCCGGTCTCCCGTAGATTTTGATGAATTTTGATAAAAATCTTATGGTTTGGCAATTCACGATTTGGGAACCGCTGCCCGTACAACCGTTGTGCTAACAAAGAATTACCCCGCGCTTCCCCATACAAGAGATGCATATCTGCAAGCTCGGCTAATTCAAACCGATTCATTTTTGCAATTAGTGTAACGTTTGATGATAATTAAGTACTTAGAAACTGACACTTTTACTAAAGTTTGACATGTTTATGTGTTACCATGACAACATTGTTTTGTTTTAGATTTTCAGATAATGAACCTTTCAATAAAGTTATCAATAAAAATTTTTTCTCGAAAACGGAGAGAGATTCGAAAAATATCAAGTGACAAAAAAGTTGTACTTTCAACTGAGCTTTCTAAAAAATATATAAAATTTGAAAAAAAATCAGCAGCATACATTTTTTGTCATTTTTATTCGTGACACTGTCCCCCGGGGCGCCACTGGAAGTCATAATTAACATTTAATTAGTGCTAACTGAGCGTCTTATTGAAGCATACATCACTAGCAAATTTCAAGAAAATCGGTTAACGTGTCTTTGAAATATTAATAAAAAAAAGTTTTTCGAAAAAAGCTTTGACACCCTGTATTTTGAAAACCATGCACTTCCGGACATCAGTCTCTTATCTCAAACTGCTTGTCTATGGTTCCTCAATATGCCCCAAAAGTTTTTTCCAATTGAGAGGGGACACCCTGTATAGATATTTTGAGAGGGTAGTCGTTGCTGACTAGTTAGGATTCGAACTAGTTGATAGTGGGAATAGCAGCAATGTCTAAAGAAAAACTCTTGCAAGTTAGTCCAAGCTTTCAGAATTTATTATTTCCATCATCAGGAAAAAAGTACAAATTTGAAGTTGTTACAATAAGAGGTCAAAATTGTATAAATCTACTAACAACTCAGTTGAGATTGATTGACATGATGTTCGTACACATATTGTTGTCTTTGAGGAAATAAATTTTGGTTGTGAGACTATTTGGCCTACTCTTATAACTTATTATATAAATAAACTTCAATTACAGTTACATATTAAAATTTTTGAAGTTTGAATTACAAATCTTCGAACCATGTGGTTGGAAAACAGGCAGGTAATGAATTTGAAAGTAAAAAATGGATAACAAGTGTCAGCACGTGCAAACGATGTAAGGCTCTTTTTTCAGTAAAGAGCCCTACAAAGGGCCTCAGGGCTTATTTCTCTATTCATCGTAGAGCGGTTGCCTCGAGCGCCAGTTTTTTTTTATTAAGTGGTATGCTCCACTTTCTTCCAGAAATAAAGTTCTTAGAAGGCCCTAGGGTAGCTACAGTGAAGAAGGGATGCAGAGTAAATCCATACAATGCACCCCCTTGTGTAAACCAGAGGTCAGCTAGTTAGACTAGGATAACAATACACTTCTAAGAAAATGTAGTCTTTAGTTACACCTCCTTAGACTAGACTGGAATGCAAGCTACGTTAAACAGAATTGATGTTATTTAATTTTTATTTCCACAGGTTTTATTCAAAATAACTAGATAAAAGATCTGAGTACAGGCAAAATCAAATCATACAATCAGGCACAAAATACACACAATGAAAATCGGAACCGGCTTCAGACTATTTATTTCATGAAAAACACTTTCCACACATCGTCAAATCAGGTACAGGTACGATTTTCCGGAAATTAAACAAAACATCAGTCTCAAACAAAGCAACAAAGGAAATCTTTATTTACACCAGCTGATTAAAATACAACAGGAAGTTTACGTTCAATTGTCGCAGAATCGGATACGATCACAAAGTTTCTATTTTCGCGGAACTACCCGAACTCTCAATGACAGGCTTGTTCAGGTCGTTAGTTTGAGTTGAAATAATCAGGTTTACAGGTTATAGTATTATTACAATAAACACCGGACTGAAATAAATCGGAAAAACCGGGTTACTTCGATTTTATTATACAGGGCGGTTTGTTAGATCTGAGTCGTGACAAGTCAGCAAATGCAATTCAAAAATTTCAGGGAGAGTGCAATTCAATACAGGTGTCAGGTAAAGTGTAATTCAGATGATATTCTGTTATGCGGCGTTATATTGATTCTCAGGCAGGGTTTTCTGGTCTAGATTTTACGGGT
Source organism: Chrysomela aeneicollis (assembly GCA_029955515.1). Classification (NCBI taxonomy): domain Eukaryota; kingdom Metazoa; phylum Arthropoda; class Insecta; order Coleoptera; family Chrysomelidae; genus Chrysomela; species Chrysomela aeneicollis. The sequence continues at coordinate 19,925,545 of JARUHQ010000004.1, forward strand.
GGAAACTTTAAATCAACTACTAACGCAAATACTGTCGTCTACAATATTACTTTCCGATACTGTTTCGACGGTTTCCTTTCTTACTGGCAACACAATAGGATTTATAAAACCGTAGATGTGAATAGGGCATCCAGTGTAAACAAAAAAATAATGTGGAGTAACTGGCTTGCGAGTTGATCGTAGTCAGGGTCACGTCCAATATTCGACGATCAATTCATGAGTTCCGGAATGAAAGTCACAGGAAATGAAGGAAAAGAAATATACCGAGTGTACTGGATGTTGTTGGATTTTACTATAACTGGCTTGCGAGTTGATCGTAGTCAGGGACAGGTCCAATATTCTACGATCAATTCGTAAGTTCAAAATTGAAAAGAAAGGCAAGTGAAAAGATAGGAAAATGCAAAACCAAACTACGAGATATAGAGCAAGTACTAGCTATTACTGATTTTCACGGTAACGGGCTTGCGAGTTGATCGTAGTCAGGTACAGGTCCAATATTCGACGATCAAATCGCAAGTTATGAATCCGGAAACTGGCACTTTCCTTTCACTTATGAAAATGCAATTGTCGTACTACACGAGTAAACGGAAATGTATGTGGAAACTAGCCCAACGAAACAGTAATCTTATTTTAATTTGAGTTTCCACGTTTCTCTATGTTCAACAAAATTCTAACAGAAATATAGAATCAATATAACTCCGAAATCTCGCTAACAGTTGTACTGGGAGGTGAGCTGGACAAAACACCACGGCACGGCTAATCCAGGGCAAAAGCACTCGCACTGTATAGGGTGTCTGGTTCACTAGGGTTCACAGGTTCAAACAGGGGCATTCTCGAAAATCGGCAATTTGCCCTCTCACGGTTAAACGTTATTCGCGAAGAACTCAAACTAACTACTCAATCCTTCTGTCTGGGGGTATTTATATGAAATCTGAATTTTGAAAAAATTCAGAGTAGAAACGAGGCATTTTGTCATTGTTTGACCTCTAAAAATGAGCAAGAAAGTAAGCAAAACACCCTCAATAAAAAAGACTTTGCAGAGTGTTAGAAATAATATATGAAAAAGACTCGGAATAACATTTCTTTTGACTAGGATACTCAGGAACATTTCCAAAAGAAAATGCCCAAAATCCATGATTTTCCGGGAAATATTATTTCGGTTCATTGCCAATACTGTTAGTTTAAAAAACTTATCTTATAACAGGAATAATAGGTTCTTCTTAACATTATAAATATCATCCTAAGACTTATGGAAAGTAACGTGATATAACTGAAAATCAACTTTTTCGCAGTCAGGAATTATACAGGGTGATACTGGACTGGTCGTTACATATTGAACAGGGTTTCTGGTTGTAACGAATACAGGAGTGACAGGGATACGTAATACTTGAATTAATATTATCTGGACTATACGGAACCTGTAGTAATAAAGTTACTGGCGAAAAAAAATTCATTACACACCCCCCCTACTCGCAAAAAAAATTATTGCGTCAGCTGTAATTTTTGAAACTTAAGAAAAGATTCTTTATTTTACCAAAAATGAAAATATACTCGTTGATAAAAATAACAAAAGAGAAAAACTATCGTTGACCACCCTGGTCTTCTGGTGTTAACGGCGAAAGTCGATTCCGGGCTTCCGGCAGGAACACAGGTCGCACTGAGTGGCTCTGTCGGCCACGATGACGGTACTGGTCTGGACCCTCTGGTTAATTTGATTGATCCGCAATCCCGGTGGCAGGGTTCGTCGCTGGGCAGGCTGGCGCTCGGGAGTCAGCCTGGGTAAATGTGCTGGGAACTGGGGCCGCCTAGGTGGGCAGAGGCATTCGCAGGACCGCACTCCTACGAGGCCGCATCGGGAGCAGAATAGCCGACTAGGGGCTTGGCAATCCGGTCGTGTGTGGCTGGGATATCCACATCGCCAGCATAGCTGCCGCTCTACCGGCAGGTAGATGTCGGTCGTCAGGCTGCGGTGGACGACGGTGTCCAGGGACAGCGGCAGTAGAGTTGCCGTGTTAGCAGCGTCTTGCCTGCGCTGACTAGTGGTTGCAGAGCACAGCCTATTCGCCGGCCGGTCTAGCAGTTCACTACTGGGGTTGGTGTCCGTCGGGGTAGACGAGGTGTCTACGGCGGGGTCTGGCAGTTCCTCGGGGTCCTGATGTGTATGCAGAGTCTCGGTGTCTGGCTGCAAGGTCCCGGTGTCCGGGGGCAGGGTCTTGGTGACTAGCGGCAGGGTCTTGATGTCCGGGGGTAGGGTCTTGGTGACTAGAGGCAGGGTCTTGGTGTCCGGGAGCAGGGTCTCGGTGTCTGGAGAACTCGAGAGTTCCCATCCATCTAGAGAGTTGCCTTCTAGGTCTAGGATGTCCTCCATCTAAAACGTAGAACCGCAATGGAATCCTGATAAACCTCACCTTGGTCTCTCTTGCCTCTCCGATTAGTGCCGGCCTACTTCGGCCGGTATGCGAATCCAGTTATATTTGCCCTCGGGAGTTCTCAGACGTCGGCGATAAGGGACGTCGAGGGGGATGTGGACCGGCCTGAGTTGTCCTACCATATAACGCATCAACGTCGTCCACTCGTTGCAGTTGTTATACAGTGGGTATTCGGCCAATACCCACTGTGCAATTCCATCCTCCAGCATCGAGTTGCTCGTCCGAGGACTACGAGTAGCAGGGAGAAGCGGCATTACCCCGCCGAGGTTATCCGTTTCAGGGTGGGCAACAGGTTCGGCATCAGGTTCGGCAACAGGTTCGGCAACAGGTTCGGCAACAGGTTCGGCAACAGGTGCGGTATCATTTTCGGTGACATACCGAGAGACGTCTCTGTCGCGGGAGAGATGGGCGATGAATGGGGTGCCTGAGGGACGAAATACAAAGACTGCTCGTATTCATCCAGCAGCTCGTCCAGAGTCGGGGTGGCCAGGCCCGGGTTGCTGGCGGACGAAGACAGGTCCAGAGCGTTTATCGCTGACGTCTCTTCGGGGAGGTGCAGGACGGGGTCTTTTCGGGCTGGCTGTATCATCACATCTTGGAGAATTACAATTTTCCGAGCGGGACTGGCGGGGCTATGGGTCGTGGATCGTTTGGACATCTATCGGAATTTATTTCACAGGTTATTGGGGTGAAATGGTTTCAGGTCCTTTAAATGAATCCTGCTATAACGTTTTCCTGTGCTACCCTTTAGGTCGTAAACTACTGGGGAAATGACTCGAGTGACAATGAAAGGACCGGAATATTTTGGGGCCAATTTCGCTGCATAGCCACGGATTCCAGAAGAGAGATTATGTTCTCTCATCATTACCTGATCACCCAGGTGACATCTCCAGTCTCGTCGCCACAGGTTATAGTAGTGACTCTGGGAGTTGAAAGCACGGGCCAAGTTCATCCTGACTAATTCATGTACTTCCTGGAGTTTTCCCAAATGCTTGATCCAGGTTGATGAAGCGGTGTTTTCGGTCTCGTCCGGTGTCTCTGTCGACTCTGTTCGGGTGATTCGGTTGTAGAGCCTTCGGTGGTTCCGGTTCTCGTCCGAAAACGAGGAAAGAGGGACTAAACCCAGTTGAGTCATGACGGGCGGTATTCAGGGCGAACTGGAGTTCTGGAAGGTACTGGTCCCATTTACGGTGATCATTATCGCAGCAATGGGCGATCATAGTTTTTACAGTTTTATTGGTTCTCTCGACAGGATTGGCTTGCGGAGTATAGGGAGGCGTTAGGCGATGTTTTATTCCCAGGTCCCTCAACAGTTCTTCAAACACTTTTCCGGTATACTGGGTGCCATTGTCACTGATGACGGTTTCCGGGCGTCCAAATCTCAAGACGATAGTAGAAGGTTTAAGCCGATTCCAGGTCTCCCCCCAAGGTCGACCCCCCCAAGGCCACCCCCCAAGGCCACCCCCCAAGGTCGCATCACATATTATGCTTGCAGTACGCCACTGGTGACCTTGGGGGAAGTGGTCTTGGAGGGTGTCCTTGGGGGGTAACCTTCGATTGGGAGTGATTTTGCGTTTGGATGACCTTGGGAGAATACAGTGATCTCGGGTGGAGTGGCCTTGGGAGTATACGTGCACTCTTTTGAGAGACGACCTTGGCGATTGATGATATATGCGCTCTTTTCGCGACCTTGGGAAGATGTGGAAGAGTTCCTCTGACTCAGAGAGTATGTGACCTTGATGGCTCGCTCGACATCCTACACTCGAGGTCACTCAGTTAGGAGGGGATAACCTTGCCGAGTTCTACGTCATCACTCCTCTCCCCTATAAATTGAAAGGTGTGTTCGTTAGACTTCAGTTCTCCCATTGCTCTCGATTGTCACACACTCCTTTTTCATTCTCGAAAGTGTACTTTGCATTCGCTTAATCGAAATGTTGTTCTGCAATGCTTGTGCCCAATCCTTTACACGAAGTGATAACCTGCGGCGCCATCAGAAATTGTCTTGTATAGGGAGTGTTGGTCCATCTGCGGCAAAGAAGTCACGATTAGATGATGCATCATCAACATCAGCGATTGGAAATGTGCAAACATGCACTGTATGTGATAAAACAGTTCCTGCAGACAGAATGGCGGCACATAAGAGGTCATTGGAGCATCGTACGAATGCTTGTATTAATCAAGGAAATGGCATATCCGTGATTGAGAGCGCATTCAGATGCCGCATCATCAGTTACAGAGTGGAATGTAGAACTGGAGTATTAGATTATAATACATTTTTTGATGAGAATAGAGCGACTATCATATCATTATTAAACAATATGGTCTCGATTCACCACACCATCAAAGTGAACATGGAAATGTTTGGGAGATATGTGATTGAATCTAAGGATATTCGTGATAATAAATCTTTCATCACACCCAATCATATCATCGATTCTTCCCTCGATCTAGGAGCTTGCATAGATACATTCAAGGAGATGATTGTGAATCTTTCAACGGAATTCGAAGAACGTGATTCTGGTGAGTTCAATTGTGACATTTTAGCTATTTATGCGAACCCATTGAAGAATATTGTCACCTCAATATTTTCTATTGTTACAGGGTGGGCTCTCGAGAAGATATTATTTCTCGAGATAAACATCAATAAATATAGCCCGCTGCGAGGATGTTCCTACTTGAAACTCCCCAGATTCATCGAGAACAAGACGGCGGTGGTGAATGTGATTAATCAGGACGAATGCTGTTTCGCATGGGCTGTGACATCTGCACTATATCCAGCATACAGCAAGCCGTGTGAAATGTCTTCGTACCCGCATTTTTCAACAGTCCTGAATCTGGTGGGTATAGAGTTTCCTGTCAAGGTATCAAGTATACCTAAATTTGAGGTCCTAAACGACTGTTCCATAAATGTTTATGGTTTAGAAAGCGTTTTTGAAAATCAGCAAGTTAAGTATCAAGTGGTTGGCCCACTTCATTATGCTAGAAAGAGAATGAGTAAACATGTTAACTTACTATTGATGACAGATGATTCTGGTAATAGTCACTATTGCTGGATAAAGAACTTGTCTAGATTGGTTTCAAGTCAAATATCTTCGAGAGGTCATAAGAAATATTTCTGTGATGGATGTTTGTTATATTTCTCTGACGAGTCTAAGTTGTTGCGCCATCAACAGACTGATTGTAATCATACTTTTACAACAACACCGTCTACAAAACTAAAAATTGATAAATTTGGTAATGATACACAAGAAAATCTTTTGAAATTTGAGAATTTCGAGAAACAGATGAAGGTACCCTTCGTTATATATGCAGATTTTGAGTCAGTATTGAAGCCGATACATACTTGTGAACCAGATTCGAAGAAATCGTTTACTAATCGAACATTCATTCATGAACCACATTCATTTGCATATGTGATAAAATGCTCATACGATGATTCCATCACGAAATTTGTTTCTTTTCGTGGCAAAGGTGTATCGAAGAAATTTGTTTCAAGTTTAGTGAATGATTCAAAAAATATATACAATACATATTTGAAGCATATAGTTCCGATGGAGAAATTGACTCGAGCAGAAGAGCTTGATTTTAACAGAGCAACCGAGTGCGGTATTTGTGATAAACCCTTCGAATATGGTGATGTTAAAGTGAGAGATCACTGTCATTTAACTGGTAGGAAGAGATTTGGAGCAGCACACTCAATTTGCAATTTGAATTATAAAATTCCAAATTTCATTCCCATATTCTTTCATAATATGAGCGGTTATGATAGCCATCTTTTTATCAAAGAATTATTTGATCAGAATGAACAAGTAGATTGCGTGGCTCAAACAAAGGAGAAATATATTTCATTCACCAAGCACATCTTGGTTGACAAATATCTGGGAAAAGATGGCCACAATCATGACATATTTCTCAAACTCCGCTTTTTAGATAGCTACAAGTTTCTTCCACAATCCCTTGAAACGTTAGCTGGAAATTTGAAATCGAATCAATTAATTGAAACTATGAAGCATTTCCGAGACCCAATACAATTTGAAGTCATGACTAAAAAAGGTATTTTCCCATATAGCTTCATTACTTCAATGGATAAATTGGACGTTCAAGTTTTACCATCAAAAAATGATTTTTATGATAACCTTTCCAACCAACACATTTCGGATGGAGATTATCGGAGAGCTGAGCTTGTCTGGAACCTATTCAAGTGTAAATCTCTCGGAGATTACTCAGACATTTACTTGAAATCAGATGTTCTATTACTATGTGATGTTTTCGAAAACTTTCGAAAGGTTTGTTTGAGAACATATAAGTTAGATCCTAGCCAATACTTCACAGCACCCGGTTTATCATGGGATGCTATGTTGAGATATACCAAAGTTGAATTGGAATTACTAACCGACATAGACATGATACATTTCTTCAAGAAAGGAATAAGGGGTGGCATTAGCCAGTGCAGCCTCAGATCCCATGTAGCAAATAATAGTTTTCTTCCGAATTTCAATCCAAATGAACCAACATCATTTATTATGTATCTTGATGCAACTAATTTATATGGGCATAGCATGTCGCAACCGCTACCTACTTCTGGTTTCGAGTGGTTATCTTCTGAAGACATTGAAGAATTGGATGTAATGAATTTGGCGGACGATGGTCCATGCGGGTATATCTTTGAAGTGGATGTACACTATCCCGAAGGATTACATGACGCTCATTCGGATCTTCCATTTCTCGTAGAGTCAATGTCGCCTCCTGGTTCGATATCGAAATTACTGAAATTGATTCCAAATTTGTTCAACAAATCTAAATATATCGTGCATCAAAGAAACCTCAAACAAGCTTTGATGAATGGGCTGGTATTGGTGAAAACTCATAGAGTTCTTAAATTCAATCAATCCCCGTGGCTGAAGAAGTATGTAGACCTCAATACTGAAATGCGTAACAAGAGTACCAATAAGGCGGATAAAGATCTGTTTAAAAATATGGTTAACTCAGTTTATGGCAAGACAATGGAGAATGTAGATAAAAGAACTGATATCAAACTGGTTACTCATTGGGATAGTGTCAAAAGAAGGATGGGTGCCAATGCATTGATCGCGCAACCGAATTATAAAACCTGTAAAATATTTCATGAGAATTTTGTAGCGATCCACATGGGTAAAGTAAGGGTGCACTATGACAAACCACTTTATTTGGGTTTTTGTATATTAGATGTGTCGAAAGTCGTCATATATAATTTTCTTTATGAATGTATCAAGAAACAGTTTGCTAGCAAATCACAATTATTATATACTGATACAGACTCCTTGATCCTGAAAATAGAGACAGAAAACTTTTACAATTTCATGAAGGAAAACATAGCGTATTTCGACACATCCAATTACCCCGTGAACAATAAAATGGGTATGCCGATTACGAAATCAGTCGTGGGAAATATGAAGGATGAATTTCCAGATGATCCTATTGTGAGTTTCTATGGAACTGGGGCCAAAGCATATTGTGTTCGATCTTTAGGTAGTGAATTGAAGAAAGCAAAAGGCATTTCAAGATCTGTGGTTAGAACCCAATTAACACTGGATGATTACAAAAATATTGTACAGAAAGGCGGCTTTATCTTCAGAAAAATGAATTGTTTCCGTAGTGATCATCATGATATTTATACGGAAATGAAAAACAAAGTTGCCCTTTCATATCATGACGATAAACGTTTCATTATACCTAACACACCAAAAACTCTACCGTGGGGGCATAATGACATCGAATTCTATAAAGTGAGTCCCGAACAAAATGTGCTTTGGCTACAGCAAGCAATTACTCATGCGGAATCGGACCGAAACAAAAATTCAAACGATAGCGGGTTAGATGGGCTGATAAGACTATTGGAAATGGAACAAACAGGACTTCAATAGATAACTCTATACCCACGAAATATTGATTAATTTATTTTATGTTTTCCCGGAATGATATTTCATATATCTATGTGTACATATAATTTTTATTTCATGATATTCTATATATGACGTAGATCTCGAATTTCGAATATTTTGAATCATCCTATACAAAGAAGAAGAAAGTGATGTATTATTTATCATATTATATCCGTTTCGAATTGTATCTTGTGAATTTGAAATGTATAATTATTCAATGTATTCTATGATTACTCTATTCCTTTCAACATATGAAGATGGAGATGAATATGTGTATGCAAATCTATTCTAGAATAAAACATTTTCGAGCAACAATGCCTATTATTTCTGTGGAACAAAAATATTCAATAACTTGATAGAGATGGAGTTGAATGGGGTATATGTATAAATATATTTCTTGGAAGTGGAGGTGGGGTGGGAAGGAGAGATGCATTCGTACACAGTTCGATATTCAAGTAATATATAGTTAGTTCACGTCGAGCTGTTGTGGTTGAAGGATGTATAACACTATCGATAAATTTGGTCGAAAGAAGAAAAAATCGATAAGTTTTTCACAAGGGCGCCCAGGAATCGGATTCAAATTCGACAACAGTGGAAATTATGATATGCAGGGTAAACGGCTAGTGAATATTGGCTATCCAATAAATGATGGGGATGGTATACCACTGAAATTCCACAACCTACAAATGTCTGAGATGCAAGAAGCAGTAAACGGGTTGAAGAAGTTCGTCAAAGATTATCCACAATTCTGCCAGAAGGTTCTCACGATGTCACCCGAATTGAATGATTCAATTGTAGCGGTGAATCTCACATCTAAAAGAATAGATGAAACGATATCGAGCTACGACATCAAATTGAAGGAATGTGTTGATAGAATATCTCAATTAGAACGCATGATGAGATTTGTTACTTCCCAACTAAATTAGTAGGTCTCTATCTTAACGTGATTTTGTTGTACATTGTAGCAAATAAAAATTATAAATCTTATAATTTGATTTTCATTGAATAAAACAATTCCCTATGATCGAAGTTCTTCCCATACCGCGCTGGTTAGGTATTTTTTAAGTTTTTCAGCCCGTGGGGGTGGGGGGCCGAAAAACTTTAAAAATACCTTACCTGCAAGGTTGCCCTCCGCAGGAGCCGCCGGAGGCAAAAATTTTTCGACCCGGGTGCGGCATAGAAACCGCCGGAAAAAAAACTTTTTGACGCAGGTGTGGGGCACCACACATGTGTTTAAAATTTTTTTGGAGGCCCCCCCACCCCCACGGGCCGAAAAACTTAAAAAATACCTAACCAGCGCGGTATGGGAAGAACTTCGATCATAGGGAATTGTTTTATTCAATGAAAATCAAATTATAAGATTTATAATTTTTATTTGCTACAATGTACAACAAAATCACGTTAAGATAGAGACCTACTAATTTAGTTGGGAAGTAACAAATCTCATCATGCGTTCTAATTGAGATATTCTATCAACACATTCCTTCAATTTGATGTCGTAGCTCGATATCGTTTCATCTATTCTTTTAGATGTGAGATTCACCGCTACAATTGAATCATTCAATTCGGGTGACATCGTGAGAACCTTCTGGCAGAATTGTGGATAATCTTTGACGAACTTCTTCAACCCGTTTACTGCTTCTTGCATCTCAGACATTTGTAGGTTGTGGAATTTCAGTGGTATACCATCCCCATCATTTATTGGATAGCCAATATTCACTAGCCGTTTACCCTGCATATCATAATTTCCACTGTTGTCGAATTTGAATCCGATTCCTGGGCGCCCTTGTGAAAAACTTATCGATTTTTTCTTCTTTCGACCAAATTTATCGATAGTGTTATACATCCTTCAACCACAACAGCTCGACGTGAACTAACTATATATTACTTGAATATCGAACTGTGTACGAATGCATCTCTCCTTCCCACCCCACCTCCACTTCCAAGAAATATATTTATACATATACCCCATTCAACTCCATCTCTATCAAGTTATTGAATATTTTTGTTCCACAGAAATAATAGGCATTGTTGCTCGAAAATGTTTTATTCTAGAATAGATTTGCATACACATATTCATCTCCATCTTCATATGTTGAAAGGAATAGAGTAATCATAGAATACATTGAATAATTATACATTTCAAATTCACAAGATACAATTCGAAACGGATATAATATGATAAATAATACATCACTTTCTTCTTCTTTGTATAGGATGATTCAAAATATTCGAAATTCGAGATCTACGTCATATATAGAATATCATGAAATAAAAATTATATGTACACATAGATATATGAAATATCATTCCGGGAAAACATAAAATAAATTAATCAATATTTCGTGGGTATAGAGTTATCTATTGAAGTCCTGTTTGTTCCATTTCCAATAGTCTTATCAGCCCATCTAACCCGCTATCGTTTGAATTTTTGTTTCGGTCCGATTCCGCATGAGTAATTGCTTGCTGTAGCCAAAGCACATTTTGTTCGGGACTCACTTTATAGAATTCGATGTCATTATGCCCCCACGGTAGAGTTTTTGGTGTGTTCGGTATAATGAAACGTTTATCGTCATGATATGAAAGGGCAACTTTGTTTTTCATTTCCGTATAAATATCATGATGATCACTACGGAAACAATTCATTTTTCTGAAGATAAAGCCGCCTTTCTGTACAATATTTTTGTAATCATCCAGTGTTAATTGGGTTCTAACCACAGATCTTGAAATGCCTTTTGCTTTCTTCAATTCACTACCTAAAGATCGAACACAATATGCTTTGGCCCCAGTTCCATAGAAACTCACAATAGGATCATCTGGAAATTCATCCTTCATATTTCCCACGACTGATTTCGTAATCGGCATACCCATTTTATTGTTCACGGGGTAATTGGATGTGTCGAAATACGCTATGTTTTCCTTCATGAAATTGTAAAAGTTTTCTGTCTCTATTTTCAGGATCAAGGAGTCTGTATCAGTATATAATAATTGTGATTTGCTAGCAAACTGTTTCTTGATACATTCATAAAGAAAATTATATATGACGACTTTCGACACATCTAATATACAAAAACCCAAATAAAGTGGTTTGTCATAGTGCACCCTTACTTTACCCATGTGGATCGCTACAAAATTCTCATGAAATATTTTACAGGTTTTATAATTCGGTTGCGCGATCAATGCATTGGCACCCATCCTTCTTTTGACACTATCCCAATGAGTAACCAGTTTGATATCAGTTCTTTTATCTACATTCTCCATTGTCTTGCCATAAACTGAGTTAACCATATTTTTAAACAGATCTTTATCCGCCTTATTGGTACTCTTGTTACGCATTTCAGTATTGAGGTCTACATACTTCTTCAGCCACGGGGATTGATTGAATTTAAGAACTCTATGAGTTTTCACCAATACCAGCCCATTCATCAAAGCTTGTTTGAGGTTTCTTTGATGCACGATATATTTAGATTTGTTGAACAAATTTGGAATCAATTTCAGTAATTTCGATATCGAACCAGGAGGCGACATTGACTCTACGAGAAATGGAAGATCCGAATGAGCGTCATGTAATCCTTCGGGATAGTGTACATCCACTTCAAAGATATACCCGCATGGACCATCGTCCGCCAAATTCATTACATCCAATTCTTCAATGTCTTCAGAAGATAACCACTCGAAACCAGAAGTAGGTAGCGGTTGCGACATGCTATGCCCATATAAATTAGTTGCATCAAGATACATAATAAATGATGTTGGTTCATTTGGATTGAAATTCGGAAGAAAACTATTATTTGCTACATGGGATCTGAGGCTGCACTGGCTAATGCCACCCCTTATTCCTTTCTTGAAGAAATGTATCATGTCTATGTCGGTTAGTAATTCCAATTCAACTTTGGTATATCTCAACATAGCATCCCATGATAAACCGGGTGCTGTGAAGTATTGGCTAGGATCTAACTTATATGTTCTCAAACAAACCTTTCGAAAGTTTTCGAAAACATCACATAGTAATAGAACATCTGATTTCAAGTAAATGTCTGAGTAATCTCCGAGAGATTTACACTTGAATAGGTTCCAGACAAGCTCAGCTCTCCGATAATCTCCATCCGAAATGTGTTGGTTGGAAAGGTTATCATAAAAATCATTTTTTGATGGTAAAACTTGAACGTCCAATTTATCCATTGAAGTAATGAAGCTATATGGGAAAATACCTTTTTTAGTCATGACTTCAAATTGTATTGGGTCTCGGAAATGCTTCATAGTTTCAATTAATTGATTCGATTTCAAATTTCCAGCTAACGTTTCAAGGGATTGTGGAAGAAACTTGTAGCTATCTAAAAAGCGGAGTTTGAGAAATATGTCATGATTGTGGCCATCTTTTCCCAGATATTTGTCAACCAAGATGTGCTTGGTGAATGAAATATATTTCTCCTTTGTTTGAGCCACGCAATCTACTTGTTCATTCTGATCAAATAATTCTTTGATAAAAAGATGGCTATCATAACCGCTCATATTATGAAAGAATATGGGAATGAAATTTGGAATTTTATAATTCAAATTGCAAATTGAGTGTGCTGCTCCAAATCTCTTCCTACCAGTTAAATGACAGTGATCTCTCACTTTAACATCACCATATTCGAAGGGTTTATCACAAATACCGCACTCGGTTGCTCTGTTAAAATCAAGCTCTTCTGCTCGAGTCAATTTCTCCATCGGAACTATATGCTTCAAATATGTATTGTATATATTTTTTGAATCATTCACTAAACTTGAAACAAATTTCTTCGATACACCTTTGCCACGAAAAGAAACAAATTTCGTGATGGAATCATCGTATGAGCATTTTATCACATATGCAAATGAATGTGGTTCATGAATGAATGTTCGATTAGTAAACGATTTCTTCGAATCTGGTTCACAAGTATGTATCGGCTTCAATACTGACTCAAAATCTGCATATATAACGAAGGGTACCTTCATCTGTTTCTCGAAATTCTCAAATTTCAAAAGATTTTCTTGTGTATCATTACCAAATTTATCAATTTTTAGTTTTGTAGACGGTGTTGTTGTAAAAGTATGATTACAATCAGTCTGTTGATGGCGCAACAACTTAGACTCGTCAGAGAAATATAACAAACATCCATCACAGAAATATTTCTTATGACCTCTCGAAGATATTTGACTTGAAACCAATCTAGACAAGTTCTTTATCCAGCAATAGTGACTATTACCAGAATCATCTGTCATCAATAGTAAGTTAACATGTTTACTCATTTTCTTTCTAGCATAATGAAGTGGGCCAACCACTTGATACTTAACTTGCTGATTTTCAAAAACGCTTTCTAAACCATAAACATTTATGGAACAGTCGTTTAGGACCTCAAATTTAGGTATACTTGATACCTTGACAGGAAACTCTATACCCACCAGATTCAGGACTGTTGAAAAATGCGGGTACGAAGACATTTCACACGGCTTGCTGTATGCTGGATATAGTGCAGATGTCACAGCCCATGCGAAACAGCATTCGTCCTGATTAATCACATTCACCACCGCCGTCTTGTTCTCGATGAATCTGGGGAGTTTCAAGTAGGAACATCCTCGCAGCGGGCTATATTTATTGATGTTTATCTCGAGAAATAATATCTTCTCGAGAGCCCACCCTGTAACAATAGAAAATATTGAGGTGACAATATTCTTCAATGGGTTCGCATAAATAGCTAAAATGTCACAATTGAACTCACCAGAATCACGTTCTTCGAATTCCGTTGAAAGATTCACAATCATCTCCTTGAATGTATCTATGCAAGCTCCTAGATCGAGGGAAGAATCGATGATATGATTGGGTGTGATGAAAGATTTATTATCACGAATATCCTTAGATTCAATCACATATCTCCCAAACATTTCCATGTTCACTTTGATGGTGTGGTGAATCGAGACCATATTGTTTAATAATGATATGATAGTCGCTCTATTCTCATCAAAAAATGTATTATAATCTAATACTCCAGTTCTACATTCCACTCTGTAACTGATGATGCGGCATCTGAATGCGCTCTCAATCACGGATATGCCATTTCCTTGATTAATACAAGCATTCGTACGATGCTCCAATGACCTCTTATGTGCCGCCATTCTGTCTGCAGGAACTGTTTTATCACATACAGTGCATGTTTGCACATTTCCAATCGCTGATGTTGATGATGCATCATCTAATCGTGACTTCTTTGCCGCAGATGGACCAACACTCCCTATACAAGACAATTTCTGATGGCGCCGCAGGTTATCACTTCGTGTAAAGGATTGGGCACAAGCATTGCAGAACAACATTTCGATTAAGCGAATGCAAAGTACACTTTCGAGAATGAAAAAGGAGTGTGTGACAATCGAGAGCAATGGGAGAACTGAAGTCTAACGAACACACCTTTCAATTTATAGGGGAGAGGAGTGATGACGTAGAACTCGGCAAGGTTATCCCCTCCTAACTGAGTGACCTCGAGTGTAGGATGTCGAGCGAGCCATCAAGGTCACATACTCTCTGAGTCAGAGGAACTCTTCCACATCTTCCCAAGGTCGCGAAAAGAGCGCATATATCATCAATCGCCAAGGTCGTCTCTCAAAAGAGTGCACGTATACTCCCAAGGCCACTCCACCCGAGATCACTGTATTCTCCCAAGGTCATCCAAACGCAAAATCACTCCCAATCGAAGGTTACCCCCCAAGGACACCCTCCAAGACCACTTCCCCCAAGGTCACCAGTGGCGTACTGCAAGCATAATATGTGATGCGACCTTGGGGGGTGGCCTTGGGGGGTGGCCTTGGGGGGGTCGACCTTGGGGGGAGACCTGGAATCGGCTTAAACCTTCTACTGACGATATCCTCATAAAAAGCTTGGGAAACAGCTCTGGACGTAGCTTTGCGAAGGGCTTTCAATTGTACACACTTCGTGAAACGGTCCTGGTATACGGCTAGATAACAGTTTCCCTTACTGGAACGAGGTAACGGGCCGACCAAGTCGGTGGAGACAGTATCCCAAGGTTTGGTATTCCGGGACGGATGCATTTTTCCAGGAGGTTGTTGTTGAGAACTCTTATATTCCTGGCAGGTTTTACAACTCCAGACATATCGGGCAATTTCTCGAAACATTCCAGGCCAATAGTATTTCTGTGTGATACGGGCGGTGGTCTTTGCAATCCCCATGTGTCCAGCCGTGACGTCATCATGGTTTTCCTGGAGTACTCGTGCACGCAGTGATTTTGGGACACATAGTTTCCAGGGATCGCCCATTTCCAGTTCACACAGATTATTGGCATCCCAGAAATGGCGGAATAACCGGCCGTCCTTGAGGCAGTAATCGGAATGAGTCTCAGGATTTTTCTCGATTTCGGCCTTTCTTCCTTGATACCAGGAACATTTCTGTCCCGCCTCTATTCCGGCGTCGATAGCACACAGGAGGACATTTAAGTAGGATTCTTCGGTACGGGTATCCGGTAACGGTTGACGGGACAAGGCATCGGCAACCTTGTTCAGAACTCCACGACGATATTTGACTTCGAAGTCAAACTGTTGCAAGAACATAGCCCATCGGGCTATACGGCCGGCAGGACTCTTTATGGACTGTAACCATTTCAGAGACAAATGATCGGTGAGGACGGTGAAGTGATAGCCTTCCAGGTAGGGTCTGAGCTTTTCCATGCTCCAGACTATCGCCAAGCATTCCTTCTCGGTCACGGAGTAGTTACGTTCTGGTCCGGTCAACATCCTACTCGCGTACGCCACTACCTTTTCCTGACCCTCTATGTCCTGTGTGAGCGCAGTTCCCAGTCCACAATCGGAGGCATCAGTTTGTAGTATGAACGGCTTGGTGAAATCTGGACAGGTCAAAGCAGGAGCTTCGGTAAGCCGAGTTTTCAGAAACTCGAAGGCGGTATCTTCAGTCTCTGTCCACTTCCAACGGTTACCTTTTTTCAGAAGCTTCGTCAGTGGTGCCACTATCCCGGAGAAATCCGGTATAAATCTCCTATACCAGGATGCCATTCCCAAGAATTGACGAAGTTTCTTCAGGGTGTTTGGGGCAGGCCACTGTACTATATACTCTATTTTGTCTGGATCGGTTTTTATTCCGTCGGCGGTCACTACATGTCCCAGGTACTTCAACGAGCTCAGGCAAAACTTGCATTTCTCCGAGTTGAGTTGCAGGTTAGCCTGACGTTACTGGTCGAAAACTCGCTGCAGGTTGATCAAATGCTCGTCGAAGGTTTTGCTTAGCACAATTATGTCATCTAAGTATGCAGAGGCAAACGGTTCCATTTCGGGTCTTATCAGGGTGCCCATCAATCTCTGGAACGTGGCATGTGCGGAGTGAAGCCCAAACGGCATTATCTTAAACTGGAATAACCCCCTTCCAGGTACGGTGAAGGCGGTTATCGGTTTGCTATCGGCTAATAGCGGTATTTGCCAATATCCCTGCCTCAGGTCTAGGCTAGAGATAAATTTTGCTTCTCTCAACTTGTTCAGGATAGCATTGATGAACGGCAGCGGATATGTATCTTTTTCGGCCACATCGTTGACTTTCTGGAAATCGATGCAAAATCGGTGCTTTCCATCTTTCTTTTTCACAATAACTACAGGTGAACTCCAAGGACTACTGGAAGGTTCGATGATGCCATCTGCCAACATCTTATCGACTTCTTCATTGATCACCTCTTGCATTTTCGGATTTTGCGGTCGGTACCTTTGTTTGATCGGTTCTGTCGTTTTTAAACGAATACGATGTTCCACTGGAGGTGTAGGCCCTCTGATCCTCTCAAATGCCGGTAATTCATGGTCCAGGAATCGTTGCAATCTACTGTGTTGTTCCGGTGAAAGATTTCGGCACGGGGAAACCTCAACTACTATCGGTAGTTGCAGGTAGTTTCTGGTTCCAGTTGATTTTTCGCTGCTCTGGTTCCGGATGTTCTGCAGTTTTTATGTTTTCTGGTTCTATTCCGTTTTCAAATTTTTCCACGGTTTTCGGATTTCCTGTCCTTAGGAAATTGTCTGGTTCCGGGAAGCCCCGGAATGTTTTCCTTTTCGGTTTTCCTATTCTCAGGAACAGGTCGGTTTCTGGGAAGACCCGGATTCTCAGTTTCTGGCTGCAAGTTTGGTGTCGGATCCGGAACTAGGTCTGTCTTTTTCTGGGAACCAAGAACTGACACGTTCTTCTGATTCCAGTACACAGTGGCGGTTTGTAGATCAATCCTAAAGCCTTGTGTGCGAAGTATATCCATTCCTATCACGATATCTGCGGCCAGGCTGGAAATTATCAGTAACTCACAGGGGATCTCCTCGGTGCCGATCGTCATCACAGGTTTGAAAACTCCGGTTACCTGGATGAGCGAACCATCAGCTTGTCGGGACTGGACTACTGAGTTCGGGTATTCTTTATACCTATGTCGTTTGCAGCAGTTAGCTACTCTGATATTCGCAAACGACCTAGTAGCTCTGGTATCCACTAAAGCGGAGAAGATCGTATCCCCAATAGCTACTGGAATAAACAGCCGGTTATCATCGGGTCGGGTTTTCGGTAGATTTTCCGGGATAGTTAACTGCTGGAGCCGGCCTGTCCTCGGTTCGGGCGGGCTCCGGTTGACTTTTCCGGCTGGGCACAGGTACAATCCTTCGAAAGAATTCCATCACGGCCACACCTTGAGCAAAATAACCTAAAGGCATTTCGACAATCTGCTCGTTGATGCCCAGACTGTCCACATCTCCAGCAAGTATTTCCTCGGTTGTATACGGGTTGTCCGGATGCTGGTGGTATTGCTGGTGGTATCGTATTTGAGTTCGGGGGTAGGATAGCCCTCGGCTACTGGTCGGGGGTTGGCTAGCTGGTAGCGGTCGAGCGACTGGTGGCGGTTCGGGGTAAGACATTCGAACCGGGGGAGCAGAAGGCAAGTTCCGGTAGTACATTCGCCACGTAACTGCTGGAATTCCAAGATTAAGGAAATCAAGGAAGGGGCATCGAAGAAATCATTCTTTTTGATGTATTGGCGGTAGTCCGGAAGAAGATTCCGATATAACCAGGCTAGTTCTTGGGCCGGATCAAGGTTTCCATGACGTCGGATGGGAGTTTGTAAATCGACCACATAATCCATGGCAGGCTCGTTATCTCTCTGGCCATTTCCAAGTCATCCTGGTATCCGATGGAAAAATATGATTTTTGAAAAACTCTTTTGAAGGAGGACCACGAATTCCAAAATCTTTTATTGCATCGGTACCATAACAGTACTCGTCCTTGCAATAATTCCGGCAATACATCGAGTAGTTGTTCTGGTAGGGCTTTTTCAGCTTGCCCTATTTCTTCGAGTCTTTCCAGGAACGCCACTGGATCTCTGGTTCCATCAAAGTGAAGATTTCAGTGATGCGTTTTCAGTTTTGTGGGTACAGGGACTGGCAACGGCGGTCGTGGTTGTAACCACTGCGGTGGTGCCATTCCGTGACTGGCAAAGGTCGTTTCCGGATTGACAGGTGGAATAGTATTCTGCGGGAGGTCCGGGGGGTTTGTTTGGTTTGTCGGGTTATTCACTCCGGGTTGTGTTCCAAAACATCCAGGGGGAACGTTGGGGTTAGTGGTGGCTGTGGATCCCGCCTGCTGATATTAGTATCCAATCAGCTTGGGAAGTTCTTCCCTCAGGAACCACACCAAACGTTTCCGGAGTTCACTCACTGTTCCCTCAGATGACAGGCTATATCTGTTGAGTTCTTCTTCTAAATCAGGTTTCTTCAGGCGATAAACCCACCCTACTCTAGGTTCTAGAGTTGTACCAAAATCTTCGCAATATTCCCGGTCTGGATCAGGAGAAGATGCTCTGCTACTCTGTTTAGAGTGTTCTGGGGGAACAAATAGCTGGTCGGGGTTGTCACAGGGTAGTTCATCTTGAGACATGGCTATCCAATCGGGTATAAATCAAAAACTCAAGGAAAAACTCAACTGGTACACGATGCAAGCAAATTCAGGAAAATCAACAACAGGTTTTCTGGGTGTCTGGTAATTTGATTCAGGTCAGGATATCCAAAGAGTTACCACCCAGAGTAGCACTCAGAGAGCAATCCACAAGTTATTATAGAAAGTTTATTATCTGAATTCACTTTCAAGACCAACTGTATTGTTAAAGATTTTGAGAAACAGAGTCCAACTGGTATTTCAGCTACTTTCCAATGAAATCAAAGTTTTATGTGAAAATTATCGATCTTTATCGCGAACCTCAATATACAAGGTGATTTTGATGGTCGATTTTTATTGCTGTCAGTGGTGAATATCCCTCAGGTTTTAGTAATAGCAGTCAGGTATTCTCGAACAAACAGCAAGAAAACTACAGGATTCAAACTTAGTGGTGGAAATTATCAAAATCAATTTTCACTAAGTTAATGATCAGGTTATCGCACTCTGTCAGTTCAAAGTTCGGATACCTTCTCTATAGGTTTTCTAATTATATCCAGGTATGAAAAAAATTCCGAAAAATGAAATATTTTGGAAAATCAAGAATTTATCAGATAAATTTATCTCAATCAGTGTTTCTTAGCCCAGGATTTCACTGAAATTTCCTAACTCCGGTTTTCTATCAGGGTTTGTAATTTAGGTTTTCCAGGAAATGAAAATTCCTGGGAAATGAGACTGCAACAGCTGACAATGTTAATACTAGATAGTGAAATAATAAAAATGGTATTCAGGTTCTGGTGAGAGGTTTCCTTTTTTACTTTGCTTGACTGAAGATTGGTGACTGTGAAAAGCTCGGTGGAAAGTTCAGTGAAAAGCAAAAGTGGAATATATTTTCGAAGTGAAAGGAATATTATTGATCGTGTTTCCAAACAGCAAATACAGAATTATCAGGAAATTTTTTGAAACAGGTCTGGTTACAAAATTTAAAATTCGGTTTTTCACAGGTTTTTCTTAGGATTTTCTTTCAGGTTTTCCTAACTCAGGTCCCTGCTCGGGCGCCAATTTGTAAGGCTCTTTTTTCAGTAAAGAGCCCTACAAAGGGCCTCAGGGCTTATTTCTCTATTTATCGTAGAGCGGTTGCCTCGAGCGCCAGATTTTTTTATTAAGTGGTATGCTCCACTTTCTTCCGGAACTAAAGTTCTTAGAAGGCCCTAGGGTAGCTACAGTGAAGAAGGGATGCAGAGTAAATCCATACAATGCACCCCCTTGTGTAAACCAGAGGTCAGCTAGTTAGACCAGGATAACAATAAACTTCTAAGAAAATGTAGTCTTTAGTTACACCTCCTTACACTAAACTGGAATACAAACTACGTTGAACAGAATTGATGTTATTTGATTATTATTTCCACAGGTTTTATTCAAAATAACTAGATGAAAGATCTTAGTACAGGCAAAATCAAATCATACAATCAGGCACAAAATACACACAATGAAAAGCGGAACCGGTTTCAGACTATTTATTTCATGAAAAACACTTTCCACACATTAAACAAAACATCAGTCTCAAACAAAGCAAGAAAATCACAATTCACACCAGCTGATTGAAGTACAACAGGATGTTAACGTTCAATTGTCGCAGAATCGGATACGATCACAAAGTTTCCATTTTCGCGGAACTACCCGAACTCTCAATGACAGGCTTGTTCAGGTCGTTAGTTTAAGTTGAAATCAAAGTCAGCTAAATGGAAAAAAATCTAGTCTTCCGTGCACTATAATGTCTGCCCAATCAGCGAAAATCGCCTACAGTGATCTATTTAGGCCTGGTAGTCAGCGCCGCTTATAATGAATTATTTTCGTATATCTATCTCTATTTTTAACATAACCACAGTTTTTCGAATAAATAAATAAATAAAATGACGCCGCGATAAAAGTCATCGTGAAATCGTCGTGAATTCCCTTATAAAATCATCTGGATACGAACTAACCTTCCTCTTTTCTGCGATTTGGGTACTAGGTGATATAATAATGAATAAAATATTCATATTTCACCCCCAGATCCCAGTAGAAACTCATTCACAAATCACACGTATGAGTTGATCACATCACAATCGCACAATATGTGATACAGAGAAGCAGAAGCACTAGCAGCAAGGATTATAAAGTATACAATATCAAGTATATGCTAAGGTAAGAACCACACAGTTCAAGTACTTTGATCAATGTTTGGATCTGGCAGTCTGGTTCAGGTATTTAACATTTGTTGATATGTTTAGGTACTGCCATTTCAGTTGCGAATACAAATCCACAATATTTTCATGCAGTTTTCTTGCATTTAGCAGTATAAGCTTTATAAAGTACCAAAGTAGGAATTGTTTATCCAATGCTAATTCATGTGAATTCTACACTACCTGCTCATGCCACAAATTCAACAGAATGTTGTCCTCCAGATTATTCTACTTAGTTATAGAATTTAACAATAGATACCTACCTGATATCAAATTCACTTTACCTCATTGTAGTTACCTACCTTCAGTATTAGTAGTAATATCGTAATTATAGTTATATATGTTTATATTTCAGATATCAGCAAAGATGAACATACATTACAAATGTACCTACCTATTCAGCTGATGATGGTATATCAATGGAACAGTTCAATAATGATTGAATACATTTATTATGGTAAGTATTCTGTGAATGTTTTACTAATCCACTATGGTTTCATTATAGGTTTCCTGATCTTTTTCACAAAAAATCAATATGAGACTTTTTAGGCAAGTTATATAAACCAATGAAATGTATTGACTTTACACTACTATAGTTAGATCTTAAAAACACATTTGCTCATGCATTTGTGAAGTAGGCACAAGTACTTTAGAAGTTTGAATTACATGAAAGGTATATATAATTTCTGATGCAACTCCTTGTGATGATGGTCCAGATATTATTTTCTATTGGTATACAGATAATTTTCGAATATTATATATATAATTGAAATTTTATGTTTCCTTCTGATATACCTACTTCATAAGAAAATAGAAAATTTGGAATTGTTTATTTGTTTTTCTATCTGAACATAGGTATGCTATCTTCAAAAACAAAAAATGTATACATTTCAGTAATCATTCCTTTATGAAACAAGATATATAAACTCAATATCTATTTATTCATAAAACACTATAGTAAGTGCATTATTGAATATTTACATAAGATCATCCTTTCATAACATAATGAATGAGTGAATAAAATAGCAATTCATTCGATTTTCCTTGATAATTTCATTTAAATAATTCGAATTTTTCACTTTACCACAAGTTTCTTACTTCATGAGAAACTTTTTTCAGTTTTTTTCCAAAATGACTTTAGTTATAATGAATATATAATATCAAAATTATTCTTCAACATGCTGATACTTTGTGCTGATCATCCAAGATTGAATTTTTGACTTGCAAACTTGTGAAACATTTCCCAAAACATTTTTCAGGATACTGCCCACTAAATTCATTTATCGTTTGTTTCAGTGTAAATAATTCCCTATATCCATTATTATATAGGACTATGGACCTGTGGAATATTCAAAAGAACTTTGATGGGGCTCTAAGGAATGTTCAGAAATGGTTTCAACTTCATCAGGAAGAAATCTAGAAATATAAAAATGAACATTATTCTATTGTGTTTCAACCTTTATTTACATGCATACATGATGTTTGAAACATGAAAAAACTCCAAATACAACCAATTCGTTTTATTTATTTTTTCAAGTACCTACTATACTAAAAACTTAATCACCACTGAGGATTCAATATCATTCATTCTTTGAAAACTTTGTTGCTTCTACTCCTTTCATAGAGATGGTACCCTGAAATAGGAAATTGAAAGTGTTGTTAGCTCTGGATGGACCTGTTTTGTTCTGATTTGAAAGGAAAATATCAGGTAAGTCTATAATTGAATGAAAATGGACATATTCAGATTTCAATCTCATTGGATTCATTCTATTGAACTGATTCATTTGTTATGAATAATCTGAAGATGATAACTGCAAAAGTGATAAAATTTAAATTACATTTATATAATATAGACAAATATTGTGATTTTTCAGAATCACATATAGGTATTCCTATTATGAGTATTATGACAATGTTCTGAAACTCAAGGTCTTTCAGATCAATAGATCATTACTATCATAAAAAAAATTTTAATTCCTTGGTTGCTTTTAAGTAGGTTATCTTGATTTATTTCACCTATATTGTAAATTGAAGTTGCTAAGTAGGCAATAACGATTTCAATAAGTTTCACTGTTATTCTGAATTCAGACTTACTCAAATTGACAAAAAGATGAATATGGTGGAAAACACTTAGGTAGGTATATAGGTAAGTAGTATTCAGCACTCAATACAACTGAAATATCCCATAATAAAATTAACAAGCAATTTTGTTAGGAATGTTGAGTAAATATTTGTATTTGAAAGAATTGATGCAGTAGGAATCATAAATGAATATGAAAGCTTGTTAAGTAGGAAAGGTATAATATATTCCAGCCTGCTTCTAAGAAGAGAAGCCGTACATAGTTCATGTTATTGCAAATTGAAGGATGACAAATAGAAGGGAAAGCAGTTCACTATGACTTTAAAAGACTTACTTGAAAAATTGTAGGAACAGTGCCCCTCTTCAAGGTATATTTTCTCAGTTTGATGAATTTCAATAAAGTAATCTCAAATTGTTTAGCACAAATGCCAGAATATCCATCAATCTTCTCTGGTTGTTCCAATATGCTAGAATGAATAAATTCATTTCATCATCAGAAAGATTCTAACAATGTATTGACTTACCAATGCTTTCCAGAATTGAAGTCAACCATTTCTCTGGTGGAAAGAAAGTCACTGGGAATTTCGAGTAGGTATATAAAAGTCTCATCACTTCTTATGGAAGTACAAAACAAAAATTCCATCATCAATTACCTACTCAAATTAGTGATTGGACCTCACTGCACACATGTCCGGAGCATTTTCAATAGATCTTTGTACGTCTATCCCAAAAACTAGGTACTTCCTCTGTAGTCGGAAGAGGTTGTGGGAATTGGGAACGGGAACTCTGTGACGGGGACACTGACAGGAACAGGAGCAGAAAACTGACAGCACAAATACGTCGACACATTTTCGCGAAAATAAAATGGGTTGAAAGAAACAAGAAATGTTGATAAAATATCTAAAAGTGAAAAATTATTTACTTTAAAGTGATATGCTGATGTGACATGTCCACCATAACCTATAAAATATAAGATCAATCAAAAAATGACACAAAATGCGTTATTCATCTGTTAAGCCTGGTAGTCAGCGCCCTCAAACTATCATACACTGAACTTGGTCATTCGGCAGACATTATAGTGCACGGAAGACTAGATTTTTTTCCATTTAGCTGACTTTGGTTGAAATAATCAGGTTTACAGGTTATAGTATTATTTTAATAAACACCGGACTAAAATAAGTCGGAAAATAGAAAATCCACCACTAACAGCGAATTCAATGAAAATGTGACCGGGTTACTCCGATTTTATTATACAGGGCGGTTTGTTAGATCTGAGTCGTGACAAGTCAGCAAATGCAATTCAAAAATTTCAGGGAGAGTGCAATTCAATACAGATGATATTCTGGTATGCGGCGTTATATTGATACTCAGGCAGGGTTTTCTGGTCTAGATTTTACGGGTGAAAAGTGCAAACTTTAAATCAACTACTAACGCAAATACTGTCGTCTACAATATTACTTTCCGATACTGTTTCGACGGTTTCCTTTCTTACTGGCAAAACAATAGGATTTATAAAACCGTAGATGTGAATAGGGCATCCAGTGTAAACAAAAAAATAATGTGGAGTAACTGGCTTGCGAGTTGATCGTAGTCAGGAGCACGTCCAATATTCGACGATCAATTCCTAAGTTCCGGAATGAAAGCCACAGGAAATGAAGGAAAAGAAATATACCGAGTGTACTGGATGTTGTTGGATTTTACTATAACTGGCTTGCGAGTTGATCGTAGTCAGGGACAGGTCCAATATTCTACGATCAATTCGTTAGTTCAAAATTGAAAAGAAAGGCAAATGAAAAGATAGGAAAATGCAAAACCAAACTACGAGATATAGAGAAAGTACTAGCTATTACTGATTTTTACGGTAACGGGCTTGCGAGTTGATCGTAGTCAGGTACAGGTCCAATATTCGACGATCAATTCGTTAGTTTAAAATAGAAAAGAAAGGCAAGTGAAAAGACAGGGAAATGCAAAATCAAACTACGAGATATAGAGCATGTAGCATTTAAATTTACCACCATAAGATCTAAATTTGAAACCAATTTAAAATAGTAATATACCATCTGAAATTACTATAATATAGCTACAGTTTAGTTAATAAACAATATACTCACAGAAAACATTCAGTTTGTCACCAACAAATCTTTGATAATAAAAGGAATTCATTGAAACAACACTATATCAGACAAGTTTCTAATGATAGTAATATCACAAACACACTAGGTATTACTCTTGCTTCTGACATTCTAAGGACTGTTGGAGGTGATGTAACTAGCTGCAGGAATCTTATGATTTCTGGCTATCTGTCTGATCCAGGCCTAGAATGGAAGAAAAGAGTCAGTAAAGATATCCATTCAAAGTAAACAAGCGACTTACCACTGTGTTCTCTGGTGTGATAAATTCTATGGTACTGACTATTTCAGGGTTTGTGAAGATCGTCTCTTCGATCTGAATGTGATTCTGAGTGATTTATTGGGTTTTTGTTTATTTTTTTGAATATAATCGTATAGGTTATAATTATTTTCTAGACGTCGATGTCATTGCTTGGTCTGTCATTGATCTTCTGTCATCGATCTTCTGCCATCGGTCTTTTGTCTCAAGTTGGTTAGCCGTTAATGTTCGTGTCCGTAGCAGAAAAGAAAGAAGAAGAATGGTAGTCTTCTCGGATTATCTTCGTTGGACTTCGTTCTGTCAAACGAGATAACATTTATGGTTCTGACCAATGGGAGGCTAGGAATTCAAAACTGGCGCTGATTTCATACAGGATGTGAGTTTTTTGGCAAATTTTGGAATGAGGAGATGGTATCCATCCTGGAGCAGCTACCTCGAGGCTTTTCCTGTGTGGCCATGATGAGGTGCGTTTGACTCGTTTTTGATATTCTTTTTTAAAATTAACCCTTTTGGGGAATTTGTGTAAGAGTCGTTGAAGCCGAGTTCAAGTCGCACCCATCATTTGTGGTTTTTGGAGCCTTTTTAAGGGGATTTGTGCCGACCACCGGGAGACTGCCATGTGGTAGAAACACCGCCATTTTTGTCCTGCTGTCTTGATGTCTTGTTTGCTGTTCATCTTCTAGTTTTACCTCCCTTCTCAGAAGGGTGTTAGGGTACAGCTTAGCCCTCATCAGACTCCTGGCATCGAACGACTCCTGTGGCAACTCTTGACTCTGGTCAAGATTCCCACGAGGGCCAACACCGAGTCACTTTTAAATCTTGGCCAGAGTCGACAGACAACCACCGGATGAGGACCAGTAGAGCCGGTAGAGGCTGGCGACTTGCTGAGCTACACCATCGACCCCTGGCTGACCTGGGAGTGTGAGCCTTACTTCTAGTCGTCTCTTCGTCATCTTCCTGTGCTGTTTCCTGTCTGCTGCCTGTTTTCTTCCTGTCTTCGTTTCGTCTTCATCTACACCAGCTGGACCTCGGATAGGGGCCGAAATTTGGAACATTGTGGAGGATCATATGGACCCAACATCAGGTTTTTTTACACCCTCAGTGTGTTTTAACTCTTGAAGAGTTTTTTATAATTAATTGTAGATATCATATCATACCCTTATATTTCATAAATACTTCTAGAGCTTTTGTGAAGCTCTCACATAGTACTATGCGATAGCGGATCTAGATCACAGGTTCAAAATTATACCAACATTTTTTACATCTCATTCGGGTTATTTTAAGAGGTATAACACTCGGTTTAAAATTTATGTATCCGTGATATGATATACTTATCTTAATGATTTATTCTACAACCTCACTGATATGATTCTTGCATTGGTTCCTGATATTTAATTGCCTTGTCCATTTTTGGTGTCTATTATATGTACTTGTATGTGATATGGTTTTATTCTTCTATTTGTCCAACCCAGATATCTAAGAAAGTTTAATTCTATAGTTTCAGGTATTGTTTAAAGGTAGGTATTTGGTTTCTCAATTTTCCAAATATATTATAACTTACTATCAAATTGAGTGGCGCCCTCTATAATTTGAATTTTCAATCATCGAGCCAAATAAAATCCGAACTCACTATATCTGTTCTCCGGCGAACAGCTGCCGTCAGCATAATGTGAACTACTTTGCTTTGATTTCATTTTTGAGTTATAAAGTAGGCCACAAGCAAGTACTAGCTATTACTGATTTTTACGGTAACGGGCTTGCGAGTTGATCGTAGTCAGGTACAGGTCCAATATTCGACGATCAAATCGCAAGTTATGAATCCGGAAACTGGCACTTTCCTTTCACTTATGAAAATGCAATTGTCGTACTACACGAGTAAACGGAAATGTATGTGGCAACTAGCCCAACGAAACAGTAATCTTATTTAAATTTGAGTTTCCACGTTTCTCTATGTTCAACAAAATTCTAACAGGAATATAGAATCAATATAACTCCGAAATCTCGCTAACAGTTGTACTGGGGGGTGAGCTGGACAAAACACCACGGCACGGCTAATCCAGGGCAAAAGCACTCGCACTGTATAGGGTGTCTGGTTCACTTGGGTTCACAGGTTCAAAACGGGGCACTCTCGAAAATCGGCAATTCGCACTCTCGCGGCTAAACGTTATTCGCGAAGAAATCAAACTAACTACTCAATCCTTCTTTCTGGGGGTATTTTTATGGAATCTGAATTTTGAAAAAATTCAGAGTAAAAACGAGGCATTTTTTCATTGCTTGACCTCTTAAAATGAGCAAGAAAGTAAGCAAAACACCCTCAATAAAAAAGACTTTGCAGAGTGTTAAAAATAATATATGAAAAAGACTCGGAATAAAATTTATTTTGACTAAGATACTTAGGAACATGTCCAAAAGAAAATGCCCAAAATCCATGATTTTCCGGGAAATATTATTTCGGTTCATTGCTGTTAGTTTAACAAACTTATCGTATAACAGAAATGATAGGTTCTTCTTAACATTATAAATATCATCCTAAGACTTATGGAAAGTAACGTGATATAACTGAAAATCAACTTTTTTGCAGTCAGGAATTATACAGGGTGATACTGGACTGGTCGTTACATATTGAACAGGGTTTCTGGTTGTAACGAATACAGGAGTGACAGGGATACGTAATACTTGAATTAATATTATCTGGACTATCCGGAACCTGTAGTAATGAAGTTACTGGCAAAAAAAACTCCATTACAACGACCATTGAGATTAGACGATTGATGTTGGTTATGAGGACTGACACATGATACTGAAACATTGTGAGACATCTGAAAGTACACAATAGTGTCGTCTGTCATGTCAGACATGGAACAAGGTTGCTGAAGACGCGATTAATTTGAATTGTTATTAATGTGATTATAAGAAAAATATGTTGTTTCTGGACAAACTAGAATTCGTATCTAAGGACATTGAATAGGAATATATTACACTTAAATGGTTAATATCGGTTTTTTTAACGATGCAATTATAATCTTGAGATATATATATATATATATATAAAAAACTGAATTTTTTTGGAAAACACCACTGAAAATGATTTCCTTGAGGTTGTAGTCAATTGGGTATGGCCGGAGTAAAGAAACTCTTTGTTAAATTGTCGAGCTTTCGAAAAGAATTTATTTATTTATAACATTACCATCATTACCTGAATAACTACGACTGTCATCAAATATGTCATTAGAATCACATACTTGTTATATATACTGGGTAAACAATTGAAAAGGGACAAACCTACGTCAAATATAGGTGATGGTAATCGATGTGGTATCAAAGATCCCATATGTGACGCATCCCTCTTTATTATAATCTATTCTTTCCATTTATTTGGTTACCCATAATATTCACGGTTCAATCTGTAGATATTGTTTTGAATCTGGTACATATCTCGATAACTCTTCGAATTTATCGAAGCATTAACTGATAAAAATGTCCAGGTCTAGCTTGATGAATAATTTACAAACCACTTTTTCCCCAAAACAACACCCTGTGTAGCCAACTTTGAGTTTTTATACTTAGGTAAGAAGCAAATAGATCAGTAGTGAAAATAATGAAAAAGCTGATTACGATGGGGAAATGATCATACAATTTAAGCCACAGTGAAATTAGAAACGTAACGACTGATTTGTGAGATATTAAAACTTTTCCATAAATTCAATCTATCATAATCAATATGAATTGAATTGGCTGAGTATTGGTAGGTATATATAAGCCACAACACCATCACTACTGAAATGTTTGCACCTTGGCTCCACAAGTTCCTCCTGATATTGCTACCATCGATAGCCGTATGCCAGAAATAGTATTTCGTCAACCCATCACTATTATGGGACTAGATGGAATTCATCCGATCGTTCTCAAGAAATGTATCCTTTGATTAAAAACAGTTCTTCGTAGAAGGCATACCCTTTTTCATGAACTCGTTGCGTTTTCTCAAACTGAAAGACTGCTAGAGTTCAACCAATCCAAGAAAAAAGGAGAGCAGATCATTTCTGGTTAACACAGATTCATTGCGCTACTATCATCTTTGAGGTGATTAACATTGAGCTAATACATAATCTGGAGATATAAAGAATCATGAACGACCGACAATATGACTTTATAGTTAACAGAGATCAACAGCAGATTTGCTCGCCTATACGTAACAGACATATAGCAGACGTCAATCTAAAATCAAGAAGACTCCCTTGCTGAATATATCCAAGGCATTCTACCAGGTTTAGCACGAAGGCATTCTTGGAAAGCTTTTTTTATGGTTTGTCGCCATAACTATGTTGTTCACAAACAAGCTTTATTTCGAATATGTCACTCCATGTAGTTGTTGCTGGTGTTCCGAGGGGATCTGTTTTGGCACTCACTGTGTTCCTGCTATACATTGACGTCCTATTAGAGGTGACCTTATATCCGGCCAGAGTCCCCATATATTCCCATTCCCAAGAGGCCGATGGTGCAAGATAGAGACAGGTCGATACTCTCAATGGAAAACTGATAATTTGGTGGGGTTCAATGCAACCAAAACTCAAGCTCATATTTTCTCCAAGAAGGTGGACCTCACAATGCCTAATATGAGGCTTAACTGTTTCTATGAAATCCTCAATATCCATATTTGGTGTTACCAACAATACCCTGTCATGGGTTGATGATATGGGGCCCATTACAAAACCTAGGTCTTCTGTTTTCACCTGTCATGTAGAATTGTTCACATGTTTGAACTTCAGCTGCCAAACATACCATGAGGCTCCTGAAATCAAATCCATTGATCTCTCTCTTATTTATGGATATTTTATGGTCGATATGCTCATCAGAAATCATGTCTATTATTTCACCACGAGCGATTGCAAGCAAGTAGACCAGACGAACACAGACTGACATCCCTTATCATCGGACTTGAGACCTACATAACTTCTGTCTATCGGAATCGTTTTTTCATCCAGAGGCGAAGTTGTGGAACTTATTACAGAGTGAGATTTTACCAGATGCTCAAAAATTCCATGCTTTCAAAAATTTCTTCTACTGGCACTGATGTCTCACACACACATTATAGATTTAACTTTGGATCTTGAATTATTCAATCGTTATAATTCTCCATAAGTTATCACAAATTGTTAGAAAAGATAGTATGGAGTTAGTAATGAATTATGGTCCATAAAGGTCAAATACGGGTTCATTGGGATCACCCTCATCTACAATTGAAATTTATTCACATAAAAACACCCTGTACATGCCGGGCTTCCTATCATACGTATAGTACAACATGAGTATATAGCAATTCACACTGACTGGGAAGTGAATAAACTCCAAATATCGAAAAGGAACAATGATATCCCTTGCCCCACCAACGTGGGCTTCCATTTGCCCGTAGTATTTAACGGGCTTCGTATCATCCATTAGATATGTATTGGATAGGAACGATGATATTCCTTGCCCCCCAACCCGGGCTTCGATTCACCTATGGTATTTGCCGGGCTTCGTATCATTTATATATATATATATATATAAAGAATCTGCTTAAATTAGGGTATGCAGTCATTGGCTAGAAAAAGTGTAACTCTTTTTTCTGTTCAAGCTTTCGAGACTTTATTGGCTCTTCATCAGGAACTCTACAAATAACAATGAAACAATTGATTGGAATATTTCATGAGAACAACAGTACTTACAAAGTTGAGATTTAAAGGAAGCATTGTTCATCATCACAATTATGTAAAACATTGATTAAAGGTGAAACATCTATTACTTATTAATCATTATATCGACCAACAATTGTGAACAACAAAGTTATAAAACCATTAAAAACTTTATTAGGTTTCGGAAAAATTTTTTTACTTCTTAATAAGTTATAACCTTACAAAACAGCCATGTGATAAAATTATGGAGGGAAAGAAAATGAAAGATTGATTGACAAGTTGACAATTCATGACATGGAATCATAGAAAACAATGTCATTCATAAATTCATAAGATTGAATGAATGAATTTATGAATGACATTGTTTTCTATGATTCCATGTCATGAATTGTCAACTTGTCAATCAATCTTTCATTTTCTTTCCCTCCATAATTTTATCACATGGCTGTTTTGTAAGGTTATAACTTATTAAGAAGTAAAAAATTTTTTCCGAAACCTAATAAAGTTTTTAATGGTTTTATAACTTTGTTGTTCACAATTGTTGGTCGATATAATGATTAATAAGTAATAGATGTTTCACCTTTAATCAATGTTTTACATAATTGTGATGATGAACAATGCTTCCTTTAAATCTCAACTTTGTAAGTACTGTTGTTCTCATGAAATATTCCAATCAATTGTTTCATTGTTATTTGTAGAGTTCCTGATGAAGAGCCAATAAAGTCTCGAAAGCTTGAACAGAAAAAAGAGTTACACTTTTTCTAGCCAATGACTGCATACCCTAATTTAAGCAGATTCTTTCTTAACATAGACAGTCGTTCTAATCCTTCCCTCTCCTATATATATATAGATATATAGATATATATATAGATATATATATATATACATTTATGGGATATATATATATATATATATATATATATATATATATATATATATATATATATATATATATCCCATAAATGATACGAAGCCCGGCAAATACCATGGGTGAATCGAAGCCCGGGTTGGGGGGCAAGGAATATCATCGTTCCTATCCAATACATATCTAATGAATGATACGAAGCCCGTTAAATACCACGGGCAAATGGAAGCCCACGTTGGTGGGGCAAGGGATATCATTGTTCCTTTTCGATATTTGGAGTTTACTCACTTCCCAGTCAGTGTGAATTGCTATATACTCATGTTGTACTATACGTATGATAGGAAGCCCGGCATGTACAGGGTGTTTTATGTGAATAAATTTCAATTGTAGATGAGGGTGATCCCAATGAACCCGTATTTGACCTCTATGAACCATAATTTATTACTAACTCCATACTATTTTTTCTAACAATTTGTGATATCTTATGGAGAATTATAAGGATTGAATAATTCAAGATTCAAAGTAAAATCTATAATATGTGTGTGAGACATCATGCATGCCAGTAGAAGAAATTCTTGAAAGCATGAAATTTTTGAGCATCTGGAAAAGTCTTTCTCTGTAATAAGTTCCACAACTTCGCCTCTGGATGAAAAAAGGATTTCGATACATAAGAGAGAGATCAATGGATTTGATTTCAGGAGCCTCATCGCATAGCAGCTGAAGTTCAAACATGTGAACAATTCTACATGACAGGTGAAAACAGAAAACCTAGGTTTTGTAATGGGCCCCATATCATCAACCCATGACAGGGTATTGTTGTTGGTAACACCAAACATGGATATTGAGGATTTCATAGAAACAGTTAAGCCTCATATTAGGCATTGTGAGGTCCACCTTCTTGGAGAAAATATAAGCTTGAGTTTTGGTTGCATTGAACACCACCAAATTATTAGTTTTTCATTTACATTGAGAGTATCGACCTGTCTCTATCTTGCACCATCGGCCTCTTGGGAATGGGAATATATGGAAGCTCTGGCCGGATATGAGGTCACCTCTAATAGGACGTCAATGTATAGCAGGAACACAGTGAGTGCCAAAACAGATCCCTACGGAACACTAGCAACAATTACATGGAGTGACATATTCGAAATAAAACTCGTTTGTGAACAACATAGTTATGGCGACAAACCATAAAACGGAAGCTTTCCAAGAATGCCTTCGTGCTAAACCTGGTCGAAAGATTTGATATATCTAATGCTACAGCAAGGGAGTCTTCTTGATTTTAGATTGACGTCTGCTATATGTTTGTTACGTATAGGCGAGCAAATCTCCAGTTGATCTCTGTTAACTAAAGTCATATTGTCGGTCGTTCATGATACTTCATATCTCCAGATTTTGTATTAGCTCAATGTTAATCACCTCAAAGATGATAGTAGCGCAATGAATCTGTAGTAACCAGAAATTATCTGCTCTTCTTTTTTTTTGATTGGTTGAACTCTAGCAGTCTTTCAGTTTGAGGAAACGCAACGAGTTCATGAAAAGGGGTATACCTTCTACGAAGAACTGTTGTTAATCAAGGGACACATTTCTTGAGAACGATCGGAGGAATTCCATCTAGTCCCATAATAGTGATGGGTTGACGGAATACTATTTCTGGCATACGGCTATCGATGGTAGCAATATCAGGAGGAACTTATGGAGCCAAGGTGCAAACATTTCAGCAGTGATGGTGTTGTGGCTTATATATACCTACCAATACTCAGCCAATTCAATTCGTATTGATTATGATAGATTGAATTGATGGAAAATTTTTAATACCTCACAAATCAGTCGTTACGTTTCTAATTTCACTGGGGCTTGAATTGTATGATCATTTCTCCATCGTGATCAGCTTTTTCATTATTATCACTACTAATCTATTTGCTTCTCACCCGATTCTTACCTAAGCATAAAAACTCAAAGTTGGCTACACAGGGTGTTGTTAAATTATTCTTCAAGCTAGACCTGGACATTTTCAACTGTTAATGCTTCGATAAATTCGAAGAGTTATCGAGATATGTACCAGATTCAGAACAATATCTACAGATTGAACCGTGAATATTATGGGTAACCAAATAAATGGAAAGAATAGATGAAACAGCTATCTCGATTATAATAACGAGGGATGCGTCAAATATGGGTTCTTTGACACCACATCAATGACCCTCACCTATATTTGACGTAAGTTTGTCCCTTTTCAATTGTACACCCAGTATATATAACAAGTATGTGATTCTAATGACATTTTTGATGACAGTCGTAGTTATTCAGGTAATGATGGTAATGTCACAATAAGACATTTTTTCTATCGAGAAAAAGTCGTTTTATTTGCTTTCAATAATATTCGAATGGAGGACAAAATATATTTTTTATAGTACACATTTTTCATTTGACTCTCTCTCTTCGGTTATTATGCATATACCTAAATGAAAATTTTACTTTTCAATCAGAGAAATAAATATCATTATTATTATTACTATTATTATTGCAGATCGCATCTAATTAATTCCCAGTCATTACTGTGCGTACCTATCAGTGATACATCGGGCTTCGTAACATACGCAAGATATACCGGGCTTCCTATCATACATCAAATATCGCGTGAAATATACACATATTGTATATTATTATATACAGAAAGCGCAGTGGTTCCCCTGGTAGCAACCTCGACGTACTAAAGGTGTATGTTTTGAGATATAATACGAACTTAGGAAGCCCGGTGAAAAATTTTTAAATAACAACAGATGGCATCAGCTAGCCATGATAGACTCATATACACGTAGATTTTTAGGAAGCCCGACTTCCATTTATGTCCTGATAGATGTGCATGGAAATCATGCAATTCATGTTCACAATTTATGTATATATATATTATAAAATATAAGTCGACAGTTACGTGTCAGATATGATAACTAACACTCAAAACTGATTTGACAATTATTGAATCTTACTAATCCTCATGGAGCGGAATAGCATGAAATGGTCAATAAATGGCATGGGACGAAACGAAGTAAGTGCTGCTTCAAGATAAAAATTAATATATTATGAGAGAGGATGAAAATTTACCTTTACAAGAGTGATCATTTAGTACACGACACAAAATATACAGAACAACTGAAACCATGCAAGAAATATAATCGAATGTAAAATATAATCATACAGTTTCTGGATACAATCTAAAGAATTAGAAATGTTCAAATTGAAAATAATTAAAAGAGAAGCAGATGACCTTATATTGAAAGCGATAATTGTTATTATTTTTCGCGCATAATCATAAATTTTGTTGCCTGTAATTGTTCACAAAGTTTTGGAATGTGGTGAAAACGAGTTTTATATGAATGGATTCAATCATTTTTTGCATTTTTCAGTTATTTCTGAATATTCTGAAAGCCGTAATTGTAGATTTTTTCCAAGTATCATTAGGGTAAATGTTTCAGGCTTGAGAACTGTAAAACTTATCTCTCTCAACATTTTTATTTTTATTGAATGTCGAAGTTGTTGAACTCATCACCTGGTGAAGACGTTTCTTGTGCAGGAATTCAAGTTCGGTAAAAGGAGAACATTCACTATCAATAATTCTTAAGATAGTATGAGTATAAATTCACTATCATTTGGCGACATAAAGGGGGTATGAGGTGTTTAGGAGAATTGGCCAAAGAATCAAATTGTTAACCAGAGGACTGCATAAGAGCACTGGAACCTTTGAATCTATGTATCATGTGAGTACAGGGAGTGGATATTTAGAAATAATAAACCCCAACAGTTTGACCCTTATTGTCATTCCTTGGTATTATACAAGGTGACCACGAGATTACCGCAAAATCTCGCTTGACTATTACTTCAGATTCAACCAGATTCTCATTGAAATGAATTCAAAATCCGATTTGGAATATTTTTTGTTTGAAAATTTGAAAAAAGTTTGTCATAGTCACAATCATCATAAAATTACAAAGGGATTGACTCGCATAGTTGAATTGTCAATTCCAACTCCTTTCAAGATTACCCTTTCAGAATGTTAATATTTGTTCTCAATTCGAGACTCCTTTCGAAAATGGCAGATATTTATTACGTACCAATCTGACACATTACAAAATTTCAGTGGTCATCTGAAAAATAGTCTGATGGTAGCAGTGGATGTGGATGATGAAATGAAGTAAAGTATCGTAAATACCTTAATCTACCTCAATATCAATTATGTATTAGGAGTTATGTTCTATGACAGTCGTGTGAAAAACTGAGAAGAATAAATGGCCGTTTCAAAAGAATTTCAAGATATGAATGACATGAGGCATATTGTTGGTTCACTCTGGAAAGAAATGGAAACCGATTCATGATGGTATTTCACCTAACCAAACTCATCTGATCGTCGTTTATATTTTTTCTCATGCAATCGGGTGCTTTCCAAATACTAACATCTCCAATTTCTTCGATCACTGGAGATTTGAAAATTATGACAATCCGTTGATATCACCTTTCTTCCTCCTATAGATTCATGTTCTCCTGATCGATAGGCCATAAATAGAAAGTGCAGAAGTTGGTAATCAGTCTTGTTGGTTTTGATCTATGACCTTGAATAATAACCTACCATTCTAAAGTTCGCATCATGCGCTCCATTCACCATTTTCTCAGATTGAGGTGTTGTTCTAGTCTTCCTGATTCCCTACCATACGGCAATTTCTCTGAACCTCTTATTATCGAAGTTTCTGCCCCAAAGCGACTAATGAGTCCATATTAGCAATATAAACTTTTCAATAAAGATTCTCAAATAGGAACTTGCGAACTTGAGAGATGCATGTCTTCATCTGTCTCAATCATTCATATTGGGGGGTTGAATCATTTTAATAATTTCGTAACAACTGTTGGAGTTCCAAATATTATTTTCATATAAAGAGTGACTGGGGATGGGTAGAAATCCATTTAATTGAAAATGCGAGAAGCACCGAGTTCAATTTAGTTTGAAATCGTTATAATCTGAAGTTGAACTGCTTTGTTTAGTGATTCTCTCAAGAATGATTTCAATACCATGATGATGAATTACTCAAGGCAACATTACATAGGGTGATTAAAGATAGTAGTGATTTCTACATGATATACCTCATTCGATTACATAGAATTTCTGTAAGCACAATTGTAAATACCAATGACACTGATATGTCCGTTGCTGGACTCTTTTTTCATAATGGTTATGGAATGAAGGTAAGTAGTAAATTAAATTTTGAAACTCATGCATAAAAAATCTGTAAGAGAAACCACTACTTCAGAATTGGAAATAGAAATGAAAACATTTTTGAAAATTCCACTATCCGATCATCACAATACATTTTTGTGGTATCTTTAAAACACAAGGCTTCATTGAACATATTGCTCATTTCAAACATAAATATTTCGAGAAATAGTTAGACATGTCACAAACAATAAGGAATTGGATAGTTTACAAAGCATTAACATTAATCGTGGTGGAAGCCCATTGATGAATCAAGATGGCGGCCATACGGATATATCAGTTCCATTGGTATTTCTACTGAAGATGGAATATTGCTGAAATATTTGGTTTATTCAAATGATTTCTGGTTTTGGGTAATATTTTCTATTTGTTATATGAAATCGTGAGTTTATAAATAAGTTCAGGCAATCACGTCCTACGAAATGAAGTCAAGATTATGTGTGAAAACTAATATGAAAATCGCATGATATTTTTTTGAATATTAACGGACTGATTCCTTCAAAGCAGAGTGCAAATGAGACAACAATCGAAAAGGAATTCAAGAACTCATTTCTCTTGTTCGAAACAATGCATTGGCTCAGTGAATATGAAATTGCGCGAATAAAAAAACACGAAAATCTTAGTAAACTCTGGCAATATAGATAATTCACAACGTCAATAATCGCCAACTTCAAGTGATATAAAACTAAACCTGTCCCTCTATCTTATACATGTATGAAGTGTTTTCATCTATTTCTTGAAACTTGTATGCAGAGGTACAAAGATAAATCCAAAACTTTTCACGTACGTGATCTCAAGATCGGAATTATGAAAAAAACTATTGAAGAACTCTTAGATTGTTGGATATCAAAATACAGATACATTGAAAACATTGAAAATAAAATAGAGTCTTCCATTCAATAAGCTTTTGAAATTGAAGATAAAACTAATTGATCAAGAAGAAGTCATGCCGAAAGCAAAGAATAATATAAATATACTCAAACAAAGCATGAAACTCTTACCACACAAATCAACGGTTTGAATTTTCATTCAATACATTTATTATCTCTGAACACAATAATACACACATACAATACACCATTCACGTGGTGAAATGTGAAAACTATATCCATTCAGAAGAGCTCGTCGAAATGGAACAACTATAATAACAAATCTCATATCCACTGAAGTCAAACCTCAATCGAGATCGGAACTCATAGAAAAATCACATTTACAATACAAAAACAGTGCCTCACAGGTGCAAATATCTATTTAAATAGCACCACCCGAAAAAATATGAGTTTAAACGGCACTCCTCAATTCACAACACTAAACCAATAATAATTCATCTCATTGAAGAATTTATTTTGGAGCTGAAATACAGTCATACTGGTATTATCTTGATATCATACAGGAGACTGAATACATAAATTCATGAGAACTATTTACTTCATTATATATAAATAAGTATTCCCGAACATATTAAGTTTGGCACACTTCTTCGGGCAGTTTTAGTTTTTTTTGAAAATCAAACATCAATTGGAATAGGCTGGAGCTCTCATAAATCACAGATTACATTTCAACAAAAGAGGTCAGAAGAAAGGAAGAGAATCATTGTAACCGGGTTTGGTTACTGGCTACTTTACTCGTCCCTACAGGCGGTCGCAACAATCAAACACAAGATCAACTCAGAGGTTAGAAAACATTAAAGCTAATAATACTCGGGCGCCACCTATATTATAGTGGTAGGTCCACTTGCACCGGGCAACTATAGTGGAGAAAGTGTAAACCTGATATTCTAACTGTCAAAATGACACAGGTGACTTTTCTATTCTGGAATACTAGTTGCTCTTATAGTGTTGAAATAAAAACAACAGACTAACATAAACAAAATCTCATTTATTTATACTAATTATATACAAAATATACATACAAGACCTCTGTAGTTCTAAAGTTTGAACAACCCCAAACGAGACATACGGTTTTCTAGCTGAGAGAAGCTCGGAGACTAGTACAGTTTTATCAAAGCTATTGCTCTCGGTTAATACATGCGGTGAAAATAAGCTCGCGGTATCAAGCTAATTGCATATCATAAATCAAAAGCCAACAAGCAAAAGCAGGAATTAGCAGAACAAACTATTCTTCATACATGCCAAATTATACATTAATGACTGACTACTTGCACAGGTGATACTACACTCGTCGTGCAAGAATTCAATCTTCGCTCTAAAAATGTTCCGGACTCAGTACTGGGGATAACCCACTTAGTACACGTGAATTTTTACGAGAAATACACAAACGTTATCAATCAGATACTCGGGAAATGGTCGGGAATTTGTACCGGGGATAACCCACTTAGTACATAGGAATACGGACGGGACGGGAAAACGTTCACTCTATAAACCTTCAACACCTCGTACCGGGGATAACTCACTTAGTACGTAAACGTCCAAATTCGATGTCACTCTCTGGCTTCGCACAGGTGATACCACTCTTAGTGCGCCAGGCGACAGTGTCCATCCACTCCAATATCCCACCTCGGTTCTGGTCGGTTGCGGTCGGCTATCAGTTTTGTTGATGAGTTTCTTCAGTAACAGGGTTACTCTAACACTGGATAAATGAGCAATGTTTCGAACGTATTTTATTCAGTGAAAGCTGGTAATTATTACATGAAAAATGCTGGTACTCCATAGGATCATTTCCTTTCATAGGTAACTAGTACAATAAGATTATGAACATAGATATAATATGAAAATAATGCATAGTAGTATGATTATTCCTGGCGTAAAAGATGAAACATCAGATGAATGCATACATAGCAAAAATATTGTATAAACAACGGGGAGATTCCTTAGTCAGCTTCCTACCGGTATTTATCTCTCAAGGTAGCTCGATGCTTAGACTCCATGGGTGGCGTCAAGAAGTTCTATGGAAAGGGTTATACATAACTCCTCCCAACTTAGATTGAAGCCTAGGGTAGGCTTGGTTGGCTTTTCTGAATATCCATCTCCATATCTCCTTGATTCTTCTTCTTCTTAGCCATAAAATACGAATAGGGATAACATGTTCTATAATAACATGTCACACCAAAGCAAGTTATAATGCAGATAATGATGCAACACAAGATGATGATCCAGACAGGAACGGATTCTTTGAATACAGAATCCGTGGGCAGGATTAACTCGTGCTGTCTATTAACTTTTGAAGTAATTTGTTTAATTTCTTCAAGGTCCATATTGGTCAGTTTTATTCTCATCGGTCTTTCTATTACATTAGAAACGTTCAATGATGGTAACTGGATAATTTGAATAGATGACAGTTCTTCATTTCCATGGAAATATTTTTCTTAATTGATCAGGATATAACAATTCTCAGGTATGGTTATTAGGTAGCTTCCTGCTTGAAGTTCATGGTGAGTCTCTACTGAACAACATTCAGTAACAATTGCACTGATTGGAGTTGTTATCAAAATGTTCTGCGGGGTAATCTGGTTTACTATCAATTTCTCCAAGTAGACTGGTAAGGTGGTACAATTTGCGGCCCAATTTCGATTCGAAATGTTGACGACACAATCTTATTCTTGTTGAAGGTGGTTTTTACAATAATATGTATTCTTGACTTCTTCGCATGGGCCTTCTTCATACTGGTAGAGTTCATTTCTCTCATTAAGGACAAGGTGAGGTTTTTGTGGTGATATTATTTTACCTTGAATAGAAATTGGATAAAGGAAATATGTTTTGAATGGCAAAATCATCAGAATAGGAATATGCATTAAGAAAATTAATCTCTCTTTATTATACAAAAGTTGAATTCCAAAGAATTTATAGTAACTATGCTGATTTTCAAATTGAACAAGTTGTTTCGGAGAATATAATGTATTAATTTTTTCAATGACTGAATACAAATTTTCTGATGAAAGAAGAGTTGGATGGATTTTATTGAAATTTGCGAAAGTAATTGCATTTACAATTTGATTCAGTTGATCTTGTAAAATTAATAGTGAATTTATAATTAACGTTAAAGCATTAATTTCATTGATTTTTTCTGAAAATTCCTCTATCAAATGTAGGGTTCTTAAAATATTTGCTTTCATTTCGAATAAGATTTGATTTGTTTTAGTCATGAATTCTTTTGCTAAGGAAATTTGA
This sequence comes from Chrysomela aeneicollis, assembly GCA_029955515.1. NCBI lineage: Eukaryota > Metazoa > Arthropoda > Insecta > Coleoptera > Chrysomelidae > Chrysomela > Chrysomela aeneicollis. Next base: position 19,967,439 of record JARUHQ010000004.1, read on the forward strand.
TCATTGATTTTCTCCTGAAGAAGATGATCATTTTTATCAAGATGTTTCAATATTATTTCAATTATCTTACCATCATCTGAGTCAAGAGTTCCAAATAACCATTTCGACATTTTACCACCAAAATTAATCAATCCACGTTTATTCCTTATTTGAGGATAAATAGCTTGTAACAAATGATTCACATTAGATAATAATATATGGGCTTGTTGCAATATCTTGTCAGATTGAATACTAAGACTTTTTTTTTCTGTTATGAATTCTAGTTGTGATTGTATTTGAAATTTCATAATCGCAAGCTCAGTAATATTGATATAACTCACAAAAGTATGTTTACTTGAAATTATTCTAGTAGCCATCAAATTCATAGGTAATAAGGGGTTAAATAATTTATGAATAGAAGCTTTGGTTGAATAGTATATTAGGATAAATGAGAGCATGAACATTAGTCTCATCTAAAAAAAAATAATAATTATTATCATTAGTATTTTTTTCGTTTTTTGATATTATGTTTAGAATATTTGGACGTTTCTGTCCTTACTTTGTTCTTAGTTTGAGCAATTGGATCAATTTTAAAGAATCTATGTGCTAGTTTATCTCTTGGTAATTCTCTATGATATACTGTATCGTCTTTTGAAATAGTCGTAGGTTCTTTCCTTGTAGCATTGATTTTTTCTATTTGTAGATCTTTTTTATTATTCAGATCCTGATTGATTTGTTCATATCTTTTGGACAACTTTTTCTTATGTTGTTGGACATAGTTTGAAATGATATCTTTTTCTTCAATATCATATGGATCTTTAGAGTTAAAATGTCCTGATATGATTTCAAATGGTGTATAATCAGTAGTAGAATGAATAGAATTATTATAATGAAGTATTGAACATTTCATCAGATTATTCAAGGAATCTTGAGGATTTTGTTGTGTTTTAACTCTCACTTGTTCTAGTAAGGTTGAATGAAATCTTTCAATGTAACTATTTAAATTAGGATCTTTCGGAGTAGTATAATGAATATTTATTTTATGAAGTTTGCAAAATTAAATAAAATTATTATTATTTAACTCCACTCCATTATCACAAACAATAGTTTGCGGTATACCATAATGTGAAACAAAAATAAGTAGGCTATCAAGAACGTCAATTGCATTTACTCCTATTATAGGATAGGCTTGTGCAAATTTAGAAAAGGTATATATTATTGTTAAAAATTTCTCTTTGGAAATTGATAGTGTGTCGATATGAATTCTTTCGAATGGTCTAGAACCTATTGGTATTGGTTTAAATTGGAATTCATTAGGTTGTCTTTCATCTTTCAAATATTCAAATAACGCAATTATTTATATAATTAGTGACATAATTTATCATATTGGGCCAATAATAATTTCGTTTAATAGAGTCAATAGTAGTTGTTATACCTCTATGTCCTGTTTTATATATATGATGATAATTAATTTTATCCTGTTTCTCATTATCAGTTATGACGTCTGTCATTTTCGTAGAACAAATTATCAATTTTGAATTTAATCTGATAAGTTTTTCTTGGATAGCTTTTATAAATGTTTTCTCGTGTTCTTTATCAGGAAAGAATATATAGTAAGTAACATCATTTTTCAAGTTAGCTATGAATTCTTCTAGATCTTCATCAAAATTTCTTTTTCGTAGATTTACATAATATCTTTGATTATCAAATATTTGTTCTTTTATTAGTTTTGGTACTGGAGATGATTCTGTGATTTTTATTATTACTTGATGTTTATAATAATTTAGGGGTTTGTCCCAATATGGCAATCCAAGTAAAGGTAAAAATATTTCAAAGTGAATAAGTTTCTGATGCTCAATGTTATTTTTCATGTATTGCTATTTTCAATTGGACATAATTTTTGTGCACCGGTCGTCAATAATCAGTAATTCTTTTCCCATAAATGCCGTCTTGGGAAGCGATAAAAACTGAACTTTCGATAATCAAAGACAACCTTTATAAAGAGTCTAAACGCGCTATCAAAAAGAATATTCCAAAAAATGAACAGATTAGAGAAGAAATTCGTGATAATTTAGTGACTCACTTTAATAAATACACGCAGACTGTGGTCTTTTCCATTAATTCATTAAATGATCAACAAAAACAGTGGGTTAGAAAATATTTTTTCGTTATTAGGGATCGAGTAGTTAGATCATTCCAATTGCTAGGAGTAAAATATAGAGTTCCTTTATCATCTGTCGAATCTATAGATCCGTCAATTTTAGAAGAAAACGATAGCGAAGAAGAAGAAGAAATAATGCCTTTATCCGCGGTTGAGTTTTTCAACTTGGCCCACAAGTTAGTGCCAAACGAATTCAACGGCTCTCCTGATAAACTTCAATCATTTTTAGATGCACTTAAGCTCCTCGAAAATAATATGGATGATCAGGAGGATAATGCTGTAGCTTATGTGAAAACACGCTTAACGGGAAAAGCAAGAGATTTGATTTCCAATGAAAATAAAATCTCTGACATCATAAATGTTTTGAAAATCGGAATAAAAGGAGATAGTTCTAAATTTCTTTCCGCTAAACTATCAAGCCTTAAGCAGAATTCTAAAGATTCAAACACGTATGCCAACGAAATTGAGTCGTTGACGACAGCTTTGAAAAGAGCATTCATTAGTTAGGGTGTTCCACATAATGTAGCTGAAAATTATGCAACTGATTTAGCTATTAAGACAATGAGTCGAAATGCAGCTTCCGAAAAAGCGCGATGGGTGATGGAAGCTTGTAATTATAGTAATATTCAAGAAGCGATTTCTAAATTCGTAAATATTGATTCCACTTCTTCTCCTAGTACTTCAAATATATTTTATGTAGGCCAAAATGGCAGAAATGGTTATCGAGGTAGAAGAGGTTATAATAACTTTGGAAACCGTTTCAATCACTGGCAAAGAAATAGTCGAGTAAACAGGCGCGGAAATGAAGGGCGTCACTCGTCAGTATTCAAATAATGCCCCGACAAGACCATTCAATAATACAAGAAATTATCGAGGAAATAATTCTCAGACACAACATATTAGGACTTACGAACGGGAAGCGGTTCCGGAAAACCAACCGGACCCCCAACCGACGCGTTTGGGGGAGATGTAAAAAATGTACTAACTTTTAATCTGTCATTATCTAACTTTGTTTTTCTCGAAAATGAAATGACAGGAACCAAAAATACTTATTTAGTTGATACAGGAGCCGATATTTCCATTTTCAAACGAACGAAAATTAACCCTAATCAAGTAGTAGATATTTCAAAACGTTGTAAAATTAGAGGAGTGACTGATGGCTTAACGCATTGCTTAGGGACTACTGAAACTTATATCTTCATTAACGAACATGCAATTGTACAAAGATTTCATATTGTAGAAGAGAATTTTCATATCCCAGCAGATGGAATTCTCGGGCGAGATTTCATCTCTAATAATGCTTGTATATTAAATTATGATGATTGGAGCCTGACACTTCGTGTGGGCAATGAAGAAGTTACAGTTCCTATATATAATAGTCCAGAAGATGATATGATCATCATACCATCTCGGTGTGAAGTAATACGCAGAATATCCTTGAAAAACATCTCGAAAGACACGTTAGTAGTGAATCAAGAAATAAAACCGGGAGTTTTCATCGCTAGGTGCATAGTTTCCAATAGAAATCCATTCGTGAAAATTATGAATACCACAGCGGAAAATGTTGTTATAAAAAACGTACATTACGAAACAGCAGATTTAAGCAATTTCGAAATTTTCAACATCGAAGTTGAAGAAACTGATAGGCCAGCTAATTTAATGAAACAATTAAACACGCATCAGGTACCTGAATTGGTAAAATACGACCTGATTAAAATATGCAGTGAATTTGCTGATGTTTTCGCTTTGAAATCAGACAAACTTACGGTTAATAATTTCTATAAACAAAAAAGAAATAAATAAACAGGTGAATACAATGTTGAAAGACGAGGTGATTGAACCTTCGGTATCAAACTATAATAGCCCTGTGTTACTTGTACCCAAGAAGGGGTCAAATGGTCAAAAGAATTGGCGTTTAGTGATCGATTTTCGGCAACTCAATAAAAAACTGATTGCAGATAAATTTCCTTTGCCAAGAATTGACGATATTTTAGATCAACTCGGTAGAACAAAATGGTTTTCTGTGCTCGATCTTATTTCGGGTTTTCATCAACTTCCACTAGATGAAGAATCAAGGGATCTCACATCTTTTAGTGTGGACTCAGGTTCCTTTAGGTTCACCAGGTTGCCATTTGGACTTTCAGTGAGCCCAAATAGCTTCATGAGAATGATGTCAATAGCTTTTGCAGGGGTAACACCAGAAAAAGCATTTTTGTACATGGATGATCTGATTGTTCTTGGATGTTCAGAAAAACATCATCTGAGTAATCTCAAAAATGTATTCGAAATTTGTAGGAAATTCAATCTGAAATTGAATCCCGAAAAATGTCAGTTCTTCAAGAGGGAAGTGACTTATTTAGGACACAAAATTACAGATGAAGGTATTCTCCCGGATGACTCAAAGTATCAGGTTATTCTAGAGTATCCAATTCCTCATAATGCTGATGCAGTAAAAAGATTCGTAGCATTTTGCAATTACTATCGTAGATTTATTCCGCATTTCGCAGATATTACTCATCCTTTAAATCAACTAACAAGGAAAAACGCTGAATTTGTTTGGTCGTCCGAGTGTCAATCATCTTTCGAAAAACTAAAAACTGCTTTACTAAGCCCGGAAATTTTACATTATCCCGATTTCACAAAAACGTTTATTGTCCATACAGATGCCGCCAATACAGGATGTGGCGCCGTATTGAGTCAAAATTTCAACGGCCAAGAATTACCAATTTCATATATGCGTCAAGGTCGTTCACAAAAGGTGAATCCAATAAATCAACAATCAAAAAAGAACTCACAGCTATTCATTGGGCCATAAAACATTTCAGACCGTACCTATATGGCCAAAAGTTCAAAGTTAAATCCGATCACAGGCCTCTTGTTTATTTATTCTCGATGAAAGATCCAACTTCTAAGTTGACACGAATGCGATTAGATTTAGAAGAAGCTGATTTTGAGATAGAATTTATAAAAGGAAAAGATAATTCAGGAGCAGATGCTTTATCAAGAATAAATATTGAAGAATTGAAGAAAATCCAAGAGAACGTCTCTTGAATACTTGTCATTACTAGATCTAAAACAAAGAAAGAAGAACAAAATAATATTGTAACTGATCAGTTACTCGAAAGAGACATAAAGGAACCAAAAGTATATGAACCACTAAATAAACTACGCAACACTAATTACGTCGCACTCCGAAATTTTGCCCCTGTTAAGATTTGAATAACTTTTTTCTTCTTTGAACAATTTGAATTCTGTTTGCACTGTTCGCTAGCTCAGTCCTTCTGCTATAATCTCGTACTTCTTCGATAGATAAGGTTATTTTCATAAAATTGCTACAGGATGTTTTTTGGAACTGTGCAAAATTTCGAAATTTTCGAAAGGATACCAAATGAAGAAAAACAGTTTTTTTTCAACTTTAACAGCAGAGGCATGAAGATTATCTCATTACCTTTTTCCATTTCCAAAATTGTCTTCTTATCACTTTTTTTTACAGAGTGATCTCAAAAAATAAATTTTTTGGTTTTGCAGTCATAACTTTTTTCCTCTTCAACCGATTTTCAAAATTTCAGGATCATTTTGAAGCTGAAACGTTGGTTGAACAGACATGGAGATTAGAATTGACTAAAAATAAATATTGAATATCAAGGGTTTCTGCAAAGGTGACCCAAATCTAAATCCCCCTCGAAATCCCGATTAAAAAAGAAAAATATCCAAAACGTTGTTTGATCGAAACGAAAATATCACCACCAAAAATACTGATAGAACATTTTTTACCCCCTCCCCCCCAAAATTTTTTTTGCGGGTAAAATTTTTGCTGGTCAAACGGTTAGATATATCGGTAAACATATTTCACCTGACCCCCACATCGGGATCGGATATATAAAAAAAATAAAATGAAGGGGAAGGAGATTTTTGTGATTTATTAAAATATAATTTTCGTAAGTTTCGTACAAAACTACTAAGAATCGCCCAAACTCGAGTTCTCCAAGTATCATAGTTTGATGTACAGGGCGAAAAAAAGTTATTTTTCAGAATCGAGACAAGCGGTACCCATAGCTGTGTTCAGCAGAAAAAGTTGATCAAAGAGAAAAAACAATTGTTTCATAGGCGTATAACATTTTTTTGGGGGTCTAAAAAATTGAATTCTTTGAAAAAAATCCAAAACATGATGGAAGACTTTGTATAGGGGGTGAGAAGGTTACCTTGAAATTTTGTTGCAATCAGAATTTTTTTTATTTAGAATTTTTTTATTTTATTTTTTAAGTCTTATATCTGAAAAGGAAGACCCACGAATCGTTTTTTCTATCCTGGTCTTTATTTTCACGAGAACGTAATTTTCAACCTGTCTTGTCAGTCACTCATTATGATTTTTGTTACGTTGGTTACGGACCATGCATTTTTTTTGGGCTGATTTTTTTTTAGAACATGGCGTTTCATTTCGGTTTTCTCACGCACAATTTCTGACTACTGATAGAAAAAAAGATCTGGATGTGTCCAGAATGAAAGATCCTTCCGAAAACAAGTTGATTTTCATTTAATTCTCCTTCCAGTCGGGATTTACAGAGTGTTTCAGATTTGGGTCACCTTTGAGGAAACCCTCGATTCTGAATGTTTATCTTGGGTTAATTCTGATCTCTAAATCTTCTCATATGAGGTTTGAGCTTCAAAATGAGCCTGAGATTTTGAAAATCGGTTGAAGAGGAAAGAAGTTATGACTGCAAAACCAAAAAATTTATTTTTTGAGATCACTCTGTAAAGAAAAGTGATAAGAAGACACTTTTGGAAATGGCCAAAGGTAATGAGATATTCTTCATGCCTCTGCTGTTAAAGTTGAAAAAAAACCTGTATTTCTTCATTTGGGATCCTTTTGAAAATTTCGAAATTTTGCACAGTATCAAAAAACATCCTGTGGCAATTTTATGAAAATAACCTCATGTATCGAAGAAGTACAAGATTATAGCAGAAGGACTGAGCTAGCGAACAGTGAAAACAGAATTCAAATTGTTCAAAGAAGAAAAAAGTTCTTCAAATTCAAACTGGGGCAAAATTTCGGGGTGCGACGTAATTAGTGTTGCGTAGTTTAATATTGAATCCTCAAAACTTCCTACTCTCAAAATGAAAGTCTATTCATCTTTAATTGAAATGAAGAAAAATAAGAAAAAGAGCGCTCACAAACTGTCAATCCCTATCGTCAATGGCGTCAATCGTCAATTGCGGTTTTACAAAACTTAAACTTTATAATAATGATGAATTATTTAAAAAGTGCACTATAAAAGAATTTAAAGAAAAAGGCCAAAATATTCTGAAAAATTTAGTCATTGTTCTTTGTAGGGTACCCAGAATAATAACAAAGAATGATGAAAAAGTTAATTTAATCAAAAAATTTCATGATGATCCACTTACAGGAGGTCATTGCGGTCAAAAAAGACTGTTAAAGAAACTAAAATCAACGTATACGTGGAAAAATATGTCACGCGATATCGCAAAGTATGTTAAAGAATGTAAAAAATGTCAAATCAATAAAAATAAAATCAAACACTTAGAACCTATGGTGATAACGCCAACGCATCAAAGGGCATTTGATATAGTTTGCATCGATACAATTGGTCCATTTCCTAAATCGAATAATGGTAATGTATATGCAGTTACTATTCAGTGTGAATTAACAAAATATGTAGTTATTATACCCATTTCAAACAAGGAAGCTAAGACCGTAGCTAAAGCTATATTTAATCATTTCATTCTGACATATGGTCTTATGCATGAAATCAGAACTGATATGGGTACTGAATATAAAAATCAAGTCCTGGGAGATATTTTGAAGCTGTTGAATATTGACCATAAAATTACTACTGCATATCATAGTCAAAGTATCGGAGGGTGTGAACGTAACCATAGAGGTTTTTAAGAAGGGAAAAACTCAAAAGAAACTCCAAGTCGGTCGACCACACATATAATATAAACCCAAAAATTAATGACCGGTTTCGGCTTACATAGCCATCATCAGATTAAAAAACCTATAAAGTTGTTATTTAGTATAGTGATTAGAAGGAAATTTATATAATACATACCATAATCAAAATAAACCATAGAGTCCTAAATGAGTATATTCGCATGTACATAAATGATGATCATAGTTACTGGGATGAATGGATAAGGTTTTATACTTTTTGTTACAACACAACACCCAGTACATACCATAATTATACGCCGTTTGAATTGGTATTTGCAAAGAAGGTCACATTATCGGACTCATTGACAGGGACCCGTGTCGATCCATTTTATAATACAGATGCATATGACCAAGAAATTCGATTCAGATTACAATTAGCTCACAAACGCGTTAAAGAATTAATGGAAAAAGTCAAACAATCTCGGAAATATGAGTATGATAAAAAAGCATCATCATTAGTTATCTTGAAACCAGGTAAACTCGTGATGATAACCAATGAAGATCGTAAGAAATTTGACCCATGGTTTGATGGACCTTTTGTAGTCGTATCCGATGACGGTCCGAATTGTACAATATCAAATAACAAAGGCAAGGACGTGAAAGTGCACAAAAATCGTGTTCAAAAATATATCTCTTAATTTCAACTAATATGATAGTGAAGTAGAAATATTGCAATTGGCCAATTGTTTGTATAATAAAGTTATAGCAAATTATTCAGGTATATAGTATTATAGAAATATGATATGATACGTCGATAATGTACGATTTGTGTTTTCATAGGTATAAACAATTTTGATATTTTATAACCATATATGAAGATATAGGTTTCTATGGGTTGAATAATAATAGGTTATATTTTTATTGACACAAGCCCCCGAATTTTTATCAGAATGCCCCTCATTTATGCGCAAAATGAGGATCATTCTCTAAGAAAGGAAGGTGTACTGCATTTATGTCGAGGTTAATCACCTAATAATATATTTCATCTACTCAGCATAATTGAAAGATCGACTGACTTACCTTAAGGAAGGTTGATCTAAATTATATTTCAGCCTCATCCTCAGATTACAATTATACTTGTAGATGTTTAAAGAATATTAAATGATCTATCAACCATTCATTTATTTGCTAAAACAATGTATACTTAAATATAATCCAAATGATTATGAAATTGACAAATAAATGAATCCAAAATACAAAAATCTATAAAGGTTATCATATTGTTTTACCAACAATACCAATAATAATAATAAGTAATAATAATTAATATCATATACATTTATGAATCAGTTTTGTATAAATATATACATACACAAACATTTCTATTTTCAGACAATAATGTATAAATACATAAATTAATAACTCACAATATTCATATACTTAATTATAACTACCCTGCTCCTTCCAATACTCTCCTGGCAAAAACTGATAATTTCCTTCCTACAGGACGGTTATAAAACTTGTCAAATACTTTTGAGCCTTCAGACCAGCCTGCCGCTTTCCTGATTTCGACTATGTCTACCCCTGCTCTGAAGGCAGCTGAAGTCGCTGCGTGCCTGGTACTATAACTAGAATACTTTGACATATCAACTCCAGCTTCTGCTAATGTCTGTTTAATCCATCTACTAATCGATTGTGGGCTAGCTGGTCTGGTAGGTTTTTTGAATGTTACAATTACGAAATCATGGCCTAGTCTTTCTAATTCTTTAGTTTTTTCAATATAACTGTTCAAAACTGAAGCCACGCACAATTCCGGCCTTTCTAAGAAGAAGGGTAATATTAAATTCGTCGATTTTGTCTTGGGACCCGAAGTTTTAATCCTATCAGTTATTAATATCTCAATTCTATCTTGCCAAGTATGGATATTACTAAGTCTAATTTTTGATAGCGTCTGAATTCTGTGAGCTGTGACCAGCGCTAACAGGGTGACTAATTTTAAAGTGAGAGACTTGAGACTTAATAACTGGTTGGGATACGACTTCGCTAGGAAATCCAAAACAATTTTAGGGTCCCATGTTGTGGTATATTTAGGTTTGGGTGGCGTTAAATTATAAATCCCCTTAATATATCGCTTTATGAACTGCATATCCTCTACTCTAATATCTAAAACAAGTGCTAGAGCTGATTTTAAAGTATTTATAGTTGAATAGGAACTCCCAGCTTCTCTCTGAGTATTTAAAAATTCTATTAATATTTCTAAATTGTATTCATAAGGATTATTTCCATGCATTTGATTGAAACTCCATCATTTCCGATAACACCACATGTATTGTCTCTTCGTTGATTCTGTTATTGAGGCAAGAATCGCTTGAAGTCCTGAAGCTGGGAATTTCTTTAACAAGAATGCTTGCCTGATAAAACTGCAACCTTCAGGGAAAGGCTGCGCCATAACGGGTGTGGTTCCCTGAATGGAGAAAAAATAAGATTACTACTTGGTGTGAAATTCATTCCTTCTCCCACCATCAGCTTCAAGAACACTGGATACCATGACTGTGCCGGCCAGTCTGGTACGACCATAATTCCAATTGCTTGGTCGATAATAATTTTTTCTAGTACTCTATGAATTATTGCAAATGGAGGAAAAGCATAAAAGAACCACGATCCCCAGTCAATTGTGAATGCATCAACAGAGTACGACTCTGGATCTCGTTTCCAAGAGATGTACACCGGACATTTTGCATTCAATTTCGTAGCAAAAAGATCTATCTCTGGATTGCCGAACCGTTCACATATATTTTTGAAAATTCCCGGGGCTATTTCATATTCTGTTTCTATTGATAAACTTCTAGATTCCTTATCTGCTTCGATATTATTTTTTGTGTTTATGTACGATGCGAATATAAACAATCCTCTCTCTTCACACCATTTCCATATCTCTCTAGTTATACTATTCAACTTCTCATATTTCACACCCCCCATTCTATTTATATATGATATGGCAGTGCAATTATCAATTCTTAACAGAATCTTCATATTTCTAAATTCTTTAGCAAATGTTTTCAAGGCATTGAAAGCCGCTAATAACTCTAAACAGTTTATATGATATTTCGTTTCAGTTAGACACCAAAAACCGTGTACTCTCACATTCTCAGAAAAGCCACCCCAACCCGTTCTTGAAGCATCGCTGAAAATTTCCAACTCGAATCTGTTTTTCTTGATGTCTTCTCTTGATTGATATATGTGTTCTAGCCACCATTTGAATTCTGACCGCAAAGATCTAGGAATGATCATGGTCTTGTCATAATTACCATTTTCAGCACCAAGTGCTAGGAATTTTTGCCTTTCCAGCGGTTTTGTATGGTACCAGCCATACTTCACAGCTGGACAGGCAGATACCATTACACCCAATAACCTAGAAAATTCTCTAATCTTGCACGATTTCTTGTGTAAAAATTGGCGTACCAGCATAATTAATTTTTGTTTTCTCTCGTCTGTCAGAGAGAAGGTGAGATTATTCGAATTGAATATAAATCCGAGATATCTACATGTTCTACTAGGTATAAGTGAACTCTTTTCAAAATTTATTAAAAATCCGAGGGATTTTAAGATTGATATGGTTTTCTGAGTATGTAGACTGCACTGCTTATCCGATTCATCTAAAATCATTATATCATCTAGATAAAATATACACCTAATTCCTTGTTCCCTCAAGTGGGTTGCCAGAGGTTTTAACAATTTTGTGAACAGAAAAGGCGCTATACTGAGCCCAAAAGGAATACATTGAAACTCGTATCTCTGCCCCTGAAAAATGAACCTCGAATATTTTCTGAAGTGAACATTGACTGAAACGAGGAAATAGGCATCTTTTAGGTCTATTGTTGTCATAAAACAGTTTTTATTTATCAATTTCAGGACAGATCTGTAATCCTCCAACTTGAAATGTGGAGGATGCATAAATTCATTCAAACATTTCAAGTTCAGGATAAACCTGCATTTGCCATTAGGTTTTCTCACCAAAAAATATGGTGATAAGAACTCCCCCCTTCTATAATGACACTCAATAATAGCCCCAGAATCGAGGAGTTCTTTTATCTTTTCCTTATACATGAGCTTTTCTTTTCCAGAAAAAATCTTTTCTTCGAAATGTGTGGCTTGTTTAGGTTGGTCGATAAATTGAATCTTATAACCTACCACCCAACTCAATATTAAGGTATTATTTGTATATTTCTTCCACTCTTCGATGAATGATTGTAGTTGGCCTGCATATCTTTTACATACCTTTAATTCTGATATCGTTGTCTCCTGTATTGTATCTTCGATCCTTGAGCTGAGGTCTGACTCCTTGTCCTGTCTGATTTCCCCTTCCCTTCCTTCTTCATCCTGGTAGATTGCTTGGGACGCTTGTAGTTTTTTGACTGGGAATAATGTGACTGCATACCTCTTGCTCCTCTATTCTGTTGGTACTGATTCCTTGGTTTAGCTAATGCTAGTTCACTGCATGTCTTCTTAATGGTCTGTGAATCTTTGATTTTTTCTGAGAAATCTTCCCCGAATAACCAACTGTCGATCCCTGAATCGTCTAAGGTTTTCCTTAATGCCGGATTCAATTTCGGACTGATTAAGTATCTTCTATGAACTGAGATAGTATGATGTAAATCAGTTAATATCTTTCCTGCATCAACTAAGTTTGCCAGCAAAAGATTAGTGTTCTCTGACGGGCTTGAGAAAAGATTATTCAGCGGAATTGATAAGGCACTGAGACCATTTCCTAAATAATCTTGCAGTTTGCTAAGAAAAGAATCTGATTTCAATGATCCTTCTTCTAAAATTTCTCGAATCTCCCTATTCAATTTTGGAGCTGATAAACTCTGACAGTTACCTACTATAGGATATTTTTCTACCAGCTCAATTCGGTCCTCTTTGCCTATACCATTGCTAAGGAAACTTTGCCATCTTAAACGAATCTGTTCATGTATAGATGGGCCTTCAGTTACCATTTTCATCGGGTTACTACCTAATAATTGAAAAACCTCTGGGTCTGGATCGACAATAACCTCCTCAATCTGAATGGGATCTGCCGGTGTATGTATTTCTGCTCTTGTTGTAACCTGAATTAGTTGCCTGTCCGAAAACTGATCTGATTCGGACGAGTCGGAACGACTACTTTCTGAGCCTGCATTAAAGTAACAGAAAAAAGATTCAGACATTCTATATGACTATCGATTATTTATCAATTCATAAATGTTGGTACTCTTTGTATAAAAACCCTTTAATATTATCCAAATTAATATTCAGAATGACCCTGTATATACAGAAGCCAAGTCATGTCTTGATAACTCATTTGGGAACAAAAAAGATAAACTGGTTTTTTGTTGGACTGATAGGCTTTTTCACCATGAGAGTTATGATCGTCGAAATAATTCGACCTTTCTATCAGAGGAAGGCATTATTATAATATGCCCATTTTCCCTCGATTTTCAGAAAGTAACTTTGTGATTCTCGATTGGAATCCTAATATACCCTGTTGATAGTATTCATGCGAATACTGCCCCTATTATTGTTTGCATGTATTTCCTCATGAGAAATGGAAACACGAAAACAACTACATATTCATTTGTTTATTGGTCTGCACTTTTGTTATTGATGGGGCTCATATGATAACCCGGGGCTACAAATGTGTCAGTACCATCTATTTCTATGTTATTAAATCTGAAACAAAGCCGTAATCTTGCTTACCTGTCTCTGACTCACTATAGTCTAATCGTCTTTCCAACTTCTTCATTCTCTTCTTTAAGAGTCTCATGGTTTCTCTGGCTTCTCGTTTTCGTTCTCCCATTTTTCGACTCTAATATGGTTTTTGTCTAAACTCAACTGCACCGCAACGTACAAAATAACGCACTGAGATCGCGGAGTGTGGAGGGGCACGGAATAGATAAGCCTTACTTCGTTTTCTTTAAACATTTGTACCGAACGTACAGGGTAGTGCTACTACAAGTATAATTGTAATCTGAGGATGAGCCTGAAATATAATTGTCAGTGTACAGGTGTAAATATATTGACACAGATATATGAAGTGGTCAGATGTGTTCAAACTATTGTATTATAAGCAAGTAATATACGTCAGGGTAAATTGAACTGTCCCGAGTTTCAATTATCCATCCCCGTCCAGATGAACACTTTACAGAAGTATTATTAATTAGATTTGTTGATAATGTATCGGCAACAACATTATCTTCACCTTTAATATAATCGATTTTATAATCATATTCTAAAAGGAGTAATTTCCATCGTACCAGCTTCGAATTAGGTTCTTTCAAATTTTCTAGCCATTTTAATGGTTTATGATCTGTTCTTATTTTGAAATGTCTACCAAAAAGATAAGGCCGGAAATATTTTATCGCCCAAATAATAGATAACAATTCTTTCTCAATAACTGAATGATTTATCTCATTGGGATTAAGAGAACGACTCGCATAACAAACAGGTTTTCCTTCTTGACTCAGTACAGCACCTATAGCAAAATTACTCGCATCTGTTGTTAGGGTAAATATTTTCGAATAATCAGGTCGTTTTAATATAGGTTCATTACACAATAGAGTTTTACAGGATTCAAATGCTTGAATGAATTGTTCAGTATGTTCAACTTTCTTCCCTTTTCTGAGACACAATGTCATAGGTTTTGTTATTTTCGCTAAATTATTAATAAATTTTCGATAAAAACCAATCATTCCTAAAAAGCTTTCGATACCTTTATGAGTCTTTGGTAGTGAAAAATTCAATATAGCATCTATTTTTCTTGGATTAGGCTTGATTCCATTAGTTGTGTTTATATGTCCTAAGGATTCAACTTCTTTTTTCAAAAATTCACTTTTATCTAGTTGAACTTTTAGATTATGCTCTTCAAACTTCTTGAATATTTCTCTCAAGTTTGTGATGTGTTCATCTAAAGTTGTGGAAAAAATCATAACATCATCCATATAAACTAAACAAATTTTATTAATTGACTCTTTTAAAATTTCATTAATCATTCTCTGGAATGTTGCAGGTGCGCTCTTTAATCCAAAAGGCATTCAATTTAATGCAATACGCCATGTCTTTTGTCCACTTGCATCAGGTTTCTCAGGTACTATCCATATAGGACTTGATCATTGACTTGTACTGTTTCGAATGATTCCATCTTCCAACATTTTTGAAATTTGATTTTTTACCTCATTTTTATGGATTTCGGAAAATCTATAAGATTTTGTAAAAATTGGTTCATTATCAGTAGTTTTTATAACATGTGTTGTTTGTGTTGTAGATGAGAGTGGTTGATCTGGATATTTAAATATTTTGTAATGTTTTTTGCATAATTTGGTCAATTTAGATTTTTCTTCCTCATTAAGATGATCTAATCTTAATAAATTTTCAATTTGTTGTTGATCTGAATTCGATTCAAGATGATCAACTTTGCCATCGTAAATATCGTATTCACTAATAGGAATAACTTCTAATGGATATTGAAGATCTACATGTGTATCTTCAATACTTACATTATGAATTTCAACAATAGCCTGTCCATTTTCCACATTGGTTATACATTCGGGTATAAAACAGTGAGAATTGATCGTTATATTGGGAATGTAATAAGTTCCATTGAATTCAGCATTTGTTGGTAATTTTGTCCTGAGAAGTTCGTTTTCATTTGAAGTTATATTATAGCAACTATAATCTGAAGGGGAACATTGATAAACGGGTAAAGTGGCATTATTCTTAATCAGATAACTTTCTTGTAAATTCCGATTGAATCCCATATTCTTTAGATCCTTAAAATTAATTTTCTGACAGGAATTTCGGCTGCGTATTGTTGAAAGGCTTCTTCACATGCGGCTATGAAATTATTAAGTTCACATGGATCTCTACTAAATGGTGGTATAATGTCTAAGAAAAGTCTCAGTTGTTGATAACTAATTTCCACAGACATTGTATTATCAGTGGTATTACTATTTATATTGATATTAGAAAAATCGCGAGCTATATTTTCTAAAGTGTCCTCAGAATCTCCTACTAATTGATTGAGGGTGTTTCTTGTTCTTATTTCATTCCTGAATTGACTATTTCTTTGAGAAATTTCTCTCAAAATATTAAACATGGAACAGCATAATATAAGAGATTAATTATTCTGAAAATTATTGATTGGAAATGGTGATGGGAAAAGAATGAATGGAAATGAGATTCGTTGACTAACCTTGGCTGGTTTTTCGAATTCTTTTGGTTTGATTTGCTTCTGGTTTCCTTTTTGTTTGTTTGTAACCTCTCCTGGAATATACGGTCCTCAGGATTGATTGTCAGCCAAAACTTGGATATACGGTCCGAGAATGTGGCCCCGTGAATCGAAAGATGAATGTACAGTCCACTTTTCGAAGCACTTTGACTGTCTGTTGGTTGCGTGATAACTCCGTTAAAGATTTGACAATCACCAGCTAGTTGAAGCACTTTCCTGTTTTTCTTCCAGGCACTATGTTAACTTTCTGTACGGCAATTATCCTACCGACTGCGCCCGTTTTGTTGGTGAGTTTCTTCAGTAACAGGGTTACTCTAACACTGGATAGATGAGCAATGTTTCGAACGTATTTTATTCAGTGAAAGCTGGTAATTATTACATGAAAAAAGCTGGTCCTCCATAGGATCATTTCCTTTTATAGGTAACTAGTACAATAAGATTATGAACATAGATATAATATGAAAATAATGCATAGTAGTATGATTATTCCTGGCGTGAAAGATAAAACATCAGATGAATGCATACATAGCAGAAATATTGTATAAACAACGGGGAGATTCCTTAGGCAGCTTCCTACCGGTATTTATCTCTCAAGACTCCATGGGTGGCGTCAAGAAGTTCTATGGAAAGGGTTATACATAACTTATCGGTCCTCTCTCTACTCTGCTTCTCTTTGGCTGGTCGGTTGCTGGTAGTCCTCGGCGTGGCTGGCTCGTCTCGCGCTGTGCAGCTACTGAATTTTTAAGTGACCGCTTTCAGCGGCTCGACTCTCGGTTCCACCACTCTTCTCGAGGAGTGGGGCGCGCATGCACAAAACTGTGTGCGCGGTCACGCTTCGCGAATCGCTGAGGTGACTCGATCAGAATTCTGATATATAATGCGTTCCGTAAAATTCCTCAATAATACTCTCACAAACATACGAACCTTGCACTCTCAATCAAACGATCACGGTTCATATCCTGAATGAATTGAAAAATGGACTTGATTGCCTAGCATATATCCGAATCGGATTCACTATACCGTATGTCTCATATTATAACAAGATATTAGTAACTTTGTTACATCATGAAAATATTAAGATTAGTACTCATACGAAGCGATGAAAGGAAGAACTGAAACAGAACGAAGGAAACAGATCTCTCAACCCTCCTGATTAGAAGGAATTATGAGAGCTCACTTGTATTGCTAAACATCTAGTCATTGAGAAGGAGCACGATATGCCAGAACCTTTATGTGGTACAGCGGTAGCACTACGAGAAACACATACCACTTTGATGAAAAAGCAATCTCAAGAATAGTGAAACAAGACAAGAGACAGGGCAATGAGTTGATAAAATACCATTGTCAAAATTCACGAAGAACCTATAAGCCAGAATAGGCGATTAACAAGGTTCGAGGCTTCCAGCACAAACATTTTAGGATTATTAACAGTTGATATAAAATTATGAACTTGATGAACATGATTTTTTTTCCTTCAGACATTACTTGAAGAGTAGAGACAGATGCTTCTTTAGTTTATACAGATACATCTGGAAAGCCCCCACTAGCTGAGGAATTCCAAAATTATATAATAATAATTCTAGCAGAAGAAAAATCAAGAGGTAAACTCATAATGTTCGTAGAGGAACATTGTGTGAGCCAGTAAGGTAATGTTGAGAACGTATTTCATTAGTTTTGTTTTCTTTTCTTCTTTTCTATACAAAGGAAGAGATAGTCTACTTCCAGGAGATATTCAAAAATGGTCAGTGTAATCATTAGTGCAGAATCTCCAACCAGACGAATAGTTTTCCTATAATCTATTTATCATGACCAATCTGCGATTCAGAGATGACTTGGAGCTGATTCGGTGTAAAGTAGCTTTTGACGCGCAACAGAAAACCGAATTTTTGTGAAGTGGTGTCTACAATTGAACCCAAATTATTATTGTGATATAGTTACTGGTGGTACCAAGCATGAACATTGAGGATTTCATGATGACAATTGTGACTAACACCATCATATTATTGAATTAAAACATGACTTCAGAAGAGAAGACAGTATAAAGTTTACTGTCATCTATTGAACTGTGAACGAGGCAGCAGTTCATATCTAATAGATCATTGATATGTAGTCATTAACTCCGTTCCTTTCCGAGTTGTGAAGTCAAACCTTATGCCAGGATGATTAAGTCCAAACTCAATGGGATATTTCATCTGTAGGTTACTTCTTGGTGAACATTTGAAAAATATGACCTTCTGGGTTGACAATGGCTTTATGTTCTATACTGATAAAACATGTTCTTATGTTCTATACATAAAATATATCAACTGGAGATGGTGAATACAATATTTGTTTCGTGCACATCGAACAGTTCTTTCAGTGAGCCAGGTACTGAAGGTATGATGATGAATCACTTCAATTGAAATAATATTAGGAACCTTAGTCGGTGTTTTTATTCATTCCATTGGAGTAATTGGGTTTCTATGTTGGGTTCGTTCTCCATGTCACTTTTTTGTTCTGTGAGTCTGTAGATCTGATATATCCTTTATGATCTACGAGTCTATAGTTCTGATATATCCTTCAGTTTTTCTTCGAGGAGCTGTAATACCTGATCAGAAAGCCGTCACTACCAGAGCCTAACGAAACGGAGACGGGCGGTGACACCATGGACAGCTCAGTCAGGAAAAAAGTATTTTCATGCACCGAGAGCTGTTTTACATTGCAGACACAATTCTCTCTGAAGACTATCGTCGGAAACTTGTGGACTCGCACCGAGAGCTATTTATTGCATTGCACCGCATAGTTACAAGTCATGCAATGGACCTCACTTTGCTTGAACTAGTTCTTGTATGGGTCCACTCTCTCTATGAATCACTCGTCACGGTCGCTTTTGGCCAACTCTCGTTATTTTCCGACCCTCAAGTTCAAAGGGCCAAGGGCCATCTTACTTTTCTCACTATCTCTCCACCTTTCGAAACCAAACTGAACTTGCGGTCTATAACTTTCTCTTGGGGTACCTAGGCGAAACCTCCTTACTTGGTCTTGCAGGTCTATGATCGGGTGAACACAATTTCCCAAACTTCTTGTGGAACTTACTTGGAGAAAGAAGAATGTCGGCAGATGCTGGAGCTCTAAGTCAAGAGTTTGCACACACGTCAAGAGGCCACCAGGTCACCGGAGCTGAAAGGCCAGGAGCGACTGGAACGAGCAGAAAGACAGCCTAGAGGAGATTGACAATATTCTGGGAACAAAAATCCGACAAGCAAAACTCTGGAGAGTTTCAAAGGCCAATGTGCAGGAGCTGGTGAGATCAAGATCACATTGGGGCGAAAAAGGCATTGATCAAGGACAACTCCACCAGGCATCTGCGAAAAGACCAGGAAACTTCCAGAAGAGAGGGAAACATAGGTTTCGAAAATAAAGACGACTCGGTCGAAGCCTAAGAGGAGGCATCTCCACAATAAGATCAGATGGGAACAGGTCACTGGAGGATCATCGAGCGATAAAGAAGACGTGGACTTACTTTCGTCAGTAAGCTGCTAGTGATAAGAAGTTTAAGGCTATCCAAAACTCCATCATGAAGGCCTACGAACAACTGGTAGAGCAAGCGCTGCAGGTCTGCTTCGCCAAGTACTCACATACGCCTGGTCACCTGACCTGACAACTACAGCGCACAATGGATGAGGTCAAGAAAGGGTACCTCTCTCATAGTCATGAAAGGAAATCAATTGCCCAAGTCATGGATATGCATGGCCTACGTCCCAAAAAAATACGGTGATGGATTGAGCTTGAGAGGATCCTCACCAGATACCTCATCAGAAATAGAGTCAGCTAGACGCAGCTCCTCCTCAATCGACAACGAGTCGAAAACGGAAATATCCAAACTAGGATAACGCCCCTTCTTCGAGTATGGAAAACTCACTTCCTGCCTCAAAGAGAAAAATGAAGATGAAAGAGAAGAAAGCGAGTTAGCTACTAATTCAGCAGTAGAAGTCAAAAACACTCCAGGATTCAGGGAGTCAATTTCAGAAACAGAAAAAGCTGACCCCTCCAAAAGCTAGTTTATCGAAGTCAGTCCGCTCAAGAAGCCCAAGGCCGAATGATGTGGAGTTAAAAAAGGCATAAGCCAAAAGGAAATGACATCCCTTCAATTTGATGTAGAGAGAAAAACGGTTAGTGCAGGTAAATCTCCAACACGCAAAAGTCGCCTTGGCAACGCTATGTAGGAGATTTGACAGCGAAGGTATCGACGTGGCCCTACTGCAAGAACCTTGGATGCACGGAGGAATAGTTGCAGGCCTATCACCGATACACGATATGGTTAATATAACATAAAAGCCGAAAGGACAATAGCTTGTTTAGTCTATAACCTAAGTCAGCTAAATAGAAAAAATCCAGTCTTCCTAGCACTATAATGTCTATTCAATGGCCAAGTTCAGTGTATGATTGTTTGAGGGCGCTGCTTGAGAGGCTTAACAAGTGAATAACGCATCTTGTCATTTTTTGATTTTCCTCATATTTCGTAGGTTAGGGTGCACATGTCAGTCATTTCACTGTCACATCTGTATTTTTTCCTTCAAAATACTTCTTGTTTCTTTCATACGTTTTTATTTCCGCGATGATGCATCCACGACTTCGTGCTATTTTATTATGTACTACTGGAACTAAACAATAAAGAGTGATAGGATTTCATCACATGAATTCTACCTGACATGGTTGACTTCAATTTTGGAAAGCAAGCGAAAGAAAATATACTAGTATAGTCAGCTATGTAGTTTGTTCAGAAAATATTTTGTGGTAATATGAATTGATTTATTTTAGAATTAGAATGTCCATGGAGATTTCTGAATATTGTGGCTTTTTTGCTAACCATTTCGATACTGAAAGTCTTCGAAATGGAAAAAAAAGCTGTGTGCCTAAAATTTTCGAGGTAAAAGTCTTTGAAAATTATACTGTATTGGGTAGTGAACTGATTTATCGAGTGTTTTCTCTACTATTTTTGTCATCCTTCCATGATATAGATTCAGATATAGGTATTGACCACTTCACATATAATAAAGTACTCATAATATTTGTGCTTTTTGAAACCCCTGCTGTGAGGGATTCTAGACTGGAAATTAAATGGTGATGTTGATTGTATCCTTGAAAATAATATATTATACATATAAAATATATGTGTAGCCCTCGATTATATGTACCTTTATATAGTTATTTCATTCGACCACATTTCACCTACATATATGATTGCTAGTACTTTAATTAGGAAGAAAAAAACAGATTTTCTACTTGCAATTTCCCCACACTGCTGTTTCAAATATTTACTCCATACCACAATGGCTTGTAAATTGATTCTAGGGTATTTGATTTACATTAGGAGCTGATTTTAGATGTGCAGATAATACATAATATATTCTCGTAAATATTAGTTTCTAGAGTATTCGAAGTATTTTTATATTCCCCTCATAAATATTCCTTATGTTGAATATGATTTAGTATAGGAACCAGCTTGTGAAGTGTTCTAACTTCAGAATCAATCGAATCAGTACATACTGAAATGAGTAACTGATTTCAATTATTTATAACAGGTATGTGTAACTTTTTCAGCTCACATTCATTAATTTAGGAGAGTAGGTATTGAATTTCAATCTGTTACTGCAGTTATCATCCTCAATTCAGATTAAAATAAGTTCCAATATAATAAATACAAAATAAGATTGAACTTTTTCTGCCTACATGCATATTTATCCATTTATTTAAAAATAACAAATCCAATGTGGTACATAATAATAAAATCAATATATTTTTTTCAAACATCAAGTTTGAAAACTTGTCCATGATTTCATAGTGAAAAATTATCAAGCTTCAATATACCTACCTACACACAAATATTTAAACAAATCTATTGTCGTGAATAGATATTTTCCAAATTCCATTTCATAAAGAATACCGAGAAGTTCCTATTCCAAATTATGTTTCGATAAAAATCATTGTTTGAATATTATAATTTTCTCTGTGCATTATAGGTCAGTAGGAATCAACAATACCTTGATAAAACTAGGTCAATGCTAGTTATAGTTGATACTGCTGACACATAATAATCTTTGGTTTGAAGAAGTTTCGTTGAATGCCAGAATATAGTTTTGAGGATTCACTCTTGAGCTCTGAGAGAGTACAGTTGAAGATGTATTTAAATTTAATAATTTCTAAATAGTGAGAATGTAGTGTGAGGTGTTAGGAGATGGCCCCTGTAATAGGAATCTAGTTTAAGGTAAGATTAAGTCAATTTGTTATTTCTTGGATATTTATGTTAGATTAAATGTATTTTTGGATTGAGCGAGTTCGAACCTCTGAACTACAACCCCCAGTATAGGACCGAAAGGACCTATACGCGACATGTGGTGGAGGCGCGCCGTGGTTTTCGATCTGTGGTCTCATTCTCCATAATGGACCACATGGTACTTTTCATTTTAGTTTCAGTGTGATTTTAGATATAAAAATATAGGTTGATAAATTTTTTCAGAAGCAAGACCGAACCGGGAAATATTGAATATAATTTTCTTTTCATCTGGTATTTGGATTTGATATTTTTTATGTTCGATTGATGAAATATATTCGAAAGATTCAAGAATTTGAAGATAAATAGTAGATTCATATATTTAATAGGCGACGATTCAAATTTGGAAATAGTTTAGACATAACATAATTCGATGTGATATAGATGGAAATAATTCTTTCATGAATCATTCATCAATCATGATGGTTATATTCGAAAACGATTATTGTTAGGTAGATATAGGTATGTTATGAGAAATGCATCCGAGGGTACCATTCATCAACCCTCCAGTATTTAATCCTAAGGAAGGAAATGCAAATACCTTTTTGAGGAAGTATGAAAGTGCTTCGGATGCCAATAGATGGAACAATCGATACAAAATTGTATATTTCGGACGTTCTCTGGAAGGTGCGGCTCTATCTTGGTTCATGTGGTATGTGAAACTTCAGGAAAATCAGGACAAAACCTGGAATGACTTACGGACAGATTTTTTGAAAGAATTTTATACCGAACACGAAAGAAGGAACCAGGAAAGACTAGTGTGGAATAGGATACAAGATATAAATGAATCGATCTGGGACTATTTTCATGATCTCCTGGAGTTGTATATTCATTTCGACCCAGAGTTGAATTTTCGAAATTTCCTGAAGTATTTCGAGAATGGAATGCGTCCACAGATGTATGGATTCTACCGTCTAATTGTTGACTATAATGTTACTTCTGTTGGACCATTCCTCAAACTTGTGGGGAAATTGAGGGATATAGAGAAGCATCATGGATTCATTATGCCCAATACCCACCAGAATCCAGGACATAATTTTGGATATCAGAATCTCCAGGAACCACCGGAAAAAGTGTCGTTAGAGCCCATGTTTTGTCATTCAGCCACCAATAGTAAAAGACCACAGACATTGAATTTTGCTGAAATTCACGAATTGAATGATGAAGTTATTCAAGACCTGAGCCCACCGAAAATTGATTTCATGAACATCCAATGGACCATTGTTGAAGTTGCAAGGAATTATGTTGAGAAAAAGTATATTTCGACAGAAGTGGAATTCCAGGAAGTTAATGTCATTATAGCGAGAAAAAATGACAGTCATCTACAGGAAAGTACGTTGGTGTTGGAAACTAAGAAACATGATAATTCAGAAGAGCCAGATAACATTGAAGATGACATATCAGTAATGGCGAGTAAGAATGAATCTCATGACAGGTACAAAATAAATTTTTAACAGAAACTAATACCAAATAATAATAACGTTTCAATTTTGTCTATATTTCAGATGGTTTTCATTTCCTTATTGTTCATACTCTTCAGTTTCAGTAAAATTATGAAAAGCGAAGATTTCAGGTTCTCGAAGTGGAAATATAAAAATAAAAAATCATCTCAGGCACTGGAAACAATTTTTTTTTCCAGAATTGATGATAAGTGGTCCAACCAAGTTGATAGTTTTTTGAGAGATCTACATTCCCGAAAAAAATATGAGTTTTATAACATAGTACGCTATTTATAAATATATTATTATAGTTGTTCATGCATTAATATTTTTTTTGTTTTCTTATATAGGTGATTTTCGACCAAAGAGATATTGATTTTTTTGGAAGTTTTGGGAATCTTTTTTGGAATCTGAAATAGAAATACCATGATTGGAGATAATATATAAAAAAGCACCAGACAATATTCTCAAAGGCAAGTATAGGTACTTATGTTTCTTCGTTATTTGTGGATTTAAGATTTCAATCAGCATATATCACTATAGGATTCGACTTGTTTGGCAGTATTTGGAATGAGGAAGAAATTATATTTTATGATATAATGATGAGTTCATTTGCAGTATAGGTATCGCGTTATATGGAAAACGCCGACTTGCAAAAAGTAATTGTTGGATTATATTATCAATTTGTTATATGTGAGAAGATACGAGACAATATTTTTATATGGTGAGGTGACTTAGGGTTCACCGATTGATATATTTATTTTGCTTACGCGGTGAGCATGATGGTCGATTTGTTGACCTAGGTCAAAATACTATATGCCAGACAAGACAATAGTGATATATGCATGCAGAATTGAAAATATAAAATAATGAAGTTATATTTATGTTCATTTGCTGTCGAGTTTAATGTGTCGATAATTGTTCCTAAATTGGTCGAAAATATGAGAAATCTAGTTTTTTCTTTCTTCATTATGTTATATGTATGAGATGGGTTTTATCAGTATAAAATGAATATGATCAAATAAAATATTAGTCAGTTCCAGATTATTTCAGTTTATACTATGAACTAATTTCAGTACCTAGATATGGGTATGAAGTACAAATAGGAAATTATTCGAGTGAAGAAAAATCAGGTCAGAGGAAATATCAGATTTAGGTTCATGATTTCCTAGCTGGATTTTATCATTTCTATTACGAGATTGAGTTTCATTCATATATAAATAACACATTTCAACAATAGATTTTAATAAGATGATAATATATCATAGTTTTTGATTATAAATTGAGATGAAACGTAAAATGCAATTGTATGAACTTTTTTAGCCTTTCCACACCAATTATGTTGATGCTTGTACCTATTCTGCCTCACTGTTTGTATGTGTGATATCATGTCATTGGAAAGGAAAGAAAAGTTAATAGTAATTTTGAGATAGGTAGCTTTTTTTTAATATAATATTATATTATAGATTGTTGAATCTATTCGATAGTGTGATATAGAGATATTGTCAAAGGAATTTTTGTTTCATGTCTTGGATCCACACACCAACCAGCAGAAGCAGTTATGTTGAAGCTGAGCAAATGTTCCGAAGCTACATACGGTCGAGCTACAGTGAGGTCGGATGATACATTGGTCATGATCAATGTACAACCAGTGAATGGTCTAAGGTACAACCAGCCCAAGTGGAGTTATTTCGGATGAGTTGAATCGTGGTGATATATTATGGTTTTTCTATGTATGGATGAAGAACTATGCTGGATGAACTGAGTAGTTCAGCCGTTTCATTCATACACAACCAGCATCATCTAGGAAAATGAAAAAAAATGAGGAAACGTCATGCAATCGACATCGATGATAGTATCGATTGAAACTAAGCAGTTTTCTCAGGTGCGGCTCATCCATTTCAAATTCATGGAAGATACTGAATAATGGGAGCTGAGGCCCAGGGCAGTGCCAACATGACTAACGAACTGTTTATAAAAATAGTCCACAGTTCTATGCAGACTATACCTCTATAGGTACCGACCCAGAGACGATTTGGACATTTGGTTTAGAAATGGAGACTGACCGTGAAGGAGGAGTGGAAGAGGGTGTGCTGGATTCAAGTCTAATAGTATTGCAATGATGTAAACGGTTATTTTTCCATTTTGTATTGTATAAGTGTAGAATTTCAAGCTACCTATCCAAATTAGGCAAAAATGGGGGCCATTTTTCTTAGAGGGAGGGCATATGTCGTGAATAGATATTTTCCAAATTCCATTTCATAAAGAATATCGAGAAGTTCCTATTCCAAATTATGTTTCGATAAAAATCATTGTTTGAATATTATAATTTTCTCTGTGCATTATAGGTCAGTAGGAATCAACAATACCTTGATAAAACTAGGTCAATGCTAGTTATAGTTGATACTGCTGACACATAATAATCTTTGGTTTGAAGAAGTTTCGTTGAATGCCAGAATATAGTTTTGGGGATTCACTCTTGAGCTCTGAGAGAGTACAGTTGAAGATGTATTTAAATTTAATAATTTCTAAATAGTGAGAATGTAGTGTGAGGTGTTAGGAGATGGCCCCTGTAATAGGAATCTAGTTTAAGGTAAGATTAAGTCAATTTGTTATTTCTTGGATATTTATGTTAGATTAAATGTATTTTTGGATTGAGCGAGTTCGAACCTCTGAACTACAACCCCCAGTATAGGACCGAAAGGACCTATACGCGACACTATTATGAGTTGAAATTTCCTTTATCATCAGAGAAAATCAGGTTTAGATCAGTGCTGAAAACACTTTGCTATTTCAGGTTACCATCAATGAAAGGAGTGCAAATAAGTATTTTGAAGAATCCATCTGGATGAATCTTCAGTGGTGAATATGAAGTTTTTTGTCCTGTAGGTACTTGAAAAAATAAAATAAATTGATTTCATTTCAAGTTCATTCATGATGTTTATTTATGTATTTCTAGATTCCTTTGTCTACTTCTGAAGTTGAAACAATATCTGAACAATCTTTTGAATGCCATCCAGTTCTTTATGTATATTTCCATATAATTAATGATTAATTTTCATCATTGATCATCTAAAATCAAATAATGTCTATAAATACTACTGATACTGAAGGTATGAGTGATTACAAAATGAGGTAGTGAGAGGTATCCAAATTATAAATTCTATAAGGTGATATAAAGTTGTGACTACGACTTAATATATTTATATTATAGGTAGTTAGATTACCCAACGTTAGGTATGTTAAAGAGTGGTGAGAGCAAACGGTCGAGAATTTACAGTACGGTATTTGCTGCATTAAAACCGAGATTGAAACTGTTGAATACCTGCCCTATACCTATTGAGAAATAGCACTTACCTCTGAGCATGTTCTTGAGATTGTACTTCCTCTATACTGAAAAGAACATTTTCAGGGATGAGATGTGCCAGTGCTTCCAGTTTACATTGTGCGATTGAGATCATCTCACATAATTCATGGAGTTTCGACTGCGGGTTAATATTCTATTCATCACTATATCACAGAATACTGAAACTACGTATGTTTATAGCCAGATGCTTCTTCAAGAATCATTAATATAAATTCACGATTTCACGTTGACTTTCGCATGACTTTGGCGCGTCCATTCCAGCCATCATTCACTATATCACCTTATATTCTAGGTAAGGTTCAAAACAGAGATGGAAATATGAAAATAGTATGTAGGCAGCGGCGCTGCTAGAGTGGCTTTGATTTTTTTTGGTAGATCACTGTGGGTGATTTTGGCTGATTGGGCAGACCTTATAGCGCACGGAAGACCAGATTTTTTCCATTAGGCTGACTTTGCTAAAACAACAGGATAAATTGTACACTAATACCAGTGGTGTACACTGGTGATTTTGATGCACGCACGGAAGAAGAAGAAAAGTGCTAGGTCATAATATGCTCCTCATACCTTTCACGTCCACCACCCGCACTAAGCAATATAGTCGCCAATTACGTCGACAAGGGCCTACAATTCATCAGCGGCAGTGATGCTTACGCTCACCACATGGTATGTGGTAGCACAAAAATCAATCGAAAGGAGTAGTCTCTACATCATGCAGGGTGTATTTTGTTTTTGTGACATCAAGAAACTGAGTTGATGACGAAACATTTCCTAAACACATAAAAACAGATTCTCAAATGTAAACGATATATTCGTTCAACGTCCAATTCTTGTTTTGAGAAAGCGCATTCTTCTTATGAAATAATTTATTTGAAATGAATTTATTGAATATGTCAATTGTAGAAAATTATTTCAGTGGAATATTCATTTGGTATAACAAAATGTCCTCAATTCAAGAAATTCAAAGTATCCAGAAAAAATAATGAAGTTCTTGAAAAATATATCACAGAATGTCTTATTTCAAAATAACATACCGGGTGTAACAGGATCATGGTACACCGTATATCCGTTAGTTTCAGAGGTAATTTATTGAAATTTTGGACATGCTATGAACATAATAAGCGTCACTTTTTGACCTACAAATGATTTTTCTCCACTTCCGGTTTCGCCGGAAGTGATACCAACTCTCGATTTTTAAATGAAACACCCTGTATATTATTACATTTTCGAAATCTGCATTATATTCTGAATCCGATGATATCAAATACGTGACATATTGTGTTCTCAATCTGAAATATTGTATTATTCCTACGAAGAACTCCATTCATTTACGATTCAAGAAATCTATAACATTGGTATGAGTGTATTTAGTTGGAAACATAATAGTCTTGCATTGAGCAGACATTTATTCCAGTATATATAAACAAGCCATACTCTTGAATCAAAGCATATCAAATCAAATTAAGTAATTCTTTTTATGTGTGTACTCGGTTAACTACCCTGCACTGATGAGGGCCAATAAGCCCGAAACTGGTCTGTACGTTGTTGAACGTACCTGTCTCGATGTGAATTTTGTCACGTCTCAGGTAGAAAGAAACATTTGCGATCTGCATTCAATGATCTGCGTGATATTTCCCAGAAAAATAGTTAGTTTCTGCTCGTGGTACACCAGACATTCAACTTTAAACTATGTTTGGTATTGGGTAGATAAATACATTATAATGTGCAACTGATTTTTCAGTTTTTCTTCTCAGATAAATCCCTTAAACTATCAATAATTGTTGTTCCTTTCTTGATATGCTTAACCAGCTATTGAATTCTTTAACGATTTTCCTCCATGTATCCTGTTTTCTTCTGGTGAATATCATATCTCTATTTTATATTAATTTGAAGTCCTTCATTGAACACAATTAGTTTGATATTGATTAATAACAGAAACATCTTCGATTGGTAACAATGATGACATTGAAATGATTAAAATCTGACGCACAAGCGTAAAGCACAGTTTACAGTTGAGCGATTTTGATTTTTGCGATACCAGTGGCGGAAAATTTAATATTGTTCAAATTTATCAATAAAAACATTGAGTTTCTTACTGCTAGTTTCACCAAATCCGAAATCGATTAGAAGTAAACTGGGCCTAACTCGTCTGACTTTCATTCGACAGTTCGATTGTACCAACCTCCGAATAATAAAAAATGCGTATCGAAATAGAGGCTATTTCGACGCGCATTTGCGTTGCACAATGACTTCATTATACAACCAGAATAGAATATCTAATCACAAACCTCAAAGTGGTAGCACCAAAAACAAGGGTGACGCTGGCTTCGCAAATATTAAAACTGGTGCAATGTATATTCCGTGCGAGTTTTATGCATCACAATAGACATTTGACGTAACATCAGAATTGATGTGGCATCATATAATCATACGATTAACAGTCAAAAGAAATCAGAAAGTAAAAAGAAAGTAAAAAGAGCAATAAACTTTTTCCAATCTCGACAAGTGGATAACTTCATTCAGAAGCAATCTCTCCTTCGAATTCATCGAATCCACATATATGTAAATGTCCTTTTTCAAAATACATGTTACCACGACAGGGAACCTATTTCTCTTGTGAGTAACCTGTTGTTTTCTACATAAGTAAAAACTGACCTATTTACAGTTTCAACTGTGTATGTATTTCATCAACTCTTTTATAGTTTTTTCATTTGTTTTATAACTCACAAATTCGATCTATTATACCTATGTAATAATCACAATCCCTATTGTAGTGCCCTGAGGATGACTTTATAGAAGTCGAAACGTCGGCAACAGATACATAGAGGTTTCAGTTTATTTGACCTTTCCCCAACCAACTCCAAATCATCATAATCAGTGAGGTCACAAAACACTATTCAAAAAAAAATCATACGATTGTTTTTCTTCATGCAACTGTTATGCTCAGAACCTTATGAGAATGTGTTGGGTTCTGTGATTGTGATTATCGATGGAAATATGAGTAAAGAATGAAAATAGGATGCGATATAGATGACAAAAAAATACGTATTGTCGCCTGAGAATTAGATGGTCTATCTCCACTTTTCTTAAAAATTGAGTTGTATACATAAAAATGTTTGTTAAAATTAGAATAGTCATTCTCCATCTAAAATTATACGAAATTCCCTTCAATAAAATAAAAATCTATATGATTTTGGTCAAGATCCGTTACATCAAAAAAATGATGATGAAAGTGCTTTATTAACATAAATATACATAATATAAAAAAAATGCTCGAAAGGCTATTGACCGAGGTCATTCTGCCTAATATATTGAACAACTATTAGAGGAATATATAAAAAAATGCATTAATTGGGTGTGGAGTCTTCATTCTTCTTGCAAGTCCGTCAAGAATTCATAAATGGTTCGAGCTGGGTGAACATACATGTGTCGGTGGTTTTGGATCCTTTTGAGTACCATTGGTTCTATCAGCTTCATGTTACATTATTTTTGTGCGAACTGTTTTGTGAGACAGGATATTCTTTCTGCGATGGGTTGTATGCTTGTCCTTTCATAAAGGAGCTCGTTTGGAGGATTATGGAGTGGGTTTCTGGGATGTCTGATTTTTGTAATAGTTCGAAAACTTGATGTTTCCGCAACTTCCAAATTCCTTATAGCTGGTTTTCTGCAGTTGGTATATATGGGGTGGGCATATTCTAAAATCGGTCGACAAATAGATTTGTAGATGTGAGTGTTTTGCTCTTTGTATACATTTTTTTTTATAGTTTTAGTGTGGTGGTTAAAATTGAGTTCATTGTCTAAGTGAACACCAAGATATTTAGCTGTTGATGAACATCTGATCCTTTGGTTGTTTACTATAATTTAAGGTGTCTTCCTTTGTCGAGTGATTGAAAATTATCAGTTGGGACTTCTGAGGATTTGGCTTAAGCCTCCATTTGTCGAACCATTGTTGAGTCTTATGCATTTTTGATTGTAGCTCTTCCATTGTTTTTCGTAACGAATTATGGTGGCTCACTAGCATATTGCAGCATATAATTATTTTTGTTGATTTCTTGCTGATTTTGATCATCGTTGTAGATATCATGGCAGTATATATTATATAACAGCGGAGACAGCGGCGATCATTGAGGAACACCTTGTTCTGGTGTAGTTTTCTACCAGATGAATAAAAAATTTCGGACAGTTTAGCCTGAATAATTTGTAAAGCAGGCCTGTATGCCAGACACTATCAAAGGCTTTATTGATGTCTTAAAATATTGCTGCACTCCTTTGTCCTGACAGCTGACACGTCTGTACATTGGATGTTATAATAGATAATGGGTGGATGATAGAGCAGTTGCTTTTGAATCCGTATTGATAATGGAGAATCGCATTCCCGACTGCTTCCTCCATCAGGTTTTTTATAACTTTCTCGAAAATCTTCCCTATGACTGGTAATAATGTGATAGGTCTATAGTTTTCTGGTTCACTATGGTCTGTGGAGGGCTTTGGGATTGTGATTATTATTCCTGATTTCCATTCGGATAACATATACTGGGAGTTGAGACAATGATAATATATTTTGATGATGCATTGATGTATGTCATAGTCTAGTTTTCTTAGAATTTGTTTTGTAATATGATCTTCTCCTGGAGCTGAACTCTAACCTTGATTTATCATTTCAAAGTAGAGCTCTTTATTGATGGGTGGGATGATATCTTGTGGTAAAGTTGTGAAGTAGTTCAGGTGCCAGTTGTTCATCTCATCGTGGAAATCTTCATCAAATTGTATGTCTACATCTTTTGTGAAAGCTTTGGTGAAGTGCTCAGCCATGATGTTGGCTTTGTCAGCATCCGATGTAAACTCATCTCTATTTTTTTTCAAAGGAGGCACGCTATTCAATTTCTGCTTGAACTTCGACAGTTTTTTTACTTGTTGCCAGTAATTACGCCCTTGTAGCTCATTTATTGTATTGCAAGTTTCGATCCATTTTGTTTATCTATATTGTTGTATGTGTTTCCGAATATTTCTGTTATAGTTGTTCAGTGTAGATTTAAAATCTTGATTTGGATTTTGTCGGTATTCTCTGTACATGGCCCGTTTTTTTTCAGCCAGTACTATCTACATGAACTACCGTTCATATAGATAGTACTTCATCTTGGTTTTGGGAGAGTTACTTTGGACGAGTTGTCTCAGTTTATTGTTGAATGCTGTTATTGTGTCTCTATTGATATCGGGGTGATCATTCATAAATATGTTCATTTCCTCATTGACAGTTTCCATATCACATTTATTCAAATTGATTTTAGTTTCTTCTTCCTCGTCAATTGTTTTTTGTAGGTCAATTTCAACTTCGATTGCCAAAGGGTCTGATCCAAGATCTTGGTGCGTTATGCAATTTGAAACATTATTCTGTAGGTTCTTGGTATATTATCGATATTATAAAGGGCCATATCACGCATCGCGCTCCCAGATGATGGTATTCTCGTTGCGTTAGTGAGTGTTATGTTGGTCTATGTCCTCAATTTGAAATGAATATATATAGTTTTCGTAGTGTTGAAAGATATATTTGTGTATTTAGATCTTTATGTGTTTGGCCAGTGCAGCCTTTTGATTAGCAGAAGTAATGTTCATTTGCAAGTATAGTGACATCGAGAGAATAAATTTGATGATAGTAGCATTTTTAGGAAACGGGAAGTGATGGAAGGAGAAATCTGGATTTATCAAAAAAAATCAGAAAAAGAAAGGAAATATATCGGATGAAAACAAATAAAATGGACGATCAACTCGAAGAAGAAAAATTACAAAGGAGAAAACAAAACTAGAATTTATTCGAGAACAGATATCGATAAAACCGGATATGACAATGGGAGATAATACTGGCAAATCGAGAAGACACCAGATAGAGCAGGACAGGGACCAGAAAGAGTATAAGAACATAAATAGGAGAAAGAGAAATGGCAAAAGAGTAAGGAAAACGATACCATTGAAAAATATGGATAAATATTCAAAGAATAATCATTTGAGAGAATATTGTTTACATACTTCAATTTCTGTAGTTTTTATATGGAGAACTTAATAATTCGTTCCTTATCTGTTCGCTATGTTCGCCAATCTCATTATATTCATCAAAACTACCGTGCAATAAAAAAATACTAGTTTAGTTTGAAGAGTGAAATTTCAATTGAATTATTTCAAATATTATGGATAAGCTGAACACTATATACCTAACTTTTACCTCGATATTCACATAATAAAAGCAAGTTGAATATTTTTACGTCTTTGTTTTCGATTCATGTATTGATAAAGAACCATAATCAACCGGATACGTTATAGTTTCATTCGATTTCAATCATGAGAATTAGATGAGATCCAGCATATATGTTCTATATCCCCAAATAAATGCTGAAATTGGTAAAATCAGATTTTTTGCCTTTATCCAAAACCACTTTAATAAATTATTAAGAAACCATTCGGAGTATCTACTCGAAAATTGAAAGAAATATTCATATTTTAGTGTGTTTTCAGAGTTACTTTTTGCAGAACTAATAGTTCATAAAAAAATATCAAAAACGTTTTTCAAACATTGAGCTTATTTTCTCGAATATAACTTGGTGGGAGATAGACCAATCTGATTCTCAGGCGACGGTATATGGTCAGGTCGGTCATACCTCAGAGTTGAATGCTGTGAATTTTTAATAGCCATTGCATTTCGGACCTTTCGGTTGAAGTGTCAGAAGCCCATACCTACTATTTTTTCAGAAATTAAGGGATTCCTACGGCTATTCGAAGTCAGGTGAGGTCCGCAGTTGTAGTAGTGAATGTTTGTATGTTGAAGATTGTTATTTAGGAATTCAAGATTGACATATCCCGATTTTTCATAAATATACACACTGAGGATACTGCATTTATGTCATTGGGTGGTTTCACACTCATATATATATAGATTCGAAGCTGAAATGGAATCAAATTCGATGTTAGAATCGGAGAATCTTCTGCATGCATACCAACCCTGTATTTGGAGTATTAAGGATAATTACCGTTGGACATCACTGCTCGTTAGGCCGCTATGCGAAACATGTACCGGAATGCGATGTCCTCAAACATATGCCACTCCACATGTGCTAGATTAGGGATTATCTGGCAAAACCGCCGTGATGATGTATGCCTCGGAAACACCGGCATTCCGGCTAATAAGCTGACAGACTTCAACAAAAGATTTATGTTAAAGTCTTCAGTGATCTGTCAGTGCAGTACTGCAGACAAAATATAGAGGAAGTAGGTACATGAAATAACTCATTTATCGATTACATGAATCACTCTACGCATTAGTAAGAAAGAAAGACATTGAGATGGGTATTTCACGAGAAAATTCATCATCTACAATTTCTTCAATCAGACACATTATTACGAAAATGCCCAATCTTCAATGAAGGAATGATAATGTATCGGTTTTCATTTGGAAATCGTTAATAATATAATATATATACTCAATAATATTAATGAAATATGAATGGAAAAACCTCGGAAAAAACTATATGAAACCATATTCGATACTATCAGAAAAATATAATGAATTATTGAAATACTGAAGTTGAGTTCGAGTTAGAGTAGATCCGGCAACGTTGCAACGTTGATAAAGTATTCATGTTTCCAAAATTCCGGAATATTATATTTTCTATATTTCAATAGAAAAGAGGATATTTCATCAACCGATTCTGAATAACAACTTAGCGAATAAAGTGACTCCTCTAATTCTACAAGGTGACACCAACATTCTTCTTCTTTGTTTTCTACTTTGATGACGACAGCAACAGTAGTTTTTTAGGTAGTTTATTCTCTTAATTTTTCTGATAGAATATTCTTATATGGATTCGGTGGTATATAACAAATTGACTTCGGTATTTAATCAACTTAAAAAAATATCGATTCTTGGCCGCCAAGAAATAATTGATTTCATCACATTTTCTTTTAATTGAAATTGGGACCATCAAGACTCAATGAAACTTCTCAAGACAAAGATCAAGATTTGGCTTTCGATACCAAGACCAAAACTCTCTTTCAAGAATCTTGGTCTTTGTCTTGAATGAAAAATAAGTAACTCAAATCTACTCAATATCAAGAAAAATCTGGAGAATGTTATGACATTTTATTTCAATTATTTATTTTTCATTAGAAAGGTTTTTAATTTTCGTTCACTTGAAAATACATTATTCAAATTCATTTTTGCAGTTTCACTGTTAACAACGAATAGGTGTTGAAATATCGCAGTGGTCCATATATATCTCCTGCCATTTGAGATAAAAAAAAATAAAACAAAAGTTATTAGATTTAGTTATCATCCTAACAGAAATAGCGTCATAAAATGAACTATTGTCAGTTCTTGTGATAACATTGTGATCAGATGAATTTCATCGACATTGTGAAACAAATTTGTGATTGGAATTGACTTCCAGAATAACTTGAGAAACCAATCTCATTGTATGATTGAGAAGAACCGTCATTAATGTTCTGTGAACTTATGTTATAATTTACAACAATTCACATTATATTCTAAATATTATTGTAGCACTATATGGTCTCGACAAACGAATTGAAAATATAGTTAATTTATTCGAGAAAATTCAAATGCGACCGACTCGGCGAATCACCTCAGAGAAGTACACTATATCCACACGAAGTGTCAGCTATTTGCCAAACTATGAACACTGAAATCAAATCAATTATTTCAAAATTCTTTGAAATCACATTGATTTGCTTCGATGGATGTATATGAAAAACTTCAATAATGAAAGAGTTCATCGTCTAGTGAATATATCAATATATGAAAATTACATCCTCAATGACCTTGATTTTGTGAGGATATAAATATTGTGAGTATACTATGAGAACTGTTTTTTAGGCGCCAACTGATAATTTTATTGTAAATTCAAAGCATATCCAATGTGATCTGTGTGAAAAACGAATTCACTTACAATGTGTACGAGTCAAGGACCAGTTGTCAAAGTATATACAAGATGTTAATAATTTAAAGTGGTTTTGTGATGATTGTGTGTCAGTTGTTAATGAAAAGTTGAAAAACTTGCAAAAAAAAGATGGAGACAAAACGATTGAGATTCTGGAGAAGACGAACAAGCTAATTGAATTGTTTGAAGCGCAGAATGCTGTGAAAAACAGGCCTCTTTGGTCTGAAGTTGTTGGACATAAAAACAAAGTCGAGCCATTAATTGTTACACCAAAAAGTGGGTCTCAAGATAGCAATGCAACAAAAAAGGAGTTAATCGAAAAAGTAAGCCCAGGAGATCTTGCTGTATCAATAACGAAAATGAAATCGTCTGCCCAAGGATCTTTAGTGATTCATTGCGATCACTAGAAAAACTGAAAACCAAAGCAGAGGATGTATTAGGCCAGGGATACGAAATAAAAATGGGCAGTTCACTCAAACCAAGAGTTAAAATAATTAATGTATGCGAGGAAGACGTTGTGGATGGTACACATTTCATTTCTCAGTTAGCAAGTCAAAATTTTCCTGAGGGCTTGGGAAATGACATGAGTTTTGTCCATAAGTTCAAGTCAATGAAAAATAATAGATGGAATGTAATAATCGAAATGTCAAGTACACAATACGGGTATTTGGCTAAAAATAAGGACAGAATATTCATAGGGTGGTCAAGCTATAAATTCTTTGAGTTTGTTAGTGTTTTGAGATGTTTCAACTGTTGGAAGTATGGACATCGTGCAGATAAATGTAACTCGAATATAGTTTGTCCTTATTGCAACAAAAATCATAGGAAAGAAGAATGTAAATGCACTGCATATGAATGTACAAGCTGTAAGTACGCTGTTGATACTCTAAAGCTGAAAAATATTAATTACAATCACCATGTATTCGATTCAAAGTGTGAGAGTTATTTAAGGCAGGTTTCAAAAAATAAAGAAAGGATTAGTTACCAATAGCAATCACAGGCTATTTCAAATGATCAAGTATTATGTATAAATATACAGGGCTTAACAACAAATTTTGTTCAATTGAGACAGTTATTACTGGATGTTAAACCAGTTATTGTAGTAGTAACAGAAACCCATGTGACAGTTGATATTGCAGAATCTGAATACCATATAAAGGATTATAACTGTTCAATAACTTTTTCCGATAGTAGGCATACTGGAGGAGTAATGTGCTATATAAGAAGTCATATCAAATATGAAGAACTAAAAAAAGTTAGTGTTTCTAAAGAGTATTGGAGTAGAAGGTATAGAGGATAGGAAACGGAGCAGGAGCAGGAGCAGGAGCAGGAGCAGGAGCAGGAGCAGGAGCAGGAGCAGGAGCAGGAGCAGGAGCAGGAGCAGGAGCAGGAGCAGGAGCAGGAGCAGGAGCAGGAGCAGGAGCAGGAGCAGGAGCAGGAGCAGGAGCAGGAGCAGGAGCAGGAGCAGGAGCAGGAGCAGGAGCAGGAGCAGGAGCAGGAGCAGGAGCAGGAGCAGGAGCAGGAGCAGGAGCAGGAGCAGGAGCAGGAGCAGGAGCAGGAGCAGGAGCAGGAGCAGGAGCAGGAGCAGGAGCAGGAGCAGGAGCAGGAGCAGGAGCAGGAGCAGGAGCAGGAGCAGGAGCAGGAGCAGGAGCAGGAGCAGGAGCAGGAGCAGGAGCAGGAGCAGGAGCAGGAGCAGGAGCAGGAGCAGGAGCAGGAGCAGGAGCAGGAGCAGGAGCAGGAGCAGGAGCAGGAGCAGGAGCAGGAGCAGGAGCAGGAGCAGGAGCAGGAGCAGGAGCAGGAGCAGGAGCAGGAGCAGGAGCAGGAGCAGGAGCAGGAGCAGGAGCAGGAGCAGGAGCAGGAGCAGGAGCAGGAGCAGGAGCAGGAGCAGGAGCAGGAGCAGGAGCAGGAGCAGGAGCAGGAGCAGGAGCAGGAGCAGGAGCAGGAGCAGGAGCAGGAGCAGGAGCAGGAGCAGGAGCAGGAGCAGGAGCAGGAGCAGGAGCAGGAGCAGGAGCAGGAGCAGGAGCAGGAGCAGGAGCAGGAGCAGGAGCAGGAGCAGGAGCAGGAGCAGGAGCAGGAGCAGGAGCAGGAGCAGGAGCAGGAGCAGGAGCAGGAGCAGGAGCAGGAGCAGGAGCAGGAGCAGGAGCAGGAGCAGGAGCAGGAGCAGGAGCAGGAGCAGGAGCAGGATCAGGTGGACGGTGGACGGATCATGTGGACGGTGGACGGATCATGTGGACGGTGGACGGATCATGTGGACGGTGGACGGGAGGTGGACGGGAGGTGGGCGGGAGGTGGACGGGAGGTGGACGGATCATGTGGACGGTGGACGGATCATGTGGACGGTGGACGGGTGGCGGACAGGTGGCGGATCAGGTGGATCGTGGCGGCGGTGGCGGATCAGGTGGATCGTGGCGGCGGTGGCGGATCAGAGTAGGAGAAGTGAGGAGGATCTAGGATCTGAGGAGTGAACGACCGGAGGTATAGCCTTCGAGCCGAATAATGCATAGACCTAAAATTGCCATTTCCACGTTCTCGCGTAGGTAGAATATAATTTATTACATCAATTAAATTCTCAAGTTATGAGGTAGTGTGACGTAACAATGAACGATTAACTACGACATATAATGCCTAGAAGAAGACAGTCGAAAAATTATCATCCTGATGAAATCTTTGTTCTGAACCATTCCTATCATAATAATGAAAAGTCAGGGGGTTCGGCCGCAGATGTCCCAGGTAATAAAATCCTCACCGTGCGCTTTATCGTTGACCCTCACAGCAGGTAACCTCACAAATTCCATAATATATGAATTAAACTATTTGATGTGCCAAACCGAATTCGTACGTCTACCTTTAAATAGTAAGGACTTTGTCAGTTGTTGGGAGAAAATAAATACAGGATGGACCAGAGAAAACATTTGTACAATTTGGCGTCCAGAAGTGCAGAGTGATTTCAGCGTTTGATTTATCGAAAAATTATATACGGAATATATAAAAAATTGGTATACAGAATGTATCGAAAGAATTATATACTGGGTGTATTGAAAAATGATGTAAATACGCATAAATAGAATCGATAAGGGAAAAATGGGTCAAGCAGACGGCTATCTTTGCGCATAGTGGTAAATCAGCGTGTATTAGAACAGGATGGGCCGAAAACATGGCATCGATCAAAATAATCAAGATGACCGCCTAGAGAAAACAAATATGGCGTTGATGGAAATATAAATTGGGTAAGTCACCTATAGAGAAAATCGAACATGCCATTGAAAATATGAAATAAGATGGTCTTCTAGAAAGAAAAAATCAATATGGCGTCGAATTTTTGGATTAGAATGGCTCTCTACTGAAAAAACAAAGGATATGTATATAATGAATGAAGCAATTCGCTCCCTCAGAGGTTATATATGGGGTTATTCTACGTGTGAGCTATCGTAAAAATAATATACAGGATGGATCGAAAGAATGTCTATACAGGGGAGATTAGAGAAAAACATAGAATTGCTAGTGCAGATAGATTTTATTGTAGTATAAGGTGATATCCTCGTATGCGAAGAAAAAAATATATACAGGATGGATCGAAATGATACTTGTATGGACTGGACGTTGGTCACCAACAACTTCGAATCGAATATTTGGGATTTTATGACTCAGTTTTACTCCAATGAAATTTCATATCAAGCTCCTAATTCTCTCCGGTGGTAATAAAATTCTATTTCGCCCTATACTCATGAAAAGAACCATCTTATGCGGGATAAATAATCAAACGGAATTGATACAAATATCGGAACGTAGGAACCTGATGTGAATACGCGAGTTCAAGACTATACTTCATATACAGCCTATCAAATGAAATATTATGCGCGACTTCAAGACAGTTGAATTCATAGAGACGAAAAAGAAGAAGAATCATGTCTTACTTATTAATATTGCTATTTGGATGTATGTCATATAAAAATCACTGATATCTCTGGTGCTAGCACTTACAAAATGTCAAACCTGCGATTAGGTATACTCATATAAAACACACGTCTATTGAATCATATGATTTAACAACTGTATATTAGTCATTAGGAATTCATCGAATAATCGTATTCAGATAGTTCAACACAGAAGTTCACACAGATCGATGAACCTTCGCCACTGCGAGCAGGAAGGAAAGTCAATATATATGATTATTAACATAGAATCCAAAAATGCATTGATATACAGGGTGTTCCATTATAATGCGCGAGTTCAAGACAGTTGAATCCATAGAGACAAAAGAAGAAAAGTAGATTTTTAACCACATTGAAGAATCATGTCTCACTTATTAATATTGCTATTTGGATGTATTTCATATAAAAATCACTAATATCTCTACTGATACCACTTACAAAATGTGAAACCTGCGATGAGGTATACTCATATAAAACACCTGTCTATTGAATCATATGATTTAACAACTGTATATTAGTCTTTAGGAATTCATCGAATAATCGTATTCAGATAGTTCAACACAGAAGTTCACACAGATTCTTTAGGAATTCATCGAATAATCGTATTCAGATAGTTCAACACAGAAGTTCACACAGATCGATGAACCTTCGCCACTGCGAGCAGGGAGGAAAGTCGATATATTTGTCGTCATATTCAAACGATTATATTTTATAATGGAGAGCTCTTCATCGAATGATTTGGAAATTCACCGTGGAGATCATCAATTCCATTACCATCAATAATCTAATTCAAGCTACATATGATTATTATATGGATAATAATACGATAAATGCCTGCATCGAATTTCATTCCACTCATTACAATTATATAATGATACGATACACAATTTTTCATTCGATCCATAAAATCTTGCACACATATGATATAATTTATATATTATTTTTTTGTTCGTTTTCTCTCTTCTCTCTCATCGAACTTTCCCATCAAAAACGTTATGCTATTTTGATTGATTTTCGCTGCATAGAGTGTTCAATGAAATATTCGTAAGGTGGAGTTAGATTTGCATAAGTTATTTTCTCTATATCCCATTAAATATGATGGAATATATCAACAAAACGAATTGGGGTTGAATTATCAGAAATTACCAAAATGAGATGTTTTTCAATCAGCAAATACATTCATTCTATAGATATTTTCAGATATTTGAGGAATCTAGCGATCAATGTCCGATTGACATCATCCACTCTTTTGTATCCCGAAACAATGAATAATAGATGCATTTTTTCATGTCTAGGTTCTTCTTTCGAATTTCTCCAAGATACGATGATTTTCAATCATCCTTGGTTTTTACTGACAATCAATCAAATAATTAGGAAACACATATCGTATATGGCATAGTACAAAACAGAAATTAATATATATTATATGTCCTTCGCACATGTTGTTGCTTCATTACTGGTGTACATCGGAAACTTAATCCGGTAGTGATTATAATTGATACATTCAGCTATATAATAATCTAAGAGATATATAGAATATAACACCATCTGCATTGAAAAGTGGAATAACTTATAGATTTTTGAAATGTCCCATAGGTTTTCGAGTTCCATAATACCTCAGTTTCTGGTATACTTATATTTCTACTTTGTATAATCAGCTATCAGAATAATCTTAGCACTAGCGCCATCTACACTGAATGGTGGAAATAATTATCGGTCTATCTTCGAAAATAATATACACTCTATCTATGACATCTATCGGTACAAATTGTTGGATGAGGGTAATGGAAACATGAAGAAAAGAGAAGAAAGCTGCTCTTCACGGGACGTCAAACTTCCAAATCTGTTCATGTGATTAAAATAAACTAGAAATTTTATGCGGCATCTCGCGGTTGGGGGTCAGGTGTTTTCTAACCACAAGACGATTTCATTTGAAAATCATCAACTGGTGGATGCGATTGAACCTGTAATATAGTAGCAGACAAACTAATGAACAGAGATTTTGCGTGTGCTACAACGTTGCTTGTATCACAACTTTTGTGATTTGTGGTCCTTTATTGATTCGAAAGAGATTCTAATACCTATCCGACAACAATAATATACTTAACATCTCCCGTTAAAAATAAAAATAACAACATAATTACAAAGTACTTTGATAGATAATGCCGATATACCTCAATAAAGTTACGATACATTTCATTTCTTTGGTATTTTCAATACTCGTAGGTGACGATGTTATTGCTCTCATCCTATCGATTAATTCATTTACATCAGTCCAATTTTCCCACTCGTACACCAAGTTTTCTGGAATTTTATCCGCATTATTCGTACTAATTCGTTTTGATGGAAATCCTCTTCCGGTATCAATCTGCCCTGGCCCCTTTCTGTTACGGTTTGGTGGAAATAATAACGAAATAACGAATCTATACTTCCAAGATGAATTGGCGTTTGTAGAATTCCTCTGGTCATATTTCTTTTTATGCGCACTACGCATAATTAATATTTTCTTGTATTCTC
This sequence comes from Chrysomela aeneicollis, assembly GCA_029955515.1. Taxonomy (NCBI): domain Eukaryota; kingdom Metazoa; phylum Arthropoda; class Insecta; order Coleoptera; family Chrysomelidae; genus Chrysomela; species Chrysomela aeneicollis. The sequence goes on from JARUHQ010000004.1 coordinate 20,010,245, forward strand.
TCAAGTCTTCTTCGGTGTATTCCGCAGGTTCCTTCTTGGGCAAAAGTTGCTTCAAACCTTCTGTCAGATGAATTTTCTCATCATGGATTATTAATTTATCCTCTTCAATATTCACTGGTGTATTGCCAATATTCAATGAGACATCCTATGGGGATATGATGCAATTCATGCTCAGTGAATTCCGTCAGACCATTTCTATGAGTTTTGAGGAATTTTACGAAAACAGTTGTTTCTGAATTCATTGTAGATGATTCAGAGTTTATTTAACTTTGCAGACTGAATGAAATTCAACAAACACATTATATTCATAGTTTTTTATTCAAATCTGATATTATTTGGGATTTACTATAATACAAGTATTCCAACAGTGCATTACTCGACAAACTATTGGAAGCTTCACAAAATCCAAATATTATTTCTTCTATACTCAAAACAGTTTGGTTAGTTTTGATCCAATGAGCTGCAGTATTCAAAAGATTATGATAGAAAGCACAAAAGTTCAATTCGTTGATCATGGTTATTCTATGTGATACCAGACACATCTCGGCACTCAAAATATCTGCAACATCCCCCTCCATCAAGTCAAATTTAACGTGATATTTGACAACTGTAAGCATCTTGACTCCATCCCAGACGGCCCTTGTAACGGTGGTGTAATCTCCGCATGCACTGTTCACAGGGTCATATTCATCCACGTAGCCAGGTAGAGGTTCTTGAAAAAAAAAATCTCGTTGAATGTGCCGAAGTAATTCGATGAAGGTGGCCCATTCATATGCACTGAATAAAATCCCCGCCGAATAGTAGGGCTGCTTCAGGGTGATGGCTGGGCCGAATTCTCTTGCTGGACTCAATCCACAATGGATTTCATAGGTGGAGAGCGGAAACGTTGTATTCAACAGGTAGTGCTTCTCAGCTTGTGCCGCCTGCTCGAACATAGCTAGGCACCTATCGACTTCTGAAAAGCAGTCTGGGGCCGATACCTCTGATGAGCCGGCACCATCATTATTCACTTCACTAGACGAAAAATAACCAGACCCTTCGCTCATCGTGTTGATATTTTCCAACTGATGCCTTTGCTGTTTTGTTCGACATTATTTATACCATCACCACTGATGACGATACATCCGGTAGATGAGATATTTTATTTCGTTGTTGGCGAGTAACGCGAAAGGCCCCCCAGATTCCATCGATTTGTGCTAGTTTTCCATAAGCCGACATCAAAATTTGTTACTCGCATCAATCCAGCTGTTGTGCTTTTCGTCGAATCCCATTTGAAAGGTTTATATGCCTTTTCTTCGAGATATTTTCTCTACCAGGTGAATATCCGGATTAGCTATTTTTGGAGTTCTTCTCATGCGAAATTTGGTAGTTGACGTCTGACATCTGAACACTAGCGTCGTACGTGAGGAGGCGTTAGACTCGGAGGTTAGGTGAGGCCTCGAGACGCTAGATTCAGAGGTTAGGTTAGGTTAGGTTAGGCCTCGAGACGCTAGATTCAGAGGTTAGGTTAGGTTAGGTTAGGTTAGGCCTCGAGACGCTAGATTCAGAGGTTAGGTTAGGTTAGGTTAGGCCTCGAGACTCTAGATTCAGAGGTTAGGTTAGGTTAGGTCTCGAGACGTTAGATTCAGAGGTTAGGTTAGGTCGGAGACCTAACCTAACCTAGCAAACTAACGTCTCGAGACCTAACCTAACCTAACCTCTGAATCTAGAGTCTCGAGGCCTAACCCAACCTAACCTAACCTCTGAATCTAGCGTCTCGAGGCCTAACCTAACCTAACCTAACCTCTGAATCTAGCGTCTCGAGGCCTAACCTAACCAAACCTCTGAATCTAGCGTCTCGAGGCCTCACCTAACCTCCGAGTCTAACGCCTCCTCACGTACGGTGCTAGTGTTCAGATGTCAGACGTCAACTACCAAATTTCGCATGAGAAGAACTCCAAAAATAGCTAATCCGGATATTCACCTGGTAGAGAAAATATCTCGAAGAAAAGGCATATAAACCTTTCAAATGGGATTCGACGAAAAACACAACAGCTGGATTGATGCGAGTAACAAATTTTGATGTCGGCTTATGGAAAACTAGCACAAATCGATGGAATCTGGGGGGCCTTTCGCGTTACTCGCCAACAACGAAATAAAATATCTCATCTACCGGATGTATCGTCATCAGTGGTGATGGTATAAATAATGTCGAACAAAACAGCAAAGGCATCAGTTGGAAAATATCAACACGATGAGCGAAGGGTCTGGTTATTTTTCGTCTAGTGAAGTGAATAATGATAGTGCCGGCTCATCAGAGGTATCGGCCCCAGACTGCTTTTCAGAAGTCGATAGGTGCCTAGCTATGTTCGAGCAGGCGGCACAAGCTGAGAAGCACTACCTGTTGAATACAACGTTTCCGCTCTCCACCTATTAAATCCATTGTGGATTGAGTCCAGCAAGAGAATTCGGCCCAGCCATCACCCTGAAGCAGCCCTACTATTCGGCGGGGATTTTATTCAGTGCATATGAATGGGCCACCTTCATCGAATTACTTCGGCACATTCAACGAGATTTTTTTCAAGAACCTCTACCTGGCTACGTGGATGAATATGACCCTGTGAACAGTGCATGCGGAGATTACACCACCGTTACAAGGGCCGTCTGGGATGGAGTCAAGATGCTTACAGTTGTCAAATATCACGTTAAATTTGACTTGATGGAGGGGGATGTTGCAGATATTTTGAGTGCCGAGATGTGTCTGGTATCACATAGAATAACCATGATCAACGAATTGAACTTTTGTGCTTTCTATCATAATCTTTTGAATACTGCAGCTCATTGGATTAAAACTAACCAAACTGTTTTGAGTATAGAAGAAATAATATTTGGATTTTGTGAAGCTTCCAATAGTTTGTCGAGTAATGCACTGTTGGAATACTTGTATTATAGTAAATCCCAAATAATATCAGATTTGAATAAAAAACTATGAATATAATGTGTTTGTTGAATTTCATTCAGTCTGCAAAGTTAAATAAACTCTGAATCATCTACAATGAATTCAGAAACAACTGTTTTCGTAAAATTCCTCAAAACTCATAGAAATGGTCTGACGGAATTCACTGAGCATGAATTGCATCATATCCCCATAGGATGTCTCATTGAATATTGGCAATACACCAGTGAATATTGAAGAGGATAAATTAATAATCCATGATGAGAAAATTCATCTGACAGAAGGTTTGAAGCAACTTTTGCCCAAGAAGGAACCTGCGGAATACACCGAAGAAGACTTGAGAGAATACAAGAAAATATTAATTATGCGTAGTGCGCATAAAAAGAAATATGACCAGAGGAATTCTACAAACGCCAATTCATCTTGGAAGTATAGATTCGTTATTTCGTTATTATTTCCACCAAACCGTAACAGAAAGGGGCCAGGGCAGATTGATACCGGAAGAGGATTTCCATCAAAACGAATTAGTACGAATAATGCGGATAAAATTCCAGAAAACTTGGTGTACGAGTGGGAAAATTGGACTGATGTGAATGAATTAATCGATAGGATGAGAGCAATAACATCGTCACCTACGAGTATTGAAAATACCAAAGAAATGAAATGTATCGTAACTTTATTGAGGTATATCGGCATTATCTATCAAAGTACTTTGTAATTATGTTGTTATTTTTATTTTTAACGGGAGATGTTAAGTATATTATTGTTGTCGGATAGGTATTAGAATCTCTTTCGAATCAATAAAGGACCACAAATCACAAAAGTTGTGATACAAGCAACGTTGTAGCACACGCAAAATCTCTGTTCATTAGTTTGTCTGCTACTATATTACAGGTTCAATCGCATCCACCAGTTGATGATTTTCAAATGAAATCGTCTTGTGGTTAGAAAACACCTGACCCCCAACCGCGAGATGCCGCATAAAATTTCTAGTTTATTTTAATCACATGAACAGATTTGGAAGTTTGACGTCCCGTGAAGAGCAGCTTTCTTCTCTTTTCTTCATGTTTCCATTACCCTCATCCAACAATTTGTACCGATAGATGTCATAGATAGAGTGTATATTATTTTCGAAGATAGACCGATAATTATTTCCACCATTCAGTGTAGATGGCGCTAGTGCTAAGATTATTCTGATAGCTGATTATACAAAGTAGAAATATAAGTATACCAGAAACTGAGGTATTATGGAACTCGAAAACCTATGGGACATTTCAAAAATCTATAAGTTATTCCACTTTTCAATGCAGATGGTGTTATATTCTATATATCTCTTAGATTATTATATAGCTGAATGTATCAATTATAATCACTACCGGATTAAGTTTCCGATGTACACCAGTAATGAAGCAACAACATGTGCGAAGGACATATAATATATATTAATTTCTGTTTTGTACTATGCCATATACGATATGTGTTTCCTAATTATTTGATTGATTGTCAGTAAAAACCAAGGATGATTGAAAATCATCGTATCTTGGAGAAATTCGAAAGAAGAACCTAGACATGAAAAAATGCATCTATTATTCATTGTTTCGGGATACAAAAGAGTGGATGATGTCAATCGGACATTGATCGCTAGATTCCTCAAATATCTGAAAATATCTATAGAATGAATGTATTTGCTGATTGAAAAACATCTCATTTTGGTAATTTCTGATAATTCAACCCCAATTCGTTTTGTTGATATATTCCATCATATTTAATGGGATATAGAAAAAATAACTTATGCAAATCTAACTCCACCTTACGAATATTTCATTGAACACTCTATGCAGCGAAAATCAATCAAAATAGCATAACGTTTTTGATGGGAAAGTTCGATGAGAGAGAAGAGAGAAAACGAACAAAAAAATAATATATAAATTATATCATATGTGTGCAAGATTTTATGGATCGAATGAAAAATTGTGTATCGTATCATTATATAATTGTAATGAGTGGAATGAAATTCGATGCAGGCATTTATCGTATTATTATCCATATAATAATCATATGTAGCTTGAATTAGATTATTGATGGTAATGGAATTGATGATCTCCACGGTGAATTTCCAAATCATTCGATGAAGAGCTCTCCATTATAAAATATAATCGTTTGAATATGACGACAAATATATCGACTTTCCTCCCTGCTCGCAGTGGCGAAGGTTCATCGATCTGTGTGAACTTCTGTGTTGAACTATCTGAATACGATTATTCGATGAATTCCTAATGACTAATATACAGTTGTTAAATCATATGATTCAATAGACAGGTGTTTTATATGAGTATACCTCATCGCAGGTTTCACATTTTGTAAGTGGTATCAGTAGAGATATTAGTGATTTTTATATGAAATACATCCAAATAGCAATATTAATAAGTGAGACATGATTCTTCAATGTGGTTAAAAATCTACTTTTCTTCTTTTGTCTCTATGGATTCAACTGTCTTGAACATTATTCGATGAATTCCTAATGACTAATATACAGTTGTTAAATCATATGATTCAATAGACGTGTGTTTTATATGAGTATACCTAATCGCAGGTTTGACATTTTGTAAGTGCTAGCACCAGAGATATCAGTGATTTTTATATGACATACATCCAAATAGCAATATTAATAAGTAAGACATGATTCTTCTTCTTTTTCGTCTCTATGAATTCAACTGTCTTGAAGTCGCGCATAATATTTCATTTGATAGGCTGTATATGAAGTATAGTCTTGAACTCGCGTATTCACATCAGGTTCCTACGTTCCGATATTTGTATCAATTCCGTTTGATTATTTATCCCGCATAAGATGGTTCTTTTCATGAGTATAGGGCGAAATAGAATTTTATTACCACCGGAGAGAATTAGGAGCTTGATATGAAATTTCATTGGAGTAAAACTGAGTCATAAAATCCCAAATATTCGATTCGCATAAGATGGTTCTTTTCATGAGTATAGGGCGAAATAGAATTTTATTACCACCGGAGAGAATTAGGAGCTTGATATGAAATTTCATTGGAGTAAAACTGAGTCATAAAATCCCAAATATTCGATTCGAAGTTGTTGGTGACCAACGTCCAGTCCATACAAGTATCATTTCGATCCATCCTGTATATATTTTTTTCTTCGCATACGAGGATATCACCTTATACTACAATAAAATCTATCTGCACTAGCAATTCTATGTTTTTCTCTAATCTCCCCTGTATAGACATTCTTTCGATCCATCCTGTATATTATTTTTACGATAGCTCACACGTAGAATAACCCCATATATAACCTCTGAGGGAGCGAATTGCTTCATTCATTATATACATATCCTTTGTTTTTTCAGTAGAGAGCCATTCTAATCCAAAAATTCGACGCCATATTGATTTTTTCTTTCTAGAAGACCATCTTATTTCATATTTTCAATGGCATGTTCGATTTTCTCTATAGGTGACTTACCCAATTTATATTTCCATCAACGCCATATTTGTTTTCTCTAGGCGGTCATCTTGATTATTTTGATCGATGCCATGTTTTCGGCCCATCCTGTTCTAATACACGCTGATTTACCACTATGCGCAAAGATAGCCGTCTGCTTGACCCATTTTTCCCTTATCGATTCTATTTATGCGTATTTACATCATTTTTCAATACACCCAGTATATAATTCTTTCGATACATTCTGTATACCAATTTTTTATATATTCCGTATATAATTTTTCGATAAATCAAACGCTGAAATCACTCTGCACTTCTGGACGCCAAATTGTACAAATGTTTTCTCTGGTCCATCCTGTATTTATTTTCTCCCAACAACTGACAAAGTCCTTACTATTTAAAGGTAGACGTACGAATTCGGTTTGGCACATCAAATAGTTTAATTCATATATTATGGAATTTGTGAGGTTACCTGCTGTGAGGGTCAACGATAAAGCGCACGGTGAGGATTTTATTACCTGGGACATCTGCGGCCGAACCCCCTGACTTTTCATTATTATGATAGGAATGGTTCAGAACAAAGATTTCATCAGGATGATAATTTTTCGACTGTCTTCTTCTAGGCATTATATGTCGTAGTTAATCGTTCATTGTTACGTCACACTACCTCATAACTTGAGAATTTAATTGATGTAATAAATTATATTCTACCTACGCGAGAACGTGGAAATGGCAATTTTAGGTCTATGCATTATTCGGCTCGAAGGCTATACCTCCGGTCGTTCACTCCTCAGATCCTAGATCCTCCTCACTTCTCCTACTCTGATCCGCCACCGCCGCCACGATCCACCTGATCCGCCACCGCCGCCACGATCCACCTGATCCGCCACCTGTCCGCCACCCGTCCACCGTCCACATGATCCGTCCACCGTCCACATGATCCGTCCACCTCCCGTCCACCTCCCGCCCACCTCCCGTCCACCTCCCGTTCACCGTCCACATGATCCGTCCACCGTCCACATGATCCGTCCACCGTCCACATGATCCGTCCACCGTCCACCTGATCCTGCTCCTGCTCCTGCTCCTGCTCCTGCTCCTGCTCCTGCTCCTGCTCCTGCTCCTGCTCCTGCTCCTGCTCCTGCTCCTGCTCCTGCTCCTGCTCCTGCTCCTGCTCCTGCTCCTGCTCCTGCTCCTGCTCCTGCTCCTGCTCCTGCTCCTGCTCCTGCTCCTGCTCCTGCTCCTGCTCCTGCTCCTGCTCCTGCTCCTGCTCCTGCTCCTGCTCCTGCTCCTGCTCCTGCTCCTGCTCCTGCTCCTGCTCCTGCTCCTGCTCCTGCTCCTGCTCCTGCTCCTGCTCCTGCTCCTGCTCCTGCTCCTGCTCCTGCTCCTGCTCCTGCTCCTGCTCCTGCTCCTGCTCCTGCTCCTGCTCCTGCTCCTGCTCCTGCTCCTGCTCCTGCTCCTGCTCCTGCTCCTGCTCCTGCTCCTGCTCCTGCTCCTGCTCCTGCTCCTGCTCCTGCTCCTGCTCCTGCTCCTGCTCCTGCTCCTGCTCCTGCTCCTGCTCCTGCTCCTGCTCCTGCTCCTGCTCCTGCTCCTGCTCCTGCTCCTGCTCCTGCTCCTGCTCCTGCTCCTGCTCCTGCTCCTGCTCCTGCTCCTGCTCCTGCTCCTGCTCCTGCTCCTGCTCCTGCTCCTGCTCCTGCTCCTGCTCCTGCTCCTGCTCCTGCTCCTGCTCCTGCTCCTGCTCCTGCTCCTGCTCCTGCTCCTGCTCCTGCTCCTGCTCCTGCTCCTGCTCCTGCTCCTGCTCCTGCTCCTGCTCCTGCTCCTGCTCCTGCTCCTGCTCCTGCTCCGGTTCCTATCCTCTATACCTTCTACTTATTGGTATATGTTACTTAAGGTTACTATGGGACATCAACATGTCATGATAGGCGGTGTGTACAGATCACCCAATGGCTGTAAATCGACTTTTTTAGATTGTTTTCATGGACTTCTCGAACATAATATTTTGGGTACTTATGACGTTATAATAATGGGTGATTTTAATATTGACCTTTCATCTGTAAATCCAAGCGCAATAAGGCTCATGGACATAGTACAATCATCTGGATTTCGACAAATTGTTAAACAACCAACTAGAGTCACTCGTGATTCAAGTACATTACTGGACTTGATTATTACCAATAACAAATTTCAAGAAGTTAAACGTGAATTTCCAAGTTTCACAGATCATGACATTATAGGAACCGCAATTAATGTTTGTCCAAAAAAGAGCAGTAAGATGATCTACTCGAGATTCATCTCGAAGGAGAAAATGGACAACATTGGTATAGATTTGATTCAAAAAAATTGGGATTATACTTCCACTGATGTTGACGTCTGATATAATAACTTCATAACCAATATTGAATCTAGTTTAGAGAAAGTAGCGCCAAAAGAGTTAAAAAAGTTTTTTAACTCAAGTGGGTGGATTGACAATGAAGTCCGAAGTTTACAGAAAGAGAGAGATAAGTGTTACAAAACGTTTCGCTATACAAATAATCCATTAGATTTCGCAAAGTATACAAAGAAAAGAAATCAAGTTGTATCTTTAATTAGAGCTAAAGAAAAGGAATTTTACGAAAGAACTATTGATGAATGTAAAAATGATAGTAAGAAAATGTGGCATACACTAAAACAAATATTAAATAATAAAAACACTAACTTCGACTTCAACTCGTTGGACCTAGGTGCAGGAAGTGTCAAGGAAGAATTAAATAAGTTTTATTTTGATAGTATAAAAGAAATTTCTGAAAGCATACCAGATCCTACAAATTTCGGGGAAATGAAAGTTGATGTTAATTCTAATATTAACACGTTTCCTGTTGTTTCCCTCAATAAATTACAAAGAATAGTAAATAACTTGAAAAATAAATCAACGGGTGATGATGTGCTTACAGTGTCATTATTGAAAAATTTATTTCCGGTGGTGGGGTATCCTCTACTGTATATCATAAATACGTGTTTGCAAACTGGTGTTTTGCCAGCAGTCTTGAAGTGCAGTACAATAATACCTGTACCAAAGATAAATAAACCTAGTAAACCCGAAGAGCTGAGACCCATAAATTTACTCCCAGTAATTGACAAAATAATCGAAATATTAGTGCATGAGCAATTAGTGAAATATCTAAACGAAAATAATTTGTTGTTTGCTTGTCAATCTGGGTTCAGGCATAATCATTCTACGGAGTCAGCCTGCCAATTGGTGTGTAACAAGTGGAAAAAAGACATTGATGATGGCAAAATTGTCATTAGTGTATTTGTAGACTTGAAAAGAGCGTTCGAAACAATAGATAGGACAAAATTGTTATTGAAGTGTGAGGCATACGGAATAAAAGGCATAGTACTCAAATGGCTAACAAATTATCTTACAAATAGGCAACAAAAAACAAAAATTTATGGTAGTTATTCTAATGAAATAGGTAGTACCTACGGGGTTCCTCAGGGAAGTGTCCTTGGACCATTATTGTTTATACTATATATAAATGATTTACATCTTTACCTACAGAATTCATTTATTAATCTGTTCGCTGATGACACTTTAATTTCCATATCTGGGAAAAATTATAACAATATGGTTGAATCCATGAATAATGAGTTAGACATTTTGAATAATTGGCTCAGGGCCAATAAACTTAAAATAAATGCTCAAAAAACAAAGTGTATGATATTAGGTAGCAAAATCAACTGTACTAGGTTCAATCAAGAGAATTTTGTGCTAACAATTGAAAATTCGGTAATAGTGTATGTTAATGAGATAAGGTATCTTGGCATTCTTTTTGACCCTCAACTCAATTTCTCTGGGCATATTGATTATTTATGTAAAAAAATAGGCAAAAAGGTCGGTCACTTTTATAGAATTTGTACAAACCTTTCCCCATGGTGTAGAAAAATTGTCTATAACACTATTATATTTCCACACTTTAATTACTGCATGTCCATACTTCTCTCCTGTTCATCTGCACAAATACATCGTTTGCAGCTACTTCAGAATAAAGCACTGCGAATTCTACTACGGTGTAGCAGATTAACTGCAATAAATGATATGCTAATGACCTTGAAATTTCTAAATGTCTCCCAACTGATTGTTGAGTCTTCTTTAGTATTAATTTTTAAAATTGTTAATAAGCAAGCTCCTTCTTACTTACAAGAATATATAATCAGAAGGGCAGATATGGTTAGTTATGATTTAAGGTTCAATGATCAGTTCTACATACAAGGTTTCAACTCAAATGCTTTGGAAAAAACCCTCTTCATTGAAGGTTTGAGAATATATAATGATCTGCCTCTGTTAGTTAAGACATCAGAAAATGTCAATACTTTTAAAACAAGGTTAAGAAAAATGTATTTTAATGTATAGATTATATTGTTTATGTGTGATCAAATGTAACATTTCATGTATTGTTATGTAATAGCTATAGATGCTAAATAAAGTTCTATTCTATTCTTCTATTCTATAACTTAGGTGCTGAGCAAACCTCGAAGTCTCATTAAGACTTGTATAAGTGAGGAAGACGATATTGTATTCAACTACAAGTATTGATAAGATTTGATAAGATCATCAGTTTCGTAGGTGATGAAGAAGGAAACAAAACAACATTTTTGATAATATTGAGTATTTCAGTTTTTCACGAAAAGATAGAGGCTACTGAAAAATATCGTGAAACCCTATTTCATATGCCCAGTAACATGGTATAGAAAACCTACCATGTTCGACCTAGTCTATACACCAGAAGAAAAGAAGGATAAGAATGAGTCACGAAATCGCTGCACTTCCAGTCAGATACCTGATGGTGACAGAGGCTCAGCTCACTGAGGCAATGATTGTGGGTACGATATCAGTTATCCACCGCGAGTTTTGATTATGTTGCCAAAGCAATGAAATAAATTTTATTGTTGCTCATCAATGCATTTATATAAATGATAATTTTTTAAATATATCTCACGTTTATTAGATTTTTTACTTCTGAGCATTATATTAATTTTATTATCTCTCTCGAAACTTCTAATTGTCTCTCGAAAACGCCATTTTAATTTAATGAATCTTGACCAGAAAGTATCAATCTGCGACAAGCAACAAATTTGTTAAATTAAAAGAAAATTGATATCATGTTATATACTGTTATTATAATATCATATTCTGAGTTTCTGATTGAGAGAACGTGATCGGAACATTGCATGGTGTATACCATACATATCAAATCCGATATCAATATACCCCGAAAATATATGCGTTTTTGATCTCTCCTTATAATACAATGCACTATAAAAGAACTCAGGTATTCCGAAAGTTATCGTTAGTTAGATAGAGGTATCAAGGGTACCAAGCTGTTCGATAAAACCCGCACGCCACTGGGACCCTTTACATGGTGCTTAAATGACATAATCGTTGTGAGACTGATGTATCTACCTGTTAATCTTCTGTATCTTCGGAAATGCTCCAAACTTGGAATTCTTCCAGCTGGTTTGTATCTTCATAGTTTTTTCACTTGATAAGGGTATCTACCTTCCGGTCAACCCTCACCGCACAGATGTTTATTGTTTTTGGACGGGCCAGGCGAATGATGTTGAGATATTTGATCACAAATGAGGATACAATTTTTCTATCATGCCTTATTTTCTTCAAATGTATTGAAGTTTGAAAGTACAAAGCAAGATTATATAAATATTATGTATGATAAGAATCTGAAGGGAGGATCATCTTTTTATCGGAACTCTACTGATTTGGGAATTGATAAGGTCTCACAAGTATTTATCATCTTATTTGTCTGTGCAAGAAGATCTAAAAATTGAAAATAATGTTTGCTGTAATACTGATCAAATCTTATTTATACGTATTTACCGAAACAATCGGTTGGAATACTCTATAATTTGCAATGATTCAAAAGAATGGTATCGTCTACAGGAATATTCCTCTGGAATGACTGTAGGTCGATCTGTAGGTACATAATGAATTTGTGACACTTCAATCAGATATTTGAATCCAAATTACCTTCCTCTAAAAATTTTCGGCCGATACAAGGTGATGAAGAGTCTTTTTCTATTTTTTCTATTCAGTTTCTTGTTTTGATTGTACCTAGTATTCTCTGTTGCAATTTTTTCATCATCATAATACCATAATTAATTTATCCGCTTATTATCAAGTATATAACTGAATTACCAAAAAATTTTGGGAATAATATCCAAATAGGATTATACATAGACAAAATCCGTTTTCGTGAAAAACAAAATTTGAGAAATTGTCTGTGACTTAAAATAATGTTGGTGTACTGTACAGGATCTTCACGTGTGATTTGAACCCTCTCTGATGAACTTTCTAATCTTTCCATTTTTTCTTCAATGGATGCTTATGTTATTCTTCTGTAGATTTCATATACAGTGTCACACATAAAGTTCGCCACATATGGAAGTTTTATTTATTCACAGACATAAAGAAAATTTTACTCCACAGTTAGTTTGTGCTTGAAAAATGAGTGAAATACAGTATCTTTCCTTTTATCATGTTCTACTCCAAACCAGTCTTTGAAATTTTTTTCGAAAATCCTCAAAAAATGAGTTTTTTGGAAATTTCGAAAAATGCCAGAGAAACAAGCTACCAGTTTCAGATTTATGCATTTGTTCCAAATTTGGACTCTCTACTGTCACTTCGACTACTACTAAGTGAAAATTTCGATTTGATCAGTACCTACTATTATCATCCCGATATGAGAAAAAACTAGATGAACTTTGCAACAACAAAGACGAATTTCTGGAGATGTATTTTTTTTATTTTATGGTAACAGGCCAATGTGGGTATTTCCTCGGCGAGATATAATCATCAAAATTATGAAATTTGAATCATGTTTCGTTCGAATCGATAGAGCGAAAGATTCGAAAAATTAAAAAAAAAAATGGAAAAAAAGTCGAAGTGACAGTAGAGAGTACAAATTTGAAACAAATGTTCAAAAATGGAAACTGATCAACCTTTTTTTCTGGCATATTTGGAAATTTAAAAAAAAAAGATTTTCAAAGGATTTTCGGAAATTAGATAGGTTTAGAGTAGCACATGAAAAAAGGAAAGATGCTGTATTTTACTCATTTTTCAAGCACAAACCAACTGCGAAGTCAAATTTTCTTTATATCTATTATTAAAAAAAATTTCGCGAACTTTATGTGTGACAGAATTGAAATGGAAAATTGAACAATAGATGGAAAAGTTAACGAAGGGTTCAAATTATACGTGAACACCATGTACCATTTTTTTCCGTTGATATCCTGAATATCACAGAACACACAACCCTCCAAAGTTATATTAGATTCAAAATATGAATCGAACATCAATTATGCGAACAAATAAATAATATTAACCTATTCATAAAATGTTTCGAATTGAATAGTAGTTCAGTTAATATTGACAAATAATTTCTATAGGTAATAATATGGATGTATATTTCACTTGCTGTGAAATATGAATGTCAGAAATTGAATTGGAACAGGGACCACTTCAAGTTGAGATTATCAGGGTTTCTAATCAGTAACTCCCTCAAACTGATGAGAATCAAAGAGTCCGAAACCGATCTGCAGGTTGTTTTTCGAGTAAACAAAATTGAATGTTGTGCTTGGCATTAGCCAAAAAAGTATTTGTTTTCTACTCGTTATCTACCAGTCAATCAAACTGTGTTTGTATTATGAATTGGACGTATATAATGCATAATTATTTTTCTTTACCTTGAAAGAAAAAGGGCCAATGTCCAACACCGCTGTTTCGAGAGAAGAAACCGTGAAGTTTCTCATTATACAATCTCAATCCTTATCAATAACTGCACAATTTAAAAGGAGTCTGATTACTTTGAATACATTTTCCTTTGTATCATTTCCCAAATAAGTGAACTGATATAAGCTGTTCGCTTAATTTTTGGAAAATATTGGACATTGGCCATGAGAAATATGTCATACAAGAGGATATTGGCATCTTAATGCAATGGAAGAAGTAAGGTGCAAGAATAAGTGAGTATATTCAGTACAGAAAGAATAAATTGATGGAGAGACAATATTCGCGGAATCAGAATAAACGAATACGAAGAATAAGTATGAGGAATGTACAAAGAAAACATATTTTTTATTCATTGGAATCGAGGTCGTCGATCGCAAAAGATTTTCATAGTATGGCCTGTTATATTATTATGAATGAAAAAGCTCTGATAAGGTCATAACTTTGAGTTCAGCTAAAGACAAGTGTTCTATGTTGAGTGGTTTCAAATCTTCAGTTGCTAATGTCAAATCTGCATCTCGTTTTCCTACACTTCAGGTCTATCTTTTTGGTATCTTCAACATCATCATTATATGGTCATCCTAGAAATTGTATCTTCATCTTCATTTTTCATTAGATGAACCAGTTTACTACTCAGCAAACTACCAAAATTCAAGAAATCGTTCTGCGGCCTCTCTTCGACTCTCAATGGCGGAATTCTTCGTATATATCTGATGAAATTGGTCCAAACATGAGGAACTTCGATTTCATAATTCATTTTATTATTTTTGGCAGTCTCTATAGCTGCGTGTATGGTATCCGCTTCCATGTGAGAATGCCAAGGTTCCATGAAGTAATGATTGATTTCTTGAAGGTGCCGGCCGCGACTTTTCAGTTCACTCATTAGGACAAAACATTGTGCACCTGTGAATGTTTCTGTTTTGTCCTGAACAAGAACCACTATACAAGTTCAGAACCCTTACGCTATCAGGAAAATCTCCTTATGCACGAAGCAATTTCTTGACTTCTTCGGCCAGCTATAGTTTCATTCCATAGAAAACAAGTCCCAATTCTACCAGTTACAGTTTTATGATAAACTGTCAAATCAAAGGTCCAGAGTTGTCTTTTGTAGAAAGCTATACTGTTGCAAAGATAAGGAGTAGTAAGGAATGTCAAACATTGACCCCTATTATATCATGTTGGAATGGACATTAGCCTCAAACAATATATTTTATATATCTTATTGTAGATAACTATGACTTTGGCAATTTTTTTACGTGAAAATTGAAATATTTCAAGTATATTGGGCCAACTAATTCAATTCGGCACAATGGGGACATTGGCTCTTGTTCTTCCAAAGTACAGATTTATGTATTGATGGCTTGAAATCATCCCAAAACAATATAAATATTGTATGTGAATATGGAGTGATGATCGTTGATATATCATAATTGCGTTATCTCATTCGATGAGTGATGATATTGAATGAAAAATAGACTTCAATTGAGTATTATGTAGTTTACTGTATGACCCACGAATTAGCTACCTACCTATATAATTATGTACAGAATTTTCAAGTGTTAATGATAGGGAAACGGTTGCAAATTGTTATGATTCTGATTGTGAGTTCATTTCCAAACAGTATTTATAGCTTTTTGGGTTACAGAGTTTTTATTGAAGTAGTATGACTGCTGTTAATCGCTCGTGATGGAGATATACATGATTTATAAAAAAAATCCTAATGTGATTCCTTTATCTTTTTTTATTTCAAATTGGCGATTTTTGTGGTGACAAATCCCTCGAACAAAATATGGAAGACAGCAGCTGCTACCCTGTTACCCTTGTAGGTTTATGTTCATCAGGGCATAAAACATGCTAGCCACGAACTCAATAACATTTAAAAAAGAATTAGGAAAGCAAATCTGGGTTCGGGTGTGTGTAACGTTTTCAGGACAGATCTTGTCCCATATCATTTCCACATGAATGGGTCGGACCCAGATTACACTGGTTCTGTTTATGATTGTTTAATTTAGCAGAGTTCAACAAATTGTTCTCGCAAGTGAAAGCGTTGGTGAGGAATCATAAGATACCTGAGAAAATCTTCGATTTCACCAGTGTACATAATGTTCTCAACCAAAATATGACTCTCTAGTTATGGTTGCCTCCCCCCCCATCCATAATGCCTACCCGATATTTTTGATTTGCTAATATGATGAAATCGAACTGGTTTTTCTCATAAATTTTCATTTCATAATCGGAAAATGGCAATAAATTAAACAACCATCCTGCATTTTGCAAAAATAACGTATTTATTGAACGAATTATGACAAAGATATTCTAGCTTTATATAAAATAGAAAAATATCAGGAGGCAAATTCTCTGAATATGAATTGTTGCCAAAGGTACAGGAACTAAAATTTCTTTTCCGGACAAAATTTTGTAACCTCGCAACATCACCTCATACATTACTTAAGAGGGGTCCATGCAACATTCACATTACATTTTATTCATATTATAATTACATTTACTCTGATAAAAGTTCAATACTATAGTTTCCTTCGCGGTGCTTATGCAAGCATATTATTGAATTATAATAACACTATCGCATTAAAAAGTTGGCGATTATTCAACTACAAATTATCATTACATCATATTGATATTGAAAACATGCACAAAAGAATAAAAATTATTGTCATTGACGGGTTTGTTTTGTATTCTGGTAGCTTTCAACGCTGTCATTTAACAGGTGTTAGCTGTGATTCGTGATTATTCATCGTACATTTTTTTGAAATATTTCGCTAGTTTCTCATGTATCACCCTGAGCTTTGACACCATAACGACGGCAACGTATTATTTTCTCTCGTGCTACTATAACAAAAATTGTAATACTATAATAATATGGAAACCCAACATGTTGTTAATGTCCTGAGAGCCTCTTCATTATTCCGTAATCGAAGATGAAATCAATAAATATCACAAAGAAAAACAAACGACTCAAAACACAGATGATACAAAATATCGTCATTCATTTGTCGGTTAAGGTCAAAGCGCATGTGCAAATCCATAATGTAAATCCTTGCATGAACGGATTCAATTTGTCAGTAAAAGTTAAATGAAATGTAATTATAGTATAATGAAACTGTAATTATAATGAATGTTGCATTAATCCGCCTCTATAGATTCGACCATAATTCATACATATTTCTCTACAACAAACATTGCACCTTCATCGGAGAGACGTTGTAGATCGATTTTCTACTCATCTACAGATGTTTTGACGAATATTCACTTGTAATCTCCCTAGCAGCTAAATTTTGACCAATAATTTATTTCAAGGTAACGAATATTTTTGTTGATAGAAAATTATCCCGAGTCGAAGAACAGGGACATCTTCTATCAACAAAAAACGAGAGAAAAATTATGGGGAATAAATTCTGCTGCGTGGGAGATCCGGTAAGATAATTTCACTAATTGAAGTTTCTTTTATTATGATGAGAAGATGAGCCCTACGACCTATTTTGCGTAGATAGTAACTAAGGTTGATTACTAAAACTTCAGGATCATTCAAAACAGTAATCTGTTTTCAATCACAACATCTAATATCACATGTTTACCCAGATTTTATTCTAAGTGACTTTTGTCGATAGATATAAGGCCTTTGATTTTTGACAGAAAAATTATCACTTATTAATTCCGTCAATAGGAACTAACAAAATTATCACGGTGATCTCCCGTTGCTATAAGCAACGTATACAAAAAGGAGCCTTCCAATTGGTTGAAAAAAAATTATTAAATTTTCAGCTTTATCACAATCCATTTGATGACATTCACCCTGCTCATATATTTGAGTGTATTTATAAAGTAGATATTTTCAAAATCGTACCACCATTTACATTTGGAAAATAGTGAATGATATGAAAATGGTTGGATTCGACAAAAGTTGAATATTTTTGTGAAACATTGAATGATTCAAATCGGAATCAGAAAATCGAAATGACATGTATTTTCTTCGCGCTAAAAACACACTTTAGATACATATCTGAACTAGATGAGATTAGGACTAGTTGACAATCAATATATGCAAAAAACGGTTCTGATATTTCAGAAAAGGAAATTAAATTTTATCGTTTACTAAAATAGGCAAGTTTGTCCAGTATAACGAATTTGTGTGATGATAGCTATGCTTAATGATATCAAATTCATGCATTGGGCATATTTGTTTCGAGACACATCCACGTTGATAGTAGATATGAGAAAAAATCCATGAATAGCAAACTGTTTTGGGAATACTGTTCTGGTCTGATATATATTTACATAAACCGTTGTGACTGAATGTCAACACTCATCTCAAGTTCAGTTCAAAGCCTATGACAACAAATAAGCAAATAAAAGGATACCCTGGTGATGAGAACATTTCTTATTCGTATCAACTCATGTATGGCAAGCATTATTCAAAGAAAATCTAATTTCAAAGCAAGCATTAAATTCCAACTTCCCCTTATATATAGATCTTTATACAACGGAGAATGGATTCCAAATAAATGCAAGTAAGGTCTTTCTCTGCAAATGTCGCCCCAGAAATCCATCTTTTTGTCACATAAGCACTTGACAATAGCCGCATACATGTCGGTTTCATTTAAAAGAACCACAGTGAGGTAGCTGAACGAGCGTAGACAAAAAATTTTCAGAGAGGAACAAATCGAAGGGACATTTTTATTGATGGTCATAAATAAATGATGTTTCGTAATCGAATCTGATCGAATAAATGAACAAAAATGTCATTATTTATATAAGACATGAAAATGTGTCCAGGGTTATTCAATTTCGACGTTTGGAAAAGGAACTTTGCGCACATATTAGGAAAATATTTTTTCCTATGAGCTTATTGAATGATGTCTTGTTGAACTGGATGAAAATTACTATTCAACAAACAGTTGCACAACAATAAAAAAATAATAAGTAATAGAAAATTGGATCATATGTTCGTAATATTTTCATTGACATAAGAACAATAATTATTGACATTTTTCAAATTGATTACAGATTCAGTTAAATATGAATTCTTCATACTGGTGATAATTCTTAGTGAATTCACCTTCCCGCACTAAATACGGAAAAGAGTTACTTTCCGCACTGAATGCGGAAAAGTGTGCGCACGCGAATGTTTGCAAGTAATTACCAATCGCAAGAGAAAGGATAATTCAATACGTTTTATGATAACTTAAAATCTAACAAATTTTTTTAAATTTGAGTGTTTAATGAAGAAGCAGCTACATGCAGACTGGATGGACGCTGCGTGTCATATACAATCAAACAATTGCACAAATAACCCCTTCAACACACTTTACACCTACATGCGCAATCATTATCAGTAGGGGTTATTTGTACAATTTATCGATGGTACATAACCCAAGCAGACGACTCTTTGTTGACAATATTCTGTAATGATCATATTGAGTGATTCCACTCCATTAAGCCGTTTAAGTGGTTAGAAGAGCAGTAAATGGATTCAAGTCAACGAGTATTCCCTTTCATTTCTCTTGGCCATACCTATGGAAACATCAAGAAAAAGGGCCTTTATAGCTTTCATGAAATAGGTATTTATTGGTTACGAATCAATCAATACATAATATCTCTCGGGATGGCAGAGAGCTCATCCGATTTTCGGATCAAAATATGATTGAACAATGAAATCCTTTTATTTACGAGACTCACAATATCATTTCCAGGGATTATCATCATAACAAATGATCTACTCAGTGTGCTCTAATTGTTTTTGTATCATGAACCAAGATTCTCGCTAATACTTGTTCCGAAGAGGGTTATTTCTATTGTGATAGTTCTCATATGTACGTAATGAATAGGAATACGGATAACTTTATGGTTTTCAATATACCTAACACTTGAATGTTCTCTCAATGAGTCGTGGAATTGTATATTACGATATAGTGGACCAATTTTGAGACCCTATCGTTTTTTTTTTTATTGGGCGTAGAACCAGGTCAAACATGGCAGGTTTTGTTAAGCATGTAATAAGGCATACGATCGTATCTTATGATATTTTAAGTGGTCTAGAACTTTTGAAACAAGAAGAAACAGAAGAAAAAATTTAAATAATATGTATTTTTTTAGTTTCCACCGTCAAATCTTCTTCAGAACTGATGAAGCTATCATTGTGATTTTTTTTTGTAGATTGATTTTAATAGCACGCTTCAATATGCACATCGGCACGCGCTGAATTAGTTCGCAATTTGTGGCATTCAGCACAGTATCTATGCTGCGGGCGTATATCACAATATTAACAAAATCACGCAGTATGAATTTCAATAAAAATTTTCAATAAAGTTACATCGAAGTAAATTTTTCTAAAGAACCTATGTTATAAACACATCATGTTATAATACTTTTTAAAATTTGGAATTTGATTTTTCTTCATATCTCACAAATGTACCTAGATGTAGTCACCTGTGTGTGTGTGCATAATCGAACATTAATTTTATGCTAGTTTGTGGGTTACCATATAGAGATAAAATAGGTATTAAAATATACATTATGACGAACAAATATTAGCATAAAAAAATATGGGAATTCATGACATCACTATGGATTTTGAAGCAGACTTTGAAATGTTCCAAATTTTTTTGTAATATATCATCTACATTCACGGGACAAATATTTAGCATTCTTCTGATTTTTTAAGTGTGGCAGCAAGTTGAAATATTTTGGTGCTTGTAGGAGATACTTTTCGCTTGAATACTGAATATAAAAAGCCAATTTACAGTAAGTCAAAGTGTACTTTATTGAGTTAGTCTAGCTAACTGAGACCTCCACTGACTAGTATGTTATATACTCAAATTCCAATAGAAATTATGAGATTACTATAATAATATCGCGAACATAAATGAAAGTTGACTTACGATTGCCTCTAATATTCAAGCTAGTATTTTCTCTAGCAACAATTGAGAATTTGTCTAAATATTTTCTTCCATTTTTGTTGTATAATGAAGTAATTGTGCAACGGAAATGCATGTCGAAATAGCCTCTATTTCGATACGCATTTTTTATTATTCGGAGATTGGTACAATCAAACTGTCAAATAAAAGTCAGAAGAGTTAGGCCCAGTTTACTTCTGAGCGATTTGGATTTAGTGATATTGGCAGTGAAAAACTCGATGTTTTAATTGGTAAATTTTAATTCAGGGTGTAATTTGATTTAAATTGACCATTAAAAACAATCACAACATTGAATTTTTCACCGCTGGTATTGCAATAATTAAGAGTGGGCAATGGGACGCGCAGAATACCGAATGCAGCACTCCCGCTCTTGACTTCTCATTTGAACACCAATCAATATTTTCATGATTTTTTGATCCCATCATGTAGATAAAGGATCAAGCCAGGGAGGATACTATCTCTTTTTTCGAAATTTCGAAAAGAAAAGATATAAAAATATATCTGAACATAGCAAATTTTTAGCCAATTTGGCGAATCAAAAAAAAATATTTCTACATCAAATAATCAATTTTGAGATAGCATCCTCCCTCGGTCGAACCTTCATCTTTCTACACAAAAAAAATCAGATCAAAATATGGATTAGTATCGTCACAGGAAGTCAAGAGCCGAGGCTCTACAACGTCAGAAATACGCACGATTTATCCGATGATATTTGCGCCCCCTGGTGAAACTCAACGAAGTAGATTATAAACACGATACAATCGATAGTACGGGTGATATTATGAAATTAGAATAGGAAATAGAAATTTATATGAATCAGTTTGCTAGGTTTGCTAGTAAATATGGTATATTATATGTATAAAATAATTATACATTGCGTGGAAAATAAAAATATTCTGAATTGTTCACAATGAAAAAATTCTCATACATAATGAGGAATAGGTATGTATGATATTCAAATAAGAATATTTATATATACACCCAGAAGGTATACAATATGAATGAATAGAAACCTATCGACAAAGGTCGCTTCTATTTACCGGGGATCGATTTAGGATTTATCATTGCGATGATTTGAATGTTGAACAGATCTCAATACGTAAAAGTAGAGAGGGAACAGTATAAATATGAAACCGTGTTGTATTTAACATTGTATAACTGAATGATAATTTGCAATCGGGTATTGACACTATATATACAGGATGCTACCTAATGGCATTTTAATATAGGAATTCTTAACCCTTTCATTACGGGAGCCGCAAAAACGCGCTAATTGTTGACTGACGTATAGACGGAAGACGCATATTTACAATGAGCTTGGGATAGCTTTCAATACGGGATTTGCCCGCGTGCGACCATACACACGTGTTTCCCATTCCTTTGACTTCCTCTACAGTTGATTTGGCCATACAATAGCGCGCGTTTTTGCGACAATCTGGTATAGCGCAAATGGCTGTTTAGGTTATATTCACGTAATTTCATTGTAAGTTTTGGAGGAGTTCACATATAATTTGTTTGTTTGTTAGTAATGAAATGAGTCGTAAATATCTGACTGTGGCGAATAACTAGAAAAACTGTTGAATGAAGATGACGATTATCAACATCGTCGATTTTGATTATCATTCCGTGCTTCCAGAATTATCATAAAAAGAATGAATACTGGCGTTAGAACTGTCAGCATCCGAAGAGATTCTGAATATTTTTTACCTAATAAGAGGTTATTATTTCATTCATTATTTTCTTTCGTTTATTTCAGATTTGTTGGACCTCATTTCGTGTCAATAATGACATTTTTTGATCAAAATGGAATTCTCCATTCCTTATATATTTCCTTTATATAGATGAAAAATTATGAATAACAACTCCCCATCAAGTGATACCTCAATTTGACAGTCCAAAGTTTTCAAAGTGACATCCAGTAAAAGCTTTAAGCACGGAAAACGCATTCTTTCGTGTAGCCTCAAAGTCGGGAAACGCAAGAATGCGCAAGTGCCCTTGACGGGAGACACACGCGTGCGCGAGGCTTCGGGACCCCCGTTCTGAGAGACCACTAAGCGAAAACAATGCCCGTAATGAAAGGGTTAAATCTATTCAAAAAAATATATACAGTATGGTGGAAATGTATGGAATAAATTCATTATCTCTAACGCATATGAATTTTAAGGGAAATCCTGAGACAGGTCGATTTTCATTTTCAAATTGACATCTCTTGATATACATACGGAGTTTGTGACGTCATCCGCGTAGTTGTGGTGACGTCATCGATTATTTTTTAAATAGGAAGACACCCTGTTCAATTTTTTTTCTGGAAGGTGTTTCCATTGTCTATCTGACCATATACGAATATTAGGAAAATAAAGTGATACAGGGTAAGAAAAAATTATTTTATATTTACAAGCTAATAATTATGCTATCAATGTACACAGTTACCTAAATAGGTCGGAGAGGGTAAATCGAATGGCCAACTAGATCTCCCGATTCAACTCCTCTCGATTTTTTCCTCAGAGGTTATTTGAAGAGAAAAGTTTATGTAAGAAGCCGGAAAGATCAGATAATTTGAAAGAACGAATACGAGTGAATATTTCACAAATATATTCAGAAACGATAGCAAAGTTCGAGAATGATTTGTTCTCTGTCTATCACATTGTATTCTTGCAGAACGTCACGAATTTGATTATTTATTGTAACGATTTCCGTTGTAAATATTAAATAAAATAATTTTTTCTCACCCTGTATTACTTTATTTTCCTAATATTAGTATACCGTCAGATAGATAATGAATATACCTTCCGAAAAAAAAAATGGACGGGGTATGTTCTAATTTAAAAAAATAATCGATGACGTCACCACAACTACGCGGATGACGTCACATACTCCGTATGTATATCAAGAGATGTCAATTTGAAAATAAAAATCGACCTGTCTCGGGATTTTCCTTAAAATTCATAAACGTTAGAGATAATGAATTTATTCCATACATTTCCACCATACTGTATGTAATATCCTAAAGGTCTAAATTTTGAAGTAGAGGGTGCTGAAGAAGTGAGCAATAACGAATAGCACTCTTTCTCTATAGACTTGTCATAAAGTAAAGTAATCAATATTTTCATGACTTATTGACTTCATCAAGTAGATAGGTGATCCAGCTAATGGAAATACTATTTTATTTTCAAAAATATGAAATACAAAAGGTATACAAATATTCCTGAACATATCGAATTTGGCGAATAATAAAAAAAACACTTTTCAAATAGTATCGGACCTAGTTTGAATCCCTATCTTCCTACAGAAAAAAAATCACATCGAAATATGGACTGGTGTTTTCACAAGAAGTCCAGAGCGCGAATTGTCCGATGATATTTGCGCCCTCTGGTGATACTCCAAAATATGAAGATGAAAAAACGAGTCAGTCAACACAATATCATAGATTGGAACCATAATAAGTATTATGAAATTATTGGTGCAACTAATGATGAATTTGCGGATTTGCATAGGAAAAGCTTGAAATTTTGAAATTCAAAGGTGTAATGAGATCTAAAAACCCAAATGGAGAAGAAAATGATATTGTATTCTCATGTGGAATGTATATGATTCTGAAAATGGTACATATATTTGGACCAACGGGAGATGAATATCCAAAATACAAAATATGTAGTGAAAGCAGTCCTCAAAAATCAAAGAAATAAAAAGTAGAAGAATGAAGGCCTTAGGAAAATATAGTCATTATTCATTATTATTCGTAAATAAATAATATTCATAATAACCTGTATTTGAATGTCTTTGATAATAACCGAGAATATAACTTATCAACGTTATTGAAAGTAGCTCTCAATCTCCCAATCACTCCGTATGACTATTTTAATGTTATACCTCGTAATTTATATGACTCTTGAAAAGCTGTTCATATAAATAGATACAGAATTATCCAAATTTTGTAAGAGTTGCGAAGCATCATGATTTTTTTCAAATCAACAAAATAAGATTTTTTCGATTTAAAGATTGATTTTTACTATTCATATTGATTTTTCATAATTTTTCAAATATGGAAATAATGCACAAATCAATTACTTATATTTTCATTATTCGATTCAAAACGTCGCAACCCTGGTTTTTCATATTGTTTATAGAATACAAATATTCATCATAGGTACCTACCTACTGGTGAATATACCGTCGATTATCAGATAAAGTGTTCGATCCTCGTTCCGCACACATGCAGGCGAATGTATCGCATCTACTCTCACTCATTGTTTGGGACTGTGTGGAGTCACAGGTTTTTTTCAAACATGCAAAATGCTTATTAAAAATAAATTGTTGAATATCCTTTGTAGCATTTAAATGACGACAAATGGTTTGAAAATATAAACAATTGAAGGGGTGTCAGTAATACATTGAACGTGTATTTTTTGAAAACTCGTTAACATGGATTTTCCAAATTGCTCGTTTCAACCATAATAATTTCCGTTTCGTGTAAACTTCGGTAATACCAGAAATGGAATATTATTGAATTCCCGAAATCTAAACAATGTCATTTTTGAAATCCAACCTAAAGAAGTCAGGAAAATATTTTCAGAATCTCAATTTTCAGAAATTGAAAATAAAATCACGAAATTCATAAGTTCATTTTTAATGGGTACCTCCTTTTGAACTTTTTGAAAAAATGATGGTAGGGGATACTGCCCAACTAGACATAGTTCCAAATAGGTATAGACGCCATTTTTCTACTTTCGTCGAATATTTCGGAGAGATTTGTTTGTTCCACGGAAGCATAGTAGTTGTCCTCTGAATGTTTACCGAGTGGCATCTGTCAGTTTTACGAAAAAATTCGATATTCAGTGAGTGATATAAGACAATGCTTGATTCTTTAAAATTTTATATCGCAACTTACGTGTTTTTTTCTTTTCAATTAACATTTGTCTGATTTTTTAATTACAATGCAATTTCCATTATATTATACCATGAAACTTTCATGATAAATCGGATAAGTATACCACAAACGTTTAGTATACACAATGTTTTATGAAGTTATACAGATTTCACATGATGGCATACCTAACCGAAGGAGAATTATCTAACCTATACGATGCCAGAATTGGACTGGAAGAAGGCATAATATGCCATCATGAGGCAGCAATGTGTTTAACTATTATTTTGTCAACATAAAAAAATGAATGGAGTTATTTAATACCAACTCATTAAATAGGTAGATACTTTATTCATACCAATAATGTATATTTTCCTCTCATTTGATATACTGATGAAAGCTCGACTACACATTATGAACACAAATACCAGTTGGCTGACTGTGTGAGGGGAGAGCCGAGCGCCGAGCGCGCGATAATGTAGTATTGTCTCATTAAATAAGTACATGTAGATATCTGCTACATGAAAAATTTTCATTCTGGAAACTTATTTCATCTATTGGCTCAATTTTGTTCGCAGCATGTATGCAAAAATTTTCATAAATAAAATTTTTTCTCGATTACTGAAAATTGTCATTCCGAAAATAACAAGTTGAAATTTGCTACAGTTCTAGAAATTGATGAACATGAATTTTTCACCAATATTGTATATGGCAAGAAGCGCTATCATGTATACTTCAATTTGAAAAAAAAATCAGTCCGATCGCTCAATTATTTCCAGAAATATAACGGTAGGAACGATAAAAAACGTGTTCTACAGAAAAATCGTACTTTTTGTGTTTTTTCAGAATAAAAAAGTTCTTGGCCTAGAGAAAATGTCGTAAAAAGTGATTTGGTATACACAATCATCAAGTTGAAGATCCGCAGCAAGTCTGATTTGAATCTACGCCAGTTTTGTTTTCTCGAAAACTGAGAGACAGCATCCCAGTATTACTCGCATATTAGATTATCGAGCAATGCGAATAAAAACGTCAGTCGCGATATCACCCGTACTAGATGAGAAGATCGTTCGTTGAACAAGGATAACCGTTGATTTATGACGATTTGGTAACCGCCCACTGCTGTTTCCTCCAAACCCCCCCTGTCCCGGATTTGGACAAAGTGTCTGGCCTTTCCCAGCCTTAACAGATCAAACGACTTACCTGTAGGAAGTTCGATCTTAATTTTTCGAGCAACTTCGTCGAACCTCATTCCGTTTCTGTAGTGTACGATTCTGTAAACGGCCGGCACAGTTTTTATAGCATCCCAAAAAAAAAACACTGAATCACCTATACTACTCATCATCGTGCTTCTTTGTATCAATATGATTTTGGTGTTTTCCAACGATAGTTAGCTTCATGGGGAGGGGAAGTACCTATGTAACTAATGTAGTCCTTGGGAGGGTTTTGATGAGGTTCGACGAAGTTGTTCGAAAAATTAAGATCGAACTTTCTACAGGTAAGTCGTCTGATCTGTTAATTTTTCTTCGCAACTTCGTCGAACCTCATTTCGTCTCTGTAGCTGTTCAAAGATGTTTCCAGCTAACCATCGAGGTTAAGTTCTCCAACATAGTTTTGGCAATTGGACCATTCTGAACTCACAAATGATTCTTTCATACATGTACTTGCTTCCAGAGAAGCCATGTTCCAGTTAGTTAGTGAGCAGCCTTTCTCAGTTGGAGATCGCTAACTCAATTTTTGTATAGAGCATTCCTGTGATTGTCTTGTAACACCATCTGTCCTCGAAGCGAAGTAAAGGGTCTACTAGAAAGCACTCGTCTTGGTTATCATTCAAAAGTTCTATGTAATCACTGTGACCCTTCACAGAAAGAGAAGATTACAACAGTATGGTTCTATGTTTTTACTTGTACAGTATTCCCACTATTTCCTGAAGTAGGCCACGTATTGTTTCAGAGTGCTGTCTGAAATTGATTCAATTATTTTAGGGATGGCTGAATAAGGTACGTTTTTTTTGCATTGAAATGCATCCCTTATAACTTTTCTGCCACAGAGGGTGTGGTTCTCTAAAAGGAGATAAAATTAGTGTGTCGTGTGGTTGGAGTGTTAGTGGCTCTTCCACCAAAATTTTTTCAAATAGAGGATACCAGGACTGGCTTGACCATAAAGGGACTAACAGAATACCAGTGGATTTATTTTCAATGATTTTCTGTATACTAAAACTATGCCAATTTTCCGTTAATGCATCGATTGCCATTGAATACGGATCTAGTCGCTATATGAGATATATACTTTTTGCATTTCGTATTGAAGTATCAGGCAAAAATATCTACTATCGGCCACTATGTTGTCTCTTGATCCGATATACGTGGCGAATTGCAGTATTGCCAAATTGAAACGTCGATTACGAATAACTTTTGAGAAAAATACCTGAGACAGTACAAAGCTGCTTTGAGTTCTAGAAAATTTATGTGAAGCCTGGTCTCATCTTCAGACCAATTGATAGCCATGTATTTTTTGTCTCTTTGCGTGTGTCCCCCAACCGGTTTTGGAGGCATCTGGATAAATTTCTGAGTGAAATTGTTTAGGGCTGAATGTTTCAAATGATGATTTCGAATTTGGCACCCACCCATCAAATCTGTTTGTAATTATGAGGGTATATGTTCACTGTGGCTTCATAATTGTGACTATTTTTCAACAGGGCTGTTTGTTTTTATCTTTAGAAATTTTCAGAATCTAGCCAACAATATTCAACCGTAGAGGCAGCTTCTACTAATAATTGTCCTATGAGTTTGGCAAAGTTTATAATTTCACAGGTTTTCTTATTTGTCATTTTCTGTATATATGGAACTCAATGATTGAAACGATTTGCTTTGAGGAAACAAAATTAGTTAGAATCTTTCTGACATTCAAAGACACTGAATTTGGCTTAACAGCTTCATATCGTCCACTATCTATAAACATAAACACATATTTACAGGACATAAAAAACTATTTTGATAATCTGAATAAAAATACATTGGAAATCTTCGTAGAAGATATTAACATTAATATTTCAGATACACATGATAATTCTGTCAATGAATACCTGAATACACTATCTGGACATGGTTTCTGTTCATATATTAACAAACCGACAAGAGTGACAGAAAATACGAGCAGTATTATTGATCATATATTTGTAAAGCAGTCAATCAACTTAGACAAAATACATCTTCATTCAGCTATTTTTCACTCACAAATCACAGACCATTATCCAATCTACATTGCCGTTACACAAGTGAAAGAAAAGCAAAGAATATCAAATTTCGGTACAAATTTGGTTACGAATGTGAATTATTCTAAGTTGGATGCTCTTTTGAAAAATGAAGATTGGAGAAATGTTTATGGATGTAGAAACGTACAAATTTGTTACAATACATTCATAAATATTCTCAAGACTTATATAGAAATGTTATCCTATACTACCAGTTTTAAAAAGAAAGAATATAAAATTAAACTTTGGATCACAAAAGCTTTGATAACATCCATGAGACATAGAGATATGCTCAAAAAGAGACTATTGCATAGACATTTATCAGAACCAAATAGGAAGTACAAAAACTATAGAAATAAACTGAATAACTTATTGAAAAAAAAAACAAAAAATGATTACAACAAAAATAAATTTAACTCTGTGAAAGGTGATAGCAAAAAAACATGGCAAATAATAAATGAAACTATAAACCGAAAACCTAGTCAACATTCTTCAACAAACTTAGCAATAACAAATAGTGACAACGTTGTCATTACAGACAATAAACAGAAATCTAACATTTTTAATAAATATTTCATTGAAGTAGGCCAAAAATTGCAAAATAATATTAATAAAGATCAGTTCAAACAACGAAAAATACTCTCGAATCACCCATCAGTAGTATCGACTATGGTGCTTGAACCCACAACAAGAAATGAAATCATCAGTATAATATCAACACTCAAAAATAATTGTTCACCAGGTCCAGATAATATCTCGAGTAAATTCTTAAAACAATTTCACAACTATCTAGTTGATCCACTGGTTCAAATGATAAATCTCTGTTATGAAAGCGGTGAAGTACCTCAACAATGGAAAGCAAGTCTCATAACACCTGTCTATAAATCTGGAGAACGGAAACTTATTGAAAATTATGGACCAATTTCTGTTATAAATGACTTTGCCAAAGTTTTTGAACACAGCATTAAAAATCGATTGATAAGTTTCTTAGAAATTAATAATGTAATTACTGAAAGACAATATGGGTTTTTGAGTAACAAAAACACAGAAAAAGCTGTTCTCGATCTTGTGGAAAAAACGGTTAACGACTTGGATGAGTCGGAAAAATGCCTTGCTATCTTTCTTGATCTTGCCAAGGCATTTGACACCGCATCTCATGAAATCTTAATGGAGAAACTTTATAATTATGGTATAAGGCGACCAGCCCAAAATATTCTTCGAAATTACTTATATATAAGAGATCCCAGAGAGTGAAATTAGGAGAACACTGTAGCAATCCATCAGAGATAAAAATTGGTGTACCACAAGGAACAGTATTGGGTCCAATACTGTTCCTTATATATATAAATAGTATTGGATATTTGAAGAACTGATTTTTACAGCAGAAACATGTGATGAGATTGTTAATGATGCTAATAATGGAATAGAACAGGTCAAGAAATGGCTTGACCAAAACTTATTGAGCCTGAATGTTAATAAAACCAAATATATAGCATTTTCACTAACATCAAATGATCAACCAATAGGAAATAATACTATTTTAGTACACGATAATAATTGCCAAAACCAGGTAGCGTGCATTTGTCCTGAAGTAAAAAAAAAACAGATAACATAAAGTACTTAGTTATCATAATAGACCAACACCTGAGATGGGAAAAGCATACCTCCCTATTTACTCGTAGACTGAGGCAGCTAACTCGAAAAATGTATAATCTAAGAGATATCTTGAATAATAAAACACTTAGAGTAATTTACTTTTCTTTATCTGAATCCATACTACGGTATTGTATCAAAGCATGGGGAGGTCTCTTCCGGAATAACTTAATTCAACTCCTGTCTATGCAAAACAAACTTATAAAAATAATATTTGAAAAAACAAAACTACATTCAACTGTACAGTTATATGAAGAACTAGAGCTATTTGATGTAAGAAGCTTGTTTGCCTATCAGTGCCTTGAATGGATGTTCCATAATACAAATCGTTTCAAGCGGCCTGGGGAAGACATAAAAAAAATAGTAGAGCAGTGCAAAATCTCACTCTAAATACGCCATTATTCAAAAATACACACACAAAGATATATCTTCTTTTTTGGACCTGAATTGTATAATCTCTTACCACATGAGATAAAGAAAATAACAAAATTCAATAATTACAAAAAACAAATCAAATCTTTCGTTCAAAAAAATACAACGCTAATCTACAATACAATAAATTGATTGATGTTCTTTCTTCTTTATGCTCACCAGATCTCACAAATATTTCACTTATCAATATTTGTACAATTCACAATGCTCCTTACGGATTGAAGACTAGCACAACACAAGCATACAGCATGCTTAGGTGCCTAGTCCTTCGATCCAAAAGGAACACTGAAAAAAATATAATCTATCATCAACGTTATATGTACTTTACTTTTCTGAATAAATTTCTGAATTTCTGAATTTCTGTATAAATGATATCAATATTTCTTTTCTCTCATCAGCAAGTGTGATAGTCATGTTTAATGAGTAATAAGTTAACCCTAGAAATTCACAGATTTGAGATGGATTCAAGCAGCTTTTTGCTTGGTTGATGATAAACCCTGACGAGTTTAATACAGAGCGAACTCTGTGTAAGTCATCTCTACGTTCATTATTATTAATCAATCCTATTATTAATCAATCATCTGAATATACCACAGATTTCAGTCCCTCTGATCTAGATTTCTCAAATAAAGGTCGAAAAACATTCATGAAAACCGTATTCGAGCGTATTTGAGGCCAAACTGTAATAGTTTATTATTGAATTCAAACTTTAGATATTTTCTGTATTTTCAGGCTATCGGTACAAGAAAGTACGCATCTTTAAATATATTTTATCCAGATAGTAATTTCTTGGCATAAAATTTTGAGCTGCCCTATGATCTTCAATTTTGAAATGAGGAGCTGTGATGAAAATGTTAGATTTTTTTTTCCAATTTAAGATGAATCAGTTTTTTTTAGTCTGTTTTTTTTGGAGATAGAATGGTGAAGTATATCCACCTACTATATAATTGCACATTTATATAATTGCATAGCACCAATTTCTGATAGTTTGTCTACGGCTTGCTTGACTTTGTTCAGATCAGATAGATTGATTTTTGTTCGAAAAGGTGCTTGTTTGAAAGGTAATTTGTACTCTTTGACTCAAATTATTATGACAAGGTTTAAATTTGTATGGTATTTTCAAGCTTGAATGTGTTTGGCTAACCTGGTTTGAAACTATATCGCTTGTTCCAGTTCTGCCCCTCCCCTCTCTTTTTTTTGCGAGATTCAATTGTTTTGTGACTCGGTTTGTACTTGCTGCGATA
Source organism: Chrysomela aeneicollis (assembly GCA_029955515.1). NCBI lineage: Eukaryota > Metazoa > Arthropoda > Insecta > Coleoptera > Chrysomelidae > Chrysomela > Chrysomela aeneicollis. The sequence goes on from JARUHQ010000004.1 coordinate 20,042,797, forward strand.
ATTCGAGGCTGGTTTCCGAAAAATCTTGTTTGTGCGAAATTGTCGGGGCTTGAGGAGCTTGATATTTTGTTTTAGCATTGTCGGGGCTTGAGGAGCTTGATATTTTGTTTTAGCATTGGACATCGGCCTAGATTAAATACTCCCAACTCGGTTTTTTGAAGACTTGCATGCCCAGCTCTTTAAATATCCACAACTAGAAGCAATGTATCTGAGAGCAAAGTCTTCACATAAAAGGCTTGTCGAGAACATGAAAAGTGATTATTATCACGAAAGAATAAATAATTCCTCCAATAAAAATAGAACCATATGGGGTGTTATAAATGAACTCAGGGGAAAGCAAAATATTCAAAAAGCTATCACCTTGAATATTGATAACACAATAGTAAATGATCCACTATTGATTGCTGATAAATTTAATGAATACTTCATAAATGCCCCTAATGAAGCAACCAAATCAATATATAAGCCAAATTATACATTTAAGTACCCTTCAAATAATTTTATTTCTAATAGGATATTTCTTTCATATGTCACTCCAGAAGATGTTCTTGAAATAATCAAGAATAACATTAAAAATAAACCTTCATGTGGTTCTGAAAACATATCTGGTATTGTAATTAAAAAAATTGCGAATTTTATAATAAAACCGCTTTCTCATTTAATTAATACTTCTTTTGAAGAGGGAGTTTTTCCTCATGAACTGAAAGTATCAATTGTTTCTCATATTTTGAAAAAGGGTGATACTGAAATGATGTCGAATTACCGACCAATTTCAATCACCAGTTTTGTCAAAAATATTTGAGTATGCCATGCTGAAGGATATGTTGAAATTTTTGGAAATTGATGAAGTGATTACTGATCATCAACATGGTTTTCGAGCAACATTTTCAACTTCAACAGCATTGGAATCTTTTTATAATGAAGTGTTGAATTTGGTCAACCAGGGCGAAAGTCCGATTGGGATATTTCTTTCATATGTCACTCCAGAAGATGTTCTTGAAATAATCAAGAATAACATTAAAAATAAACCTTCATGTGGTTCTGAAAACATATCTGGTATTGTAATTAAAAAAATTGCGAATTTTATAATAAAACCGCTTTCTCATTTAATTAATACTTCTTTTGAAGAGGAAGTTTTTCCTCATGAACTGAAAGTTTCAATTGTTTCTCCTATTTTGAAATAGGGTGATACTGAAATGATGTCTAATTACCGACCAATTTCAATATCACCAGTTTTGTCAAAAATATTTGAGTATGCCATGCTGAAGGATATGTTGAAATTTTTGGAAATTGATGAAGTGATTACTGATCATCAACATGGTTTTCGAGCAACATTTTCAACTTCAACAGCATTGGAATCTTTTTATAATAAAGTGTTGAATTTGGTCAACCGGGGCGAAAGTCCGATTGGGATATTTTGTGACCTCAGTCGGGCTTTTGACTGTGTTCAACAAAGTATTTTGAAAGACAAGCTTTATAAATATGGTATGAGGGGAAAAGCGTCTGAATGGTTATCCTTGTACCTTGGTAACAGGTAACAATCAGTCAAAATTGTTGACAAAGGAACGACATACATGTCTGATCTTATGGTAAATTCACAAGGAGTTCCACAGGGATCCATACTTGGACCTTTGTTGTTTATCTTATATATAAATGAGTTACCTTCTGTTATACCAGAGTCATTTACCACTCTTTATGCAGATGATTCAACATTTTTGTTTAGTGACAAAGACCCATTTTGAAGGCTAAAATCATGAATGCTTTATCAAATTTTTCTGCCTGGTCTAGTGATCAATCCTTGTTATTTGATACAACTAAAACCAATTTAATTTCATTTCATCCTCGCCAAAAAACTTCTTCACCTGACTTTGATGTATTGGTTAACAACTCAAAAATAACCAGAACAGAAAATGTTAAATTTCTGGGAGTATTGTTTGATTCAGATTTGTCTTTTGGGACTCACTGTTCGAATTTATCAAATATATTAAATTCTAAATGTTGTCAAATTAGAAATTTAAAGAAAACACTCAATGTTAATAACATTCGTTTACTTTATTTTGGTGAAATAGAGTCTAGGATTGGTTATGGAATTTGTATTTGGGGCAGTTCCCCTCACGCTAAAGATGTTTTTTGTCACAGAAAAGAGTTCTAAGGTGTATTTCAAACATCTCATTTGTAGACTCCTGTCGACCTGTTTTTTCAACATGAGCATTTTAACTGTGTATGGCCTCTATATATTGGATTCAATCACATCAGTTCGTAGAAATAAAAACGATTACTTGCGGAATAGTGATATTCATGCTCATGACACAAGAAATAAATCAGATTTCTCTATACCTTACCAGCGTATAGAAATCTGTAAGAAATCACCTATGGTAATGGGAACTAAACTTTATAATAGTCTCCCACAATGTTTCAAAGATATTGCTTTGTTGCATAAATTCAAAGAGAAAACTAAAAATTATCTCATTGACATGTGTCCATATTAGGTTGGAGAATATTTCGAAAATACTCGTTGAATTGATGTTTGTCTAAACTGCAATTTATACTTTGTTTTATCTCAATTTTAGATGTGCCTTCCCGTGCGTCTCATTTTTTAATTTACTTCTTCTTGTATATTCACTTTATTTCAAGGCAAATGTTCCAGTTTTAGCTAGTTTTTTTAATTTCAATTCGTTTGTATTTGACCTGTCTTATGTCATTATTTGATAATGTGAGATCAATAAATTTTACTTACTTACTTACTTTTCCACCCGCTTAACAATCTGTGATGATTTCAGTGTTTCCTGCAAGTTTGTTTCAAATAGATATTCATCTATCGGAACAGTTTTGTGATGGGCTTCATTTAGTCAGGGCATTGTAGCATGTAAAATATCACTATTTTATAGGTTCCTCTATTTTTCATAAATAGTACTCAGATTAGGATAATACACCCTGTATGTTGTCCAATCTCAAATGGCAAGATATACTTCTATCGAAGAACAGTGATTTCCAAACACTTACCTGTATAGTAAATAATATTTTTACATATATCACAGATACCAGTTTGGATCTATAATAGAATATTTACTTTGGTAAACACGGTCTTCGATGATGTTGTTTTTTGTTATTGATCGAGATTCGAACATACAGATAGAAGAATATCATTTTCTTTCCGAGATTTCAGGTGTATACGTTTTGTTATTGTTGTTTTGATCAAGCCTTATCATTTTAGGGTAATCTGAGATAAAAAATCAGTTGTGACACATATGTCAACGTGTCACCGACATGACAACGTGTCACTGACATGACAACGTGTCAAGGACATGACAACGTGTCAATCTTATTGATTGATTTGGCATGCTCAGTTCCCAAAACGTTGCCAGTTGGTGGTGGCCACTGGATTATAAAACAGCGTTGCCATTTTTTTCCGTCTGGGCTCTAATTGGTGAATTGTGTGGTCAAGTGAACGTCATGATTGGTCAGTTGATTTTTGGATAGATCAGTTCAACAATAAAGTTCTGAAAGGGTTAGGGATTCTTTTGTTCTCCCTATAATTAAGATGTAATCTTGGAAAGGAAGTGACGAAATTTTTCTAGAATATGTTGGAAAGACTGTCACTTCCTGAAGTGGTTTTTTTGGGTTGACTTTTTGGACCAGCTCAGGGAGAAGAGGGGTCCATTTTGTCTTGAAAGAAAAGGTGTTTGGTTCCACTTGGTGCGTTCCGTACTTGGACCAACAGGTATTTTCCTGGATTTAGAAGATTCCTCAGCATTCTGGACCACTAGGAAATCGCAATTCAGCGAGATTTGTTTTGGAACTGCATTTTTGGTATTTTTTTGGACACCGGACCAGACCTCGTGCCGGTCATTCAGAACTTTTTCGGATTTGTACCCCATCCCTTCATTGAAGGTGAGTTGTGAGTTATTGTCACTGTCTTTCTTAACCTTTCACTGTATAGAGGCCTATCATGAATAGTGAATATTTTTATAGGGTCCCAGGAGGGTAGTATAGTCCCAGGAGGGTAGTTTATTTCCAGGAGAGTAGTATACTCCGTAGCATTTTATAGAGGGTACCACTCCTCTGTTTTTTTGATCTGGGAATCCATCAACTAGTATAGTTACATCTAGTAATTCCAATTGTGGAATGGATCTGGGGTCTTCGCCTTCTCTGCCTGAGTAACCTATCTGTCGAACCTGCCGAACGTCTGCCGCAATACAAACTGCAAAACTTTCTTCAAGTCTTCGGCCTTGCTGCCGAGATCCTCAGCTTCCTGGTTTATTACCATCTCTACCAGCATCCCTACGAACATCTCTACAAGCACCACTGAGTCTACCAGCTCGAAAAGTCTCAGCAGATTCAAGCATCCTTCAGAGGTGTTATATAGGATCTAAAACCAGGTTTTTATAAACAGAGGACTTGTTAAATTTTTCATGTCAGATTAGGATATCTTTCTTGGTGCATTCAATTTCATAAAACTGCTTTTTACCATCATTAGCTACCCACCACATAGTACTATGCGTTGGCCCCGAAATAATGACTGATTATTTGAATATGGTTAGAAATACCCAGTCATGAAAAATATTGTTTTCATATACTAATATTGACATACCTTTTTGAAATAGATTCCTATATATACATACCTCTTGAATAAATTTTAGTTTGGGGTAAACTGTCTTATTTATTTATTGATTTGATGACACTCCCGATTATTGTTTTACAGCTATAGGGTAACATTTCAGGTATTCATTTATTAACCAACATGATATTTTAACATTTGGTTCCTCAACTTTCCAGATAATAATTTAACACTTGAATATCAGAATAATAAAAGTTGCAGTGGCACCCCTTCTTTTTTATATTGCCTATTTTACTGATAATACTTTTTGTTGTTTAATAAAAACGAATCCATAGTGCCTGCCAGACGAAGAGCTGCCGTTCGCAGTGTATCTCCTTTTTTTTTATTGAAAGGAGGTCGCATATTTGACGCCCCAGTCGTGGGGCCCATTTTTTGTTGAATTATCAGTAAAAAAATAGTTGAGAGTGTCTTGATTGGTAAATGAATAAAATAGGTTTGCTGGTGTAGAGTTGATAGGCTAGGAATCTGATTTCATTTGAATAATTGCAGTTGGCAGATAATTGATACTTGCGGTGTTGCCACGTTTTGAGATTTTTCTGTATATTTCAGGAAATACTTTTGGGTAATTAGTTTGAATTCTTTTGGTTTTAAACCTTCAAAATGGATCCAAATTTCAGGGCAAATCATTTGCTACAGGCAGAAATGAATTATGAGTTGAGGATTCGAAATGTAATTTCAGAAAGAAATCAAGAAGATAAACGGAAAATTCTTGGAAGGCTGTTAGTTAGAGAAAGGCAAAATGGAACCGACGTCTCAAATTTAGTTGATCCATCATATAATTTAGATGTTGAGAATTTGGAGTTTCAATCAACTTTAGATTCCATTAAATCTCTTATAGATGGTTTTGACGGTCCCTCAAGTGACTCTGTTTATAAAAGAGCTACCTCAAGAATAATTCATATCTGTTTGCGCATACAAAGAATTAAATTGAGACCAGAAGATGTTAACTTTGCTGAAGTTACACAATTTAAAAATGAATCATATGCAACAGCATTACAACTTGAAGCTGAGTTGAATGAAAATGTTCATGAAGAAAGTGTGAACCAGAATTTGAGTGTCAATGCTCATCCTGTCCCTAATACTAGTGTTGCCAATACTTCTAGTAACACCATTTTGAGTTCACATAAATCAGTCCCTGTGTATAAACTTAATATTCAATTTGATGGTGAACCAAGAAATCTACTATCTTTCATAGAACGGATTGAGGAAGTTGCTCAAGCTAGGCACATAAGTAAAACGGAATTGTTTGATTCGGCTAGTGATCTATTCACAAGCAAAGCCACCTTCTGGTTTCGACAAATTCGACATCAAGTAACTGATTGGTCATCCTTGGTTGAAATCCGATTTTTTAGTATCAGATTATGATGACGAGATTTGGAACCAAATTAGGTTGAGAAAACAAGGTAGAAATGAACCAGTTGTTATTTTCATTGCTTGCGTGGAAAGTTTGTTTACTAGACTGAGTCGTGCTCCAGTAGAATGTACCAAGGTCAAGTATACTAAGAGGGGTTTACAACCAGAGTACCAGAGACGTCTTGCCCTCAGTGACATCGACAGTATAGCCACTTTGAGTCAATTATGTAAGAAGCTTGAGGAGGCAGACATTTTAAGTCTGACATCAAGTTCAGGCAGCTCTAGTTCACAAAACTTTTCCAAAAGTAAATTCTCACTTGACACTGAATTAGCCTATTGTTCTGATTCACAGTTGAAAAATAAGAAACACTACAGACTAAAACAAAACTTTGGTAATAAGAAATCTGACAAGAATTTAAAAGATAACAAGCAAGTCAACACTACCAGATCTAGCCCAAACACCAATTCAGTAGTGTGTTGGAAATGCCTACAACCGAACCATACTTTCATGAACTGTAGAGCAACTGATAACATAATCAGAAAATTTTGTTTTAAATGTGGTCTGGCAGAAACTACTTCTAAGGACTGCAAACGCTGTCAGGAAAACTTGTAGGAGAGGAAAAATATTTTGGCCCTTGTTTTCCTCTTAATTTTGAAAGGGCCCACAATAAAAATAGTGTCAAGTCAAAATTTTTCCACTTGTCGGATTGGAACAATTGGAAAATCAAAGTTAAGAATTTTTATAAAGAAAATACTAATAAGAAAGTAACAGTTGCCCCTTGTTTTGTACAAAAGCCATGTGATAATAGGCCTTATATCAAGGTTAAAATTTTTGATCATGATATAGTATGTCTCTTAGACAGTGGTGCAAATGTATCAATTTGCGGTAAGAAATCCTTGAATTTTTTGAGTAAACTCAATTTGAATTTGAACAAGTCTCATCTCAAACATGTAACGACTGTTGATGGAACTGAGCGACAAGTACAAGGTATTGTTGATCTACCTGTTTGTATCGATAACATCACCCAGATAGTTCCTATTATAGTAGTGTCTTCATTGCCTCACTCTATTATTTTTGGTAGCGATTTTTGTAACCAGTTCAGGGTAAAAATCGACTTCAGGAATAGGATTTGGAAAGTACATAGTGCAGTGACGCAAAACACTATACATGTTGTCTCTCATGGAGTTGATGAGTTTGAGAATTCAGATTTGAGTAGTTTAGCAGATTTATCCCCAAAAGAAAAAGATCAAGTTGATAAGGTTATCAAATCTTTTGAAGAAATAAGCAGTGAAGTTCGTCTTGGCCTTACTAATAAAATCAAAATGACTATAGATACAGGCGATGCCAAGCCTTTCAGAATCAAGCAATATCTCATGTCACCTTTTATGTTGAGAATTTTGAATCAAGAACTTGATGAGATGATTAAGTTAGTAGTTGTTGAACCGTCCCAAAGTCCATTTAATAGTCCGGTACTATTGGTCAAGAAAACTTCTGGTGAATACCGTTTCTGTTTCGATGGTAGGAAATTGAACGAAATCACTAAACATGATAGTTATCCCCTCCCTAGAATAGATAGGATTTTGAATCTACTTCGAGATGCTAAGTATATTTCCAGTATAGACCTCAGAAAAGCATTCTGGCAAGTTCCACTTGACGAAAATTCTAAGGAAAAAACTTCTTTCAGCGTGTCAGGACGTGGCTCATTTCAGTTCAAAGTCATGCCGTTTGGATTATGCAATAGCGCCCAAACGCAACAACGCCTTTGTGATGCATTATTTGGTGCTAAGTATGAGCCCAACATCCTTACTTATCTGGATGATATCATAATAACATCAAAAACATTTTCTGAGCATATATCTCTTTTGATAGAGGTTAGGAACATACTTAAAGATGCCAATTTAACAATAAATCCAAAGAAGTGTGAATTCTTTAAAACTTCACTTGAATATTTGGGTTATGTAATTGATAGTCAGGGCATCCGAACAGATCCAGAAAAAGTTTCTGCTATGATTAATTTTCCACGTCCTACCACAAGTACTGAAATAAAGAGGTATATCGGAATGTGTTCGTGGTACAGGAGATTCATTGCAAACTTTTCCAGTCTAATGGCTCCTATCTCTGGCCTTTTGAAAGGAAAAAAGAAAGGACAACCAATTTCTTGGAGTCCCGAGGCGGAAGAAGCCTTTATTCAGATCAAGAATGCATTGGTATCATCTCCTATACTATGTTCACCTGATTTTGATCGTCAATTCACAATACAATGTGATGCCAGTGATTATGGTATTGGAGGTGTACTGACACAAGAAATAGATGGAGTTGAGAGAGTGATAGCTTATGCATCTCGTTCATTATCTCGTGCGGAACGTAATTATACGGTTACAGAAAGAGAACTTTTGAGTTTGATATTTTTGATGGATAAATTCAGACCTTATGTAGAAGGTACCAAATTCAAAGTTATTACAGATCATAATAGCCTTTCGTGGATCAATAACCTCAAGGATCCTTCCGGAAGACTCGCTAGATGGGCTGTGAAGCTTAGACAGCACACTTTTGAACTGGCATATCGTCCAGGAGCCTCAAACAAAGTGCCAGATTTTTTGTCGAGGATACCTCCTAACGATTCTTCCGAAGATATCCAAGAGATCTTGTTGATCGACATAGAAGACAGTGAAATCACAGACAATTGGTATATAGCTTTGAAGAATAAGGTTCTCAAGAATCCTGAATCATTTCCACAATGGAAGGTTGCTGGAAATTTGTTGTTTAAATTTATCCCTTCAAAAACAATCATTCAAACTAATAATGTAGAATGGAAAACTGTAGTTCCAAAATCCCATCGAACAGAAATAATTAGAAGTTGTCATGACCCACCAACTTATTCACACTTTGGTTTTTATAAAACATTCAGTAGAGTTCAACAAAATTATTATTGGCCGAAGATGCGTTCTGACATCTTGAGGTATATAAGATCATGTAAAGTTTGCCAATCACAAAAACTGACTAATACATCACGTCTCGGATTGATGGGATGTGAAAAGAAAGTTCAATTTCCTTTTCAAGTTTCAGCAGTAGATCTTATGGGACCATTTCCTAGATCACCCCGTGGTTTTACTTATCTGCTAGTGATAGGAGATTGGTTTTCAAAATTCACCATTTTATGTCCTTTAAGAGATGCTACGGCACCTAATATTGTCAAGTTTTTGGAAAATCAAGTGTTTTTGGTATACGGTGTGCCTCAGATGATCATTGCAGATAATGGGACTCAATTTGCAGGAAAAACTTTCAAGAAATTGACAGATACCTACAAGGTCAAAATCTGGTTTACACCTCGGTATTTGGCCCAGTGTAATTTTGTTGAACGCAACAATAAAACTGTAGGACAAGCTATTCGTAGCTATATAGTTGAACATAAAGATTGGGACAAAGAACTGTCGAAAATACAGTTTGCTATAAACTCATCTGTTCATGAAGTTCATAATTATGCACCTTCTTTCATTAACTTTGCCAGAAATATTCCTAAATCCGGAAATTACTATAGTAAAATTGTAAGTACAGAAGGTATTGAGTTAAATCCGCTTGATAGAACTGAATATATAGATAATATTGCAGGTTTAAATGAGATTTTTGAAGACATTAAAATTAAGTTACATAGGGCTTACGAACGAAATTCACGTGCTTATAATTTAAGAAAAAGGGATTTTGCTTTTGAAGTTGGCGATAAGGTATGGCGCAGAAATAAGGTCCTTTCAGAGGCTGCGGCCAAGTTTAGCTCAAAACTAGCACCCAAATATGTTTTGTGTGTAGTTAGGAGAAAGGTTTCTCGTTTAGTATATTCTCTGGAATATGAGAATGGAAGTCCTGCTGGAGACTGGCACATCAAGGACTTGAAACCTTATTTTGGCTCTAACTCAGATATTTCTGTTGGTTAGATTTTTTTTGGGATTTTTTAGAAAATCTTGGTATTAGTGAATCCGAGAAATTCACTAAGTTTTGAGATATTTTTTTGTTTTAGTGAATATGATAATCACTACTTGCGGAAGTAGATAGATTTAGGTCATTTTGTGATCAAGACAATATTGTCTCTGTGTATAAATACACATTTTCGCCCCTGAAACCAACTTGGATTTTTCCATGTTTGGTGATTGAAATTTTTTGATATTTGTCATTGCTGAAGAGTAATGAGGTGTCAGAATTTTCTGTATAAGATTTTAGAACTACGGTTCTAATATCTATACATTCCCTGGAATTTTTTTGGACAGACCCTATACCGATGTTGTAATTTTCCCGATTTAGACTTTTTACTGATATTGATTTCCTTAAAGGATGTGTAGTACGCATAGATACTATTCCAAAAATATTCACCCATTCTTTGGGGTAGAAGTTGGCTATCCCTGGGTTTGCCCTAAAGCCACTAAAACTAGGACATGTTTCCAACTAGTGATTTGATCACAGCAGTAACATCACTGTCATCTATTACCACTGATTATGTAGACAGTCATAACCAGTGATGGTCCAATAACTGTTTCATTTTTTTTGATTGAGGGAGGTAACTGTTATGTAGTTTGTATTGCGTTGCAGTTTATTGTTGAGTTGTCGGTTTTAGTTCAATAGAATTTGAATTTCTACGAAATTAAATTTTTTTGGGAGAGAGGTGATGTAGCATGTAAAATTTCACTATTTTATAGGTTCCTCTATTTTTCATAAATAGTACTCAGATTAGGATAATACACCCTGTATGTTGTCCAATCTCAAATGGCAAGATATACTTCTATCGAAGAACAGTGATTTCCAAACACTTACCTGTATAGTAAATAATATTTTTACATATATCACAGATACCAGTTTGGATCTATAATAGAATATTTACTTTGGTAAACACGGTCTTCGATGATGTTGTTTTTTGTTATTGATCGAGATTCGAACATACAGATAGAAGAATATCATTTTCTTTCCGAGATTTCAGGTGTATACGTTTTGTTATTCTTGTTTTGATCAAGCCTTATCATTTTAGGGTAATCTGAGATAAATAATCAGTTGTGACACATATGTCAACGTGTCACCGACATGACAACGTGTCACTGACATGACAACGTGTCACTGACATGACAACGTGTCAATCTTATTGATTGATTTGGCATGCTCAGTTCCCAAAACGTTGCCAGTTGGTGGTGGCCACTGGATTATAAAACAGCGTTGCCATTTTTTTCCGTCTGGGCTCTAATTGGTGAATTGTGTGGTCAAGTGAACGTCATGATTGGTCAGTTGATTTTTGGATAGGTCAGTTCAACAATAAAGTTCTGAAAGGGTTAGGGATTCTTTTGTTCTCCCTATAATTAAGATGTAATCTTGGAAAGGAAGTGACGAAATTTTTCTAGAATATGTTGGAAAGACTGTCACTTCCTGAAGTGGTTTTTTTCGGTTGACTTTTTGGACCAGCTCAGGGAGAAGAGGGGTCCATTTTGTCTTGAAAGAAAAGGTGTTTGGTTCCACTTGGTGCGTTCCGTACTTGGACCAACAGGTATTTTCCTGGATTTAGAAGATTCCTCAGCATTCTGGACCACTAGGAAATCGCAATTCAGCGAGATTTGTTTTGGAACTGCATTTTTGGTATTTTTTTGGACACCGGACCAGACCTCGTGCCGGTCATCCAGAACCTTTTTCGGATTTGTACCCCATCCCTTCATTGAAGGTGAGTTGTGAGTTATTGTCACTGTCTTTCTTAACCTTTCACTGTATAGAGGCCTATCATGAATAGTGAATATTTATATAGGGTCCCAGGAGGGTAGTATAGTCCCAGGAGGGTAGTTTATTTCCAGGAGAGTAGTATACTCCGAAGCATTTTATAGAGGGTTCCACTCCTCTGTTTTTTTGATCTGGGAATCCATCAACTAGTATAGTTACATCTAGTAATTCCAATTGTGGAATGGATCTGGGGTCTTCGCCTTCTCTGCCTGAGTAACCTATCTGTCGAACCTGCCGAACGTCTGCCGCAATACAAACTGCAAAATTTTCTTCAAGTCTTCGGCCTTGCTGCCGAGATCCTCAGCTTCCTGGTTTATTACCATCTCTACCAGCATCCCTACGAACATCTCTACAAGCACCACTGAGTCTACCAGCTCGAAAAGTCTCAGCAGATTCAAGCATCCTTCAGAGGTGTTATATAGGATCTAAAACCAGGTTTTTATAAACAGAGGACTTGTTAAATTTTTCATGTCAGATTAGGATATCTTTCTTGGTGCATTCAATTTCATAAAACTGCTTTTTACCATCATTAGCTACCCACCACATAGTACTATGCGTTGGCTCCGAAATAATGACTGATTATTTGAATATGGTTAGAAATACCCAGTCATGAAAAATATTGTTTTCATATACTAATATTGACATACCTTTTTGAAATAGATTCCTATATATACACACCTCTTGAATAAATTTTAGTTTGGGGTAAACTGTCTTATTTATTTATTGATTTGATGACACTCCCGATTATTGTTTTACAGCTATAGGGTAAAATTTCAGGTATTCATTTTTTAACCAACATGATATTTTAACATTTGGTTCCTCAACTTTCCAGATAATAATTTGACACTTGAATATCAGAATAATAAAAGTTGCAGTGGCGCCCCTTCTTTTTTATATTGCCTATTTTACTGATAATACTTTTTGTTGTTTAATAAAAACGAATCCATAGTGCCTGCCAGACGAAGAGCTGCCGTTCGCAGTGCATCTCCTTTTTTTTATTAAAAGGAGGTCGCAGCATTCAGAGGAATCGGCAATGCAAGGATAAGCACCTGTGATGGCTTTGGCGGCATCGATCGGCGGAGGCAGTAGTACTTTTGTCTTGGTACTAATTTGCGCGTCTGGATTTCGAACCATTTTATTCGAGGGGTCCGAGATTGCACTGAGGCTTGTCGATATAAGCGCTGTACGTGACTCAAGAAAGTATCTTGTTTCACTACATCACTTTTCAAGGCAGCTATACCAACTCTGCATCCAGATTTGGAGGCCTTGATGCCATGCAATTTGAAGGTGGAGTGTATGCTCCAATGAGTGTTTGTCTCTCTTCCGTGCTTAGTCCTTTCAGAAAGTAATTCTCCCATCCATCTGCAATCTCGCTATGTATTTCGACCCCCGATGACTGGTTATTCTCCCAGGGCCATCAAAAAATCCAGGCTCTATTTCTGGTTGGGAATGAATTTCTGCTTAAACATTCATTTGTGTCTGATTATTATTGAGACTGACCAGAGGTTTTTCATCTCTTGGCCGCTCTACTGATATTTCGGGATGTGCTTGTTCCCTCACTAGTTGAGGGGGCGATGATTTCCGCCATCCTAGGTGAAGTGACACATTTTCATAGTCCGCATCGGTAAATGCAGTAGGTACTATATTACAGTACATGCTGTCCTAACGTCTGTCAAAGTTTACAGAATATACTAATTCTGTAAACTTTGCTTCTGTTAAAGTTAGTTTCACTAGGCATCTGTAAATGTCTAATTTTTTAGATTGTTATAGCATATAAGTGAACCCTGAGCATCTGTTAATGCAAAGGTAACACTTTATCGCATTTTCACTTTCGTCAGATGAAGATGACAAAGTTTCGAATTTCCGTTTCAATCTTTCCCATTCTCTCTTCAGCTTAGATAGTGCTTTTTCTGAAGTTTCTTCAGTTTTCTTGAGCTTTCACTATCACTACTCGAAAAAAGAGCCATGCTAACGACATATACAACGAAAAAAAATATTCACTTTTGATAAATTTATTAACTGTGGTCCGACCGCGGCACAAAATCATATTGATACAAAGAAGCACGATGATGTGTAGTATAGGTGATTCAGTGTTTTTTTGGGATGCTATGAAAACTGTGCCGGTCGTTTACAGAATCGTACACTACAGAGACGGAATGATGTTCGACGAAGTTTCGAAGAAAAATCAAAATCGCTCAACTGTAAACTGGGCTTTACGCTTGTGCGTCAGATGTTTATTATTTCAATGTCATCATTGTTACCAATCGAAGATGTTTCTGTTATTTATCAATATTAGATCCAATTTTTTCTTCAAATCAATTCAAAATTGAAAAAATTGCATATGACACACGTTTTATAAAACACTTTGTCGCACTTGTTTACTTGGAACATTCCTCGCTTCGCTCGTCGTACTCCAAACAACGCGTACGACAAAAAAGCGTTTTATAAAACTTGTATTATTATATACTATTTTATTATTCTCGTTGACACTTTTCTGTCATCTCTTATTCACAGAGTGATAAGTTTATTTTCTTATTTCTTGCGCAAAATGAAACATGAAATACACAATAGTTCTAACTAAATAGTTTCATTGACTATTCCTAACAGTGCTATTCTAGAAGCGAATCATTGAATTTCATTATGATTACAAAATGGAGTGGATAAGTCGAGGGAAAAGTGGTTATTTGCCCTAGTTCTTGTATTGTATATTTTGGTATTTTGTTTTTGTGGAAACATAGTGAATTTACGTTGAGTATATTATTATTGAATAACATGTTTATTGGATATGAGATATTTTTTGTTGAATGATACTAAGAATGTAGTTTTTTACCACCTATAAAGGATTCAATGCATTATCATAGAGACCTTTCCATATAAAGATCCCATATCTAAAAATGGACTCTGCCAATGCTTTGTAAGTATATTGATATCAATAAATTTCTTTTCATCATTTTCCTGAGTTGAAAAAATGTATGTATTAGTCTTTTTATTCGGACTGTCAAGTGTGTTAGGTACATGTTCTGTCCACTTCAAATTTTTATCTGTAGTAACACCCAAATATTTTGGATTTGCTGATTTGTTAATTTCATAAAAGTTCACTGAGACGATGAAGTGTGTTATTTGTGAGAAATTTGTTGAAATCTCACAAACAAACATTTTCTTTCGATTTTTGTGACAGAATTTATAACACAAAATGCTGCTGAGTACTTGAATGAAATATAATGAAATATTAGTGATATCAGAAAAAGTAGTTTTATTATAAGAATCATTAAGGAATAATCAAAACACTATTCAGTGAACATGAGGGAGATACCAGAATAATTTTACATACATTTAATGAAACTAAATTCAGTAAACAAATATTGGTAGAATCAGGTTGATAATTGATGATGATGAATTGAAAGAGACTTATTTATTTATGCAACTCGAACATGGTACTAACAAAGGAATTTTGTCAATTGAGAAAATTGTGCAAAGTTTAGAAACAACAATTTGTTCTTCTCTCTTGGCACTTAACTATTGGATCCCAGTATTTTCAAGCGATGAACCAATTCCTGATTTTGTTACACAATCACTGAGTATTTATTGTTCATATAAATGTTGTGACAACTGTAAATGATGATTTTGAGGAAGATGATAATGCATTCGAATACTTTTGATGTAGAGTAATAAAAACAGAGAGATAAAAACAGGTCTGTATATATGTTTTTGGTCCCAATCAAAAATGTTGAATAACCGAACCAAACTGAAGGATGAGTACCTAGTTTGAAACAATGATTGATATAGAATTACCATAAAGATTGTTCAATACCTTGAAAAAAAAACATTGAAAGGTTATGAATACCATCCCATCAGAGTCCTAATTATTACATAAAACGGATCTGTAATCGGCGTCAGGCATTGAAATGAAGAACGAGACAGTCGGGCGTCCGCGAATGCAATTTTAGCACGTTTTGAAGAAATCATTGACTAGATACATGAACATATAGATGGAAAATTATGTTTCCAAAAACTTCCTTCATCCTTTGGCATCATTTCGTTCGCATAATGTATGTTGAAATTTTGAAAAATGAAAAAGTTCATCGATTGCTATAAATTACATTGACAAGAATAGGAAATCCTAATTCTTTATCATTCCAACAAACTTAATTGGAATATTCCATAATCATGATGTACATCGTAAGAAGCGCTATTTTATCCTCTTCAATTCGAAGAAAAAACCATGTTGATAGCCCAATTATCTTGAGAGATATAGCGGTGGAAACGGAAAAAACATGTTTTACAGTTTTTTTGAAATAGAAGACGCTATTTTGTCGCACGCGTTGTTATGGAGTACAACGAGCGAAGTGAGGAGGAAACAAGTGAGATAAAGTGTCTTATAAAACATGTGTCATAAACATTTTTTTTATTTGCATTAATTTGAAGTATTTCATAAAAAAAAAGATTTGAGATCAAATAATTACCAAACCATTTTCGATTCGTAGCACTGATTAGTTATTAAAAATTTCAATTATTTGAATTTCAAATATCAACAAATATCAGTAAATTTACAGAATAATTGAGGATGAAACCTTTAGCTTCACTCCTCCTGAACAAAGACTATTCGCTCAAACGGCAGTGAAAGATTTTTTGGCGAAAAAATCTCGATACCTTTATGAAAAGGAATTCAATAACTTCGAGGTATGGTGTCAATCTTATAAGGTAGACACTATAACAGAAAATAGTATAAACGGTGAAAGAAGTCCATATTTCTCAAAGTGCAGTTGTTTTCGTTATACAGCAAAAAATCCCAATCATCTCTACAACTTTAATTCAAAAGGGTACATGTTTCGGACGTAATTAGGCCCAACATCAGCTGATTCTTTGCTGTATAAGAAAATAGTATGCTGGCTTATTTCGAAATTCTAAACAGAGAGCAGAAGTCATCAACACTATGGTCACCATACTCAATGTCGAGGTCTTGTTTAAATATTTATAAAAAAAATTACATCTCGAAATGATCACATAACAAGCTTTTTTGAAATGATTGTAAAAAGGTATGAACCAACGAAATCGAGAATTTCAGATTCTGATGGCTGTAGTGTATTGGATTATATAATGAATAAAGATATTCGCATTCACGGAGTCACCTTGAAGATAGCATTGATGAATGTGGCAGTTGATATCAGACCGTGACAAAGTGAGGGTGGACAAATAGGAAATAGTTGTTTCATTTAACCCTTTACATCGAATGTAGGAATGACACAATAAATAGACACCACATAATGGCGACGAGGATTAAAGGTAGGAAAACCATTTACAATAATTTATAACAGCAATGGCAAAATAGAGACCATGAATAGGATACATGGCAAAATAGAGTCCATGAATACGATACATGGCAAAATAGAGTCCATGAATACGATACATGGCAAAATAGAGTCCATGAATACGATACATGGCAAAATAGAGTCCATGAATACGATACATGGCAAAATAGAGTCCATGAATACGATACATGGCAAAATAGAGTCCATGAATAGGATACATGGCAAAATAGATTCCATGAATACGATACATGGCAAAATAGAGTCCATGAATAGGATACATGGCAAAATAGAGTCCATGAATACGATACATGGCAAAATAGAGTCCGTGAATACGATACATGGCAAAATAGAAACATTGTGACCATGAATAGGATACATGGGAAAATACAAGCATATGGAAACAGAATTTATTTAAAAAACACATAAATTCGAATTCATACTACGAATGAGAAAGGTAGCTATGATAGATGGAATCTATGAATTTGACACATAGATTTCCACAAAATTTGGAAATGAACTATGAATTTGACACATAGATTTCCACAAAATTTGGAAATGAACTATGAATTTGACACATAGATTCTCAATCGCAGCATTATTATAATGAATTGAATCTATGAATTTGACACATAGATTTTCAATTACAGAATCCTGAAATGGCCAATATGACACCACTAGAACCGTTCAACTGTGATGGTGAAATTGGGTTCGTTGGAATTAAATGGGAAAAATGGAAGAGAGGCCTAGAAGTTTACTTAGAAGCCGCCAAAATCCAAAACTCTTCACAGAAGAGAGCTACCCTATTGCACACTGGAGGTTTAGGCTTGCAAGACATTTATTATAATTAGCCAGGAGCTCACGTATCTGAGAATGAAAGTACCGAAGAGGGCACCATTGATGTGTTCAAGGTAGCATTGGAAAAACTCGATCAATATTTTTCTCCCAAAACAGAGCAAAGTATACGAGCGACATATTTTTCGTCTGATAAAGCAGGAAAGTGATGAAAAATTTGAAAAATTCCTTATACGATTGAGAAATCAAGCGACGAAATGCAAATTTGCTAATCAAGAAGAGAACCTCATCGACCAGATAGTCGAAAAATGTCAGTCTACCGAGTTGAAAAAGAAAATCCTCGCTATAGGCGATACCATCAATTTAGATACAATTGTTGCAGAAGCAATTGCACTCGAGGCGGTTGAAAGACAGTTACAGCAATTCAATGAAGTCGTCCTGAAGAAATAAATGAAATTTTAAAAAAGCGAAAACCAAATGAAAAACAGGAAGGAAGATACCATCGAACAGAAGTCAAAGCTTGCTACCGTTGCGGATCAACCAAACATTTGGCTTCAAATTGTCCAGAAATAAACTCCATTCGCAGCAAGTGTGGTTTCGCTGAGCGGAAGATACCATCGAACAGAAGTCAAAGCTTGCTACCGTTGCGGATCAACCAAACATTTGGCTTCAAATTGTCCAGAAATAAACTCCATTTGCAGCAAGTGTGGTTTCGCTGAGCACATTCATCAACAATGCAAAACTAGAGCAAGCAAGAGGAAATCATCCTGGAAGACAATACAAAAACATCATCAGACGGACAAGAAATCAAGATACTCAAAACCGAAGCGTGATGATAAAGATGATGATCGAGTGGACTATGTATTTCACGTCGATCGTGATTATGATCTGGTGTGCTCTATAGCTGGAATTCCTGTTGAAATGGTAGTTGATTCAGGCAGTACTTGTAATATATTGTGCGACAAAACGTGGGAACAACTAAAGACTTCAAACAAATCAAGAATCCTGAAAAAGTGTTCATGGCATACGCTAGCAAAAAGCCATTAGACATTTTAGGTTGTTTCGACGCCGAAATCAAAATAAATGGTAAAACTATAAGCACTACATTCTATGTGGTGAAAAATGGCTCAAAAAATCTACTGGGTAGGAACACTGCGAAGTATTTAGGGGTACTACGTATTGGAACAGATTTTCATATCAATCACGTATCCAATTTTCCTAAATTCAAAAATGTGTTGGTGAACATACCCATCGATGAAAATGTAAAACCAATCGTTCAACCATATCGAAGAATCCCAATTCCACTTGAAAGCAAAGTAAACAATAAAATTGAGGAACTTGTGGATTCCGATATAATTGAACCGGTGGATATGCCGTCCAAATGAGTTTCACCTATGGTTCCAGTATTGAAACCTAATGGGGAAATAAGGATCTGTATTGATATGAGAAGGGCAAATGAAGCAATTATAAGAGAAAATCATCCGTTACCGACCATGGACCAACTTTCAACACAATTTCGAAAAGCTAATTTATTCTCTAGACTGGATATTAGAAATGCTTTTCACCAAATTGAAGAATTCACGATATATCACAACTTTCATTTCTAGAAAAGGGCATGAAGCCATTGGACAAATATATGTCAGTTATCAAATCTTTTCGAACACCAAATTCAATAGAGGAACTACAAAGTTTCTTTGGGTTGGTCAACTATATTGGTAAGTGGATTCCTAATCTAGCCACCATGACCGAACCACTAAGACAGTTGTTACGCCTCAAATTGGGTAAACACGGAAAAAATTGGAAAACATTGGCTAATAAACTAAAATGTAGCATTTCTTAAATTGAAAGAATCTTTGAGCAGCATCGAAACCCTAGGCTACTACGACCCTCAAGAGAGAATACGGGTCATAGCAGACGCCAGCCCTGTAGCGCTTGGAGCAGTTTTAATACAGTACGACTCGGAAGGTCCACGAGTAATAGCGTATGGAAATAAAAGTCTGTCAGACTGCGAAAAGCGATATTGCCAGACAGAAAAAGAAGCTTTAGCTCTTGTCTGGGCGATGGAACATTTTCACATTTATTTATATGGCAAAGTGGGATTTGAACTAGTTACCGATCATAAGCCACTGGAAGTAACCTTTGGCCCCAAGTCGAAACCATGTGCCAGAATAGAAAGATGGGTACTGCGATTGCAGTCCTATAATTTTAAAGTTGTCTATCGCCAGGCAAGACTGATATAGCAGACCCTCTATCAAGACTTTGTGTCAGTAATATCAAATGCGCCACTTTCGACGGGGAAGAACACATCCGACAGATCGTCGAACATTCGCGACCCGTAGCTGTTTCATTATCAGACATTATGAAACATTCAAAAACTGATTTGGAAATATTGAAAGTGAAAAAATGGCTGTCGCACAACGAGAAGGACGACTCTATAAACAAATTTCAAGCATTTGAAACGGAGTTATGTTTTTATGAAGACTTCCTTCTGAGAAGTAATAAAATTGTGATTCCAACAACCCTCAGACAGAACGTATTACAAGCAGCCATGAAGGTCATCCGGGTATCGTAGCGATGAAAAATAGGCTACGTACTTAAGTATGGTGGCCCAAAATAGACTCAGACGCGGAAAAATTGGTGCGAAGCTGCAAAGGTCACAGCACCAAATCCGCCGCATCCAATGAAACGACGTCAG
This sequence comes from Chrysomela aeneicollis, assembly GCA_029955515.1. Taxonomy (NCBI): domain Eukaryota; kingdom Metazoa; phylum Arthropoda; class Insecta; order Coleoptera; family Chrysomelidae; genus Chrysomela; species Chrysomela aeneicollis. Next base: position 20,063,307 of record JARUHQ010000004.1, read on the forward strand.
TTACCAACCGAAGCCTGGATAGATGTAGCGATGGATTTTTTAGGTCCCTTACCAAGTGGACATCATCTCTTGGTTGTAATCGACTATTTCAGTCGATGTAAAGAGATAAAAATTATGACAACAACGACTGCCAGTAACACCATAAAAGCACTCCAAGAAATATTTTCACGGTTGGGATACCCAGTATCTATTACAGCTGACAACAGTAAACAGTTCAGTGGTACAGAAATGAAAGATTTTTGTAAAGAATCGGGCATTAAGTTGTTCAACACTATCCCCTATTGGCCTCAGCAGAATGGAGAAGTTGAGCGTCAAAATAGGGACATTGTAAAGCGACTTAACAACAGCCGGTCAATTGAAACCGATTGTAAACAAGATTTACTGAACTATATCATGATGTACAATGCTACGCCACATTCCACAACCGGTAAAACACCTGCCGAATTATTTTTTCGTAGACAGTTTCGGGATAAAATCCCAACAGTAAGGGATTTAGAGAACAAAATAACTGATAAGGAATTCAGAGATTATGACATGCAGAAGAAATCGAGTGGAATGGAATATAGCGATAGAAAAGGAAGAGCACATCAAAGCTCTTTAGATTTAGGCGATAAAGTTTACATAAAGAATATGATCAAACAAAATAAATTAACATCGAATTTCAACCCCATACCACACACGGTGATCGGAAAAAAACGGCGGTGATGTAGAGGTAGAGAATGATGAAACTGGACAGCAATATCGCCGAAACGTGGTTCATTTGGAAAAAATGGAAGGAGAATGGAAAGTAGTAAATAAACCAAATGAATTAGAAACGTTTTATTATTATATTATATTATATTATATTATATTATATTATATTATATTATATTATATTATATTATATTATATTATATTATATTATATTATATTATATTATATTATATTATATTATATTATATTATATTATATTATATTATATTATATTATATTATATTATATTATATTATATTATATTATATTATATTATATTATATTATATTATATTATATTATATTATATTATATTATATTATATTATATTATATTATATTATATTATATTATATTATATTATATTATATTATATTATATTATATTATATTATATTATATTATATTATATTATATTATATTATATTATATTATATTATATTATATTATATTATATTATATTATATTATATTATATTATATTATATTATATTATATTATATTATATTATATTATATTATATTATATTATATTATATTATATTATATTATATTATATTATATTATATTATTATACTTTATAAAAAAAGGGAGAGATGTAGTGTATTGGATTATATAATGAATAAAGATATTCGCATTCACGGAGTCACGTTGAAGATAGCATTGATGAATGTGGCAGTTGATATCAGACCGTGACAAAGTGAGGGTGGACAAATAGGAAATAGTTGTTTCATTTAACCCTTTACATCGAATGTAGGAATGACACAATAAATAGACACCACAATGGCATCAATCGTTTCATAACCAAAGCTAATGACAATTATTATCTTGCCATGAAAATGAGTTTTATAAATGTGCTTTATATAATCAGAGTCAGTATTTGGATTATGATTTCAGGTTGTTCTGATAATGGGTTACTGTAGTGCATGTAGGCGTGAAGAACTCACAGATATCTCATCTGTATATCTTATCTATATATTCTTATCGTATTCACGGAAATGCTCAGGAAAATCCCAATTTGATTATTTGTTTTGCCAAGCAATCTTACCAAGATGAGTTCTTGAAGTGTCGTAAAATCAAGAGGGACTTTTCTACAACAGACTTGGACAATTCCTTGAAAAATCTTGTTAGTGAACGTAATGTTATATGTCTATGAGTATTTGACAGCTTATAATAAAATTTTTGTTTTTAAGGCAAAAGAGTACAAAAATAATGACAATATCAAGTATCTATGTATAAAAAGTGGTAGTATTTACTTGAGAAAATTGATAGGGCGGTATTGATCACTTCGGATAATGACTATCAGAATATTTGATAAGCATCATGCTTTTTATTCATACTGGTGGGTATCGAAGAAACCTATTTTATATTCAATATGCATGCTTCCCCTCGAAAAATGACCATTTTTTGCATCAGAAATGACTGAATTCAACGTTGGTGTTTTCAATATCAGAGTACTTGGGCTACCTGAAATATGTCATATTGCTGATAACGGAAACTTGTATTCATGCAGATAAAGATGATGCATTGGTGACTCTGGACGGTTATAGAATGTTCAGACGAGACAGAGTCGTGGGAAGGGGTGGGGGTGTTTTTATATATATCAAAACTTCTATAAATAGTTCCTTACTGAGTTTTCCGGAATTGCAAAATGATACGAAGCAAATTTGGATTTCGTTCCCAAATTTCAACTCAACCAAATGCATTGGAGTTTTGTATAGATCACCACATTTGCCTATAGCGGAATTTCTTGCATCACTAGAAGAAACTCTGAACAATGTCACTCTCAGATTTGATAATGTTTTTTGTGGAGGAGATTTCAATATGGATTTTCAGAATACTACGACGAATAATTTCAAAAACCTCAGCTCCATAATTGAAAGTTTTGGTTTATGTCAAAATGTGACCAAATCTACTAGGGTAGGTGCGAACAGTGCGACTCTAATAGATCTATTTCTGAGCTCAGAACATATAAATATTACTGAATGTAAAACATGCGATGTTATGAATATATCTAATCACAGTTTTGTTACTTGAAATGAAACTCAACATTGGCAATAACACCAAACCAAAACTTTGCTCCTATAGAGATTTTGAAATCATCAACCAGGATGATTTTGAATCAGACTTGAACGAAATTGATTTCGATCAGATCTTCTATATAAATGATGTGAATGAAAAATTATAATTTTCAATGATTTGTTACTCGATCATTTCAACAAACACGAATGCTCGGTTTACAAAAAAAGTATGCTCCATGGCTCAGTCTTGATCTTAAAGAAATAATAAGACAAAAAGATCAGGCACTTACAGGAGTCGAAAAGTCAAAAAATGAGCGAGATTGGCTATTTCATAAAAAAATTAGAAACTTTTCTAACTCAGCAATAGAATATCAAAAAAAGGTTATTTTTCAAATATTGTAAGGGAAGATAGGGGAAATAAATCATTATGGAAATCTCTGAAGAATATAAATATTGGTTCAAAGCGAAACATTTATGACTTGCTCATCGAACTATCTGACGCGGATGTCGTCAACAGATATTTCGTAGAATCTACAGAAGAGATTATACTCCAAATGAATTAGTGAAATAATTTTATGAAAAGAATGTCAAAGCAGGGATAGACACATTTCTCTTCAGCCCAGTCGACGTAGAATCTGTGAAAAACATCTTTTTGAAATAAAATCGAATGCAATCGGTTCAGACAATATAAATTTGAGAATGATTCTACTTTCTTGCCCCCGTACCATTTTGATTCAGAATTCCATTTTTCCGGATAGCTGGAAAATATCACATGTTCTTCCTTTTCCTGAGGTTAATAGTCCAAAAAACTTGAAGGATTTGAGACCAATTAGCATATTACCAACGTTGTCAAAAATCATATAAAAAATGTTTTCGGCCCCATTACAGTTGCTCTTCCGCGCTGCTCAATGTTACGGACGACTTAATTTCTGTCATTGATGAAAATCGGATGGTTACACTTGTCGTAATAAACTATTCGAAGGCGTTCGACCGCATTAATCACGAACTTTTACTAGCAATATTACACTATAATGGTTCAACTAATAGTGCACAGCTCATGATGAAGAATTATCTTATTTATCGTGTACAGTTCGTAAAAATTCGCGACAGATATTCCGCTCCGTTAAATCTCACTACTAGAGTTCCCCAAGGTTCGATCTTAGGCCCGTTACTTTTTATAATGCTAGTCTTACTTTTATGCCGATGATACGCACATTAATTATTCTTTCAGTTTCGATAATTTACAATAAGAAGCTTGTACCACTATCTTCGGATAGGGGCGACTGAATTCCGCCCTTTCCTTGATTTAATTCATTCTGATCCGATGTGAACCATTGCTTGATAATCATTGACAATATGAATAAAGACAAATTATTATAATTATTACAATAGATGATATCGAGCTGAAAAGAGATGTCATTATGGTGTTTATACCTATTACAAAAATAATGTTTCTTAATCATTTGCAATAACTGAAGGATAATGGATTGCATCGATAAAAAGTATATCAATTTTCCACCCCCTAAAATATCTACCAAAAGCTTTTTATTAACCTACTGTAATGGTTACTGCATAAATAGACCCATACGAATAAACAAACTAGGAAACATGCCAAAAATCATAGCAGGTTATTTCGAAACTCCAAATCCTGAGCAATATACAAGACATTATTTTCGTTGTTCTAGTGCGTCACAAATAGAGGAGGTGATTTGGTGACTATAAAGCATCATGAAGGAATGGAAATCTTCAGCTGTTGCTGAGGGCTACATTGAAAACTCTGTGAAGAGAAAAATTGAGGTTGCACAAATGTTTTCTACAAAGCCGTCAACTTTCACAGCATAGGAATATTCCGAAGCGTCACCTTCACCTCAACTTCCTATAACCCCACCCCAAACCACTCTAGTAAATATGGTTTTAAATGCTGAAGATACCAGCAATGTGATAGTTGAAGTACCTTTATGATAATTGCACTATTCAGGACAACAATAAATGATTCTTCTTTCATTATTATTGCAGTTTATTTCATTACAATTTTCAAGATAAGGTTAATCCAATTAAAGAAAAGTTGAAACATCTTGAGGTTATTATTTTTCTTCCCGTAAATTTGCTAGCTCAAGAAGATGGTATTTGCATCACTTCATTACTTCTGACTTTCATCTCATGGTTCAATTTTACCAACTTCCGAAAAATAAAAAAACGCGTATCGAAATAGCCTCTATTTCACTTATTTGCTTTTCATAATGACTTTTTATACAACCAAAATAGAAGCAGTTCCTCTTTTGAAAAAGTGCTAGATATTGAGTAGATATCGTGGGTGATCCATAAGAAAGTACTGTTGTACTAACACCATAGTATCGATAAGTGAAAAAAGGAAATCGAATTGGTAGAAATGTAAGTTATTTCTAGACAGTTATTTGAAAATATGTAACTCCTTATATAGCGTCCGGGAGAGATCGACCATGTACCGATAACTCAATAACAAAGCAATGGAGGGCTCGTGTTTACCACATATATGATTAAATTAGTTAAGCTTGTTGTGCCTGATACAATAGTGTAAATTTATGAATTAGGTTTGAAAATATGTGCTAAGTTCAAAGTTTTTTGACTGTTTTGAAGACGGGTGAGTTTATTTGATTTATTTTAATTCTGGATGATGGAATATTAATGGAAATAGAAAATGACTTCAATAATGTAGGCATTTCTCATTTTTTCTTCGGTTAACAAGGAGGTCGATCTCCCCCGTAACTTCGGTGGAGTACGACCACATAAATCCGGGAGAGAGCGATCACGAAAATTAGGTATAAGGTATAATGAGAATGATGAAATATTATGCGATTTGAAGGGAATTATTGATATGATGAATGAAAACTAATTAAAACACTTTGAAAGACGACTGGCTCGAATGTGTGAACTGCTACAAATTGGAGAATTATTGCGATTTATGTGAAAAACTATGAAATAAAGGCCATACAAATTAAATATGTTTATATCTTTACTTCATACTTCAATTATTACGATGTTCTAGTATGTTTTTTCAATTAATATATAACCTAACCGGGATATGCGGGTGAGATCGACCAGTTGTAATATTTGACATTTCAATTCAAAATAAAAATATATGTTAGTATCATATGATTATTTATAAATTATGGTCTGTCCTAATCCTTTTGGCAATGCATTAACAATTGAAAAAATATATAAGTCAAACACCAACAAAGTTACATTTTCTTTTTTCAAAATGTGGTCGAACTCTCCCGGACTTACCCTATCTAATAAATGCTTCGAATTCACATTTGAGCAAAGATAACAAGTCTGCATCATTATGTTTCGAAATAATGTTTCGCCAATCGATTATTTCGGAAAATTCCATTATATAAAATACCTAATACTTGATTTGATTGAGTTCATTGGTTGATCAGATCAATATACGTATGCATAAATTACCAAAACGATATCACCTCATAACTTGAAGTGGGTAGGTACTTTCAAACATTTTCTGATGTTTATTTTATACCTACCTAGGCTTATATCTCTGCCATATAAGGGACAAACTTGTTAGCTCAGCTTTCGAACGAATCAGGGACTACATAATGGAATATTATCGTTCGCTTTGAATTTATTTACCTCTCTAATCCACCTATATTTGTGATCTTGACAAATATCTGTCGAGTGGTTCGGTTTCCGGTCATTGAATAATAATTTTGGTGTTGATTTCTGACGTCGGCTTCCTGAGACTTGAACTATGATGATTTAGGAGAAATTATTATAATTATATCTATACAAGGTGAGTCAATAGTGTATTATATTGGCCAAACCAATAGATATAGGTATGAAAAATCGAATACAAGAATGAAAGGGTTCCATGGAAACTATCACTCGAAATTATTTCTAACCATATATGAATATTTTTTAATAGAATATTCTGATATGGTTGTATTTCTGGATTGCCACACAACTGTTATCTGATTTCTGAATTTGGTTTCTTGGTTAATTTTCAACTCTTTCTGCGATAAACTGTTTCCACAGAGTCCTATAAAAAATCACTATGGATATTATGACGAAACAAATAAACATGAGTTGATTATAAAATGAATCCCACCGGTTCTAAGCATTCCGTTCAAAATATATTGAAAACGATGAAGATTACATTACAGACTGAAAGTGTAGAAGCTTTTTTTTTTAAATGAAAAACCATCAAGTAATTATAAAATTATCGAGTGCAGATTCAAATCATATTCAGTTTTTGACAAGTACGACTTCCGACTCCAACCTAAGAATCTGAAAAAATAATTAAAGAAAGAATGTCTATGATATCGACCTATGAATTGTCAGAAAATAAAACATCAATTATTGATAGGCCAGTACATTTAGGAAATTTTATGTATGAACCTCGGAATATTGGCCCACAATCGAAAGGGGCTCGAATGAGAAGCTCAACCCTGAGTTTGCGCATGCGCAAATTTCACCGTTCCTTCGCCATTTTAAAATTTGATTTTATTTTTTGAAACGCTCATATTTCGCGTTCTAATTATCGTACAGTGTACAAAGAAGGTCGTTGGATTCGTCATGACTTCAAATTTCATCGAGCTCATATGGAAAAAACCGTCCGATGCGTCAGAAAAAAGGTAATAACGTCTAAAGTCGAGTATACTCCCCAAAAATTTGTTGATGTCACTGTTTGTGGGCGTAGCTCTGTTTTGGCCAATCTGTCGTCAAAAGTACCTATTATAAAATAGAAAGCCAACGTAATTACTAGCATTTTGTAATAAAAAACATCGTGATTCGATGATTCCTGACTGACCAATTCACGATCGAAGTTATCCTTGTCTCTTCCGGCGTGAGTCTGAAGTCTCCTAAAGGAGACGGTCGCACTTCGTGTCGTAATTCCATTTTTCTTCAACTGAATCAGATATTTCCAAAAGAAAATGATGCATGTGCCTTATTGAAGCTTTAAAAATGCCTACGTCAATATTGAGGAGAATGGTATATTTAGGGTTGGTTTTAAGTGAAAAATAACGACTCTCAAAAATGGTAGGTACGATTATTCATTCCTTTCATTTTCATTCTACTCTTTTCCACACCACCCTAGAGGTACACTCCATGGCGAGTTTTTTCAAATGTTTTTTCCGAGAGGCCTATTTCACGGTTTCCTTTTGTTCGTTCATCATCGTTTTATTCGTGTATTTCGTCAATCGAGATCTTTGTCAATGTCTCCATTTTAATCTATTTCGAGTGATTTTTTTGTTCTGGTTCTGGCCAATGCTTGTAAGTGCCGGAGAGCCGGATTGCATTGTTCCGTGCTATGCAAAAAAATCAATCAATCTAGTCAATCCATGAAATATGCAAGAATTTTTGACTTTAGAACTTTATTAGGAATACAACAAACCAAAAGTCTCCACCCTTGGGAGGAAAACTGAGGGTGAGAGAAGTGTGGAAATGTTCCATTTTTTGTTTTGTTTTTCTTATATTTCAAAAACCATGCAGTGGTAAATAATTTTTGTTTAATGAAAATGAAAGCTCATTATATTTTCTATAGACTTGTAGGTACTCCAATATATTTGTCGAATTCCAGAAGACGACGAAAACGATTACGACTACCCAACAATGGTACCATTACCCAGAACATCTAGGAAAACAAAAGCGAGCGAACAAAAGGAAACCGTGGAATAGGCCTCTCTGGAAACCGAAAAAAAAATCACCATGAAGTCTACCACGAGGGAGGTGTGGTCAACAGTTGAATGAAAATAAAAGAAATATAAAATTGTACCAAACATTTTTGAGAGTTGTGATTTTTTACCTGAAATTCACCCTAAATAGACCATTTTACCATTAATGACGAAGAAGGCATTCAAGAAGCTTCAATAAGGCACATAATTCGATCAATTCGATAATTTCTTATACCTACAATTAAAGAAGAATGTGATTACTGCACAAAGCGCGACCGCGGCGAAGTGCGCGGCGCGCCTTTAAGGAGCCTTCAGACTCACGCCGGAAAAGACAAGGTTAACTTTGAGCATGGATTCGTCATCGTATCACGATGTTTTTTTTATTTTGAAATGCTTGAAATTACGTTGGTTTTCTTGTTCATAATATGTACTTCTGACGTCAGATTAGCAAAAACAGAGCTACGCTCATAAAAAGTGTCGTCAAAAGATTTTTGGGGAGTATTCTCGACTTTAGTGCCGTTTCAGATGGGGCGTATGACGCGCCCTACGTTCTACGCCGTGCGTTTTGGAAAACGTCGCAATTGGTCAACAAGGAATTGTGTTTCGTTCTCGCTCACTGCATCGTTCAGTTTAGTTTGTTTTGTCTTCCTGGTGTTTATTATACTTCAAAAATCTCTTTCTTTTTTTTACTGATCAAAATTAATACAAATAGTTTTTTTTCTTTTTCTCAAATTTACGCTGTGATTTTCCACAATCCATTTTCCTGAAATACAGAAGACAATACGCACCAGTTAGTCAGTCCCAAAAAAAACTGGTGTCTAAAAGCTGGTACAAGATAGCTCGCCTAGCGAGCAGAAATGAACGAACGGTCAATGGTGCTGTGTGTGAATCTCGATATTCTAGTAGAGTTTGTAGAATTCCCCAATCAATCGGCGAATATAATAACTATTTATCGTTATCTCTTTGCGGCCAGTCCTTGTTTTCTTGCGCTCTTTTTTGTTCTCGACTTCTCGCTCAGGTTGGTTCAACTTCACTTTTTCATTTCAATTGTTTTTATAAACTTGGAATTTCTCATTCATTGATATAGAGTACAGGATGATACAGGCCACAATAAATACAATGATATACTTCATATTGATATACCTACTTTCGAATACACAATATTAAAATTTCACTAATCTTATCGAAATGAGCACCGCTGCAAATAAAATCAAGCAGTTGAAAGCCTTGCGATCAGTTTCAATGGAAAGAATAACTGATATGAAATTAATAGCGGAAAGTGCTAAGGCGAATCCAAACTTCATTTCTCAATTCAAGGCACGTACCACTCAGCTTGAGGCCATCCATAATGATTTTAATACTCACCACAATTCATTAATTGCGCTCACTTCCACGATTGAAGATTATAATTTAGTAGAAGAAGAGGCAACTCGCAAACTATTTGATGAATAGTATTTCACTGTCATTTCTATTCATTACGATTTATTCGATGACAACAATTCTCAAAATGTATCAGTCGATCCAAAAAGCAATGTTAAACTTCCCCAAATCGAACTTGTGAGATTCGATGGTGATCCGAAAAAATAAAGAACCTTCATCGATACTTTTGATTCTCTTGTTCACAACTCGTCGTTAACCAATATTGAAAAGTTCAACTATTTGATCTCAACACTCAGTGGCCCTTCTCTCGAATTAGTAAAATGCAATCGTTTGAGTGATGCTACGAATACGATTGCCTATGATAGTCTCAAATCACGCTATGAAGATAAACGTGCATTGGCTACCGCACATTATCTAGAGCTTGAAAAGGCTGTGAAAATTTCTGATACTAATGTTACCTCCCAAAACTTGAGACACCTGTTAGATGTTTACGAAGAGAATTTGGCTGCCCTGAAATATGCTTTCGAATCGATTAGATTCGAATACGATTTCAAGATTCGAAGTCGAACATAGTTCGAATGACATTCCATAACTTGAAAATCTCACAGCATTTGTTCGAAAACAATGTAACGCTTTGGATAGGGCAGCTGAAATAACTCCAAATGAGACACTCAATAAAGCTGATCACAAATATAGAAATTATTCGCCGAAACCCGGGTTTTCATCAAATCAACGCCCTCATTCATCATACGCAAACTGAGGCCCTATCACTTGTCCTTGTAAACGGGATCATCTCATTTATAGGTGCACTAAATTTTTAGCTCTCTCTCCCCAAGAAAGATACAACACAGCCAAACCTAGTAAATTGTGTATCAATTGCCAAGGTGTCAAACATTCATTGAAGGATTGCACTTCCATATCACGATGTATGAAATGCTACCAAAAACATCACACTCATCTTCATTTCGATAAGGTAGCGAGTCCCACCAATGACCCTCAATTGTCTCCATCTGCCCCTAATAATAACCCTAATACTCCTCAACAACATGTCAAATCACTCACTAATATGGTACTAGCCTTGGTTAACACAAAATCAACCACTCTCCTCGCCACAGCCCTAGTGGAAGTATTTGATTCTCTACAAAATGTGCATATTAACGAATAATAATTGATTCTGGTCGTCAGGTTAATTTTATTTCGGAAGAATGCTGTAATCGCTTAGGCTTACGACAACATCATATCTCAATATCTATCTTAGGCTTAGGGCACATGAACTCTAAAGCTTCTAAAAGTGTCTTTGTAACTTTTCGTCCCTTTAAGCGCTCAGAATCTATATTTTCTATCGACGCTGTTGTTCTTACGCAAATTTGCGATAATATTCCTCAATTCACAATTCCTCACGATTCTTGGTCTTATATTGTTGACTTAAATTTGGCAGATCCGAAGTTTCACACTCCCAGTCCGATTGAAGTCTTATTAGGAGCTGATAAATTTCCTATGACTCTCAGATCAGGTCGTCTAGTTGGCAAGAAGGACGAACCAATCGCCATTGAAACCGCTCTTGGGGGGTTCTTATGGGCTCTGTTTATACTTCTCTCCCCTCTTTTCCGCTCAATTCATTTTTTTGCAATTGTGACGTATCTCTTGAGAGGTCTCTTACTCGTTTTTAGGAGCTGGAAAATATTCCAACATCGAAATCGATATCATTGAGCGCTGATGAGGAATTATGTGAATCCTTATACATGCAAAATGTATCGAGATCAATCTCAGGAATATTCACAGTCACGTTACCTTTTCTCACATCGGACCCCATTTTTCCCGGAATTAGGAATATTGCCCAAAGACGTTTTTTCTCTCTCGAACGTAGATTGATAAGAGATCCTCCTCTATATAAACAGTATTGTGATTATATGCAGGATTTTCTTTCTTGTGGTCATATGGCACTTCTTGTCTCACCCACTATGTCAGACGATGTTTATTACATACCCCACCATAGTGTCATTAATCTCAATAGCAGGACTACCAAGTAAAGAGTCGTCTTCGACGCCAGCTGTAAGTCGTCAAATGGGCTTTCGTTGAACGATTCTCTCCTGACAGGCCCAAAGCTCCAAAGTGATTTGTTCAATATTTTGTTGAATTTTAGAGCTTTCAAGGTTGCATTAACCGCAGATATTCGTCAAATGTATCGCCAAATCAACGTGGTTGAATCTCAAAGAATTTTTTGTAGGTTTTGGTCCTGAAAAACCCTAGGAGTTCACTTTGAACACCGTAACATATGGAGTTTCTTCTGCACCATATCTTGCAATAAAAACTCTCCTTCATCTTGCAGATCTCGATGGCTCTCAATTTCCTCTTGCTGCCGAAACCCTCAGGTCTCATACTTATGTTGATGATGTAGTCATCAGTGTAGACTCACTCGAAAAAGCCGAATTATTGAAAACTCAACTCATTTCCCTTCTTCGGAGAGGAGGTTTCGAACTTTATAAATGGGTTAGTAATGATCCATCGCTCATACCTGTATCCAAAATCGAACAGGTAGATTTATCCTTGGATTTGGTCAGCGATGCTAACATGAAAGTGTTAGGTCTGAGGTGGAATTACTCTCGTGACATATTCAAGTTATATTCAACTTCCAAGTTAATACCACGAAATCTATCTGTACAAAACGCATATCGCACAATTCTCTCCAAGTTGGCAAAGATTTTTGATCCTCTTGGATTTCTAACTCCTCTTACCTGTTTTGCAAAAAGACTCATTCAGCATTTGTGGACCTTAGGTCTTGATTGGGACACACCTTCTGTTGAAGTTGTCGATAGCTGGACTCAGAATAAAATAGAGCTTTTTCGATTATCAGAAATTTGTCCTGTTTTGCAAAAAGACTCATTCAGCATTTGTGGACCTTAGGTCTTGATTGGGACACACCTTCTGTTGAAGTTGTCGATAGCTGGACTCAGAATAAAATAGAGCTTTTTCGATTATCAGAAATTTCCATTCCTAGACATATACTCACGTTGAATTTCTTATCTGTTGAATTGCATGGATTTTCCGATGCTTTCAAAATAGGATATGCAGCTGTCGTATATCTGAGAGTTCAAGCATCTGACCAAGTTACCATAACCTTGGTTTGTGCGAAATCTAAAGTTTTTCCACTAAAACTGATATCAATTCCTTGATTAGAGCTCTGTGCCACTGTACTCCTCTCCGAACTAGTATTTTCCGTCATAAATTCTTACCGAGATAAAATTCTATTCAACAAAATTATTGCCTGGACTATAAATTTCCCGTTTTCGTCAGCAATCGTATTACTCAAATACAAGAAAAATTATCTCCCAACATTTGGCGTTACATACTTTCTGCAGACAATCCAGCTGACTGTGCTTCCATAAGTCTATCATCTTCATCTCAACTAGTTTATCATCCGTTATGGTGGGCGGGACCATCATGGCTTTCTGTCAATGAATCTGCGTGGCCAAAAATCCCAGATTTATCGTATCACTCTTTATTAGAAGAGAAAAGGGTGTCGTTTTTACCGCAGCCACTCCTCATGACAATTTTCTCGAAACCCTGATAAAAAATCATTCCTCTATATCTAAGATTCAACGTATTGTGGCATATCGCACCCCCGCTAAAAGAGTGTCACAACTCCATATTATATTTATTTCAGGAGAGACAAAACAAAATAAAACGATCCATATGATCAAACATTTCTTGTTATATCTCAGAAATGGATTAATATTTTGGTAAACTCGTTATAACAAAATTTATTTGTTGTCTTTCAACAAATTTTTTTCATGTAACAAAAGTAGATAATATAAATAAAAATTCCATAATTAAGGGTTATGACGGTTTTCACAAAGAAAAATCTGAGATTATTTTCAATTTTGTCTTTATTCAGTAGACTCATCTAACAAAAAATAAATGATTCGTCAGTAGTAGTATCAAATTAACACAAAATAGACTCGCTATAGGCAAATAGGTAGGTGAGTATGATGTCGGCCATAAAGAAAGTCATAAGAAGTCGGAATACAAACAAAAACTCAGACAACAAAATATTATGTCACAAATAATATTTCAATGGAAATTAAAATCTCACAAATTATTATAAAAGTCAGCGTGGCAATGAGGAATGTGATGACTTCTCACCAAACTTATTGAATCGGTCTTTTTATTCTCCTTGATTTTAAGTTTGTTAGAGTAGGCTGGTTTCAACTGTGGTGACTCAAGTCTCGTGATAAGCTAAATTTCTGAGAAATTTTCATCAGTATCAGTATAGCTCAACTTATATTTCATCACAGTAGGATCGTCCTTCGAAAACTGTAAAACCTTTATATCGATTATTTTTACCTTTTTCAGGCTTTTCAAACCAAGATCTTCAGCAAGATATTTCAGAGAAATGAAATCCTCATGTGAGAGCTCATGCACTTTAAGTGGATTTCCAGTCTTTTTGGCATCTCTTATTATTTGAGCATATTGGTTTGGTACATAGATAGGACCTGATTTTGATGACCTTTTGATCTGTTTCTCTATAACTGAATGTACTGTAAACCACGAATATGATACAAGGAACAAAGATTTTAAAACAGCCATGAATAAATGTGATAAAGCTATAGGTCAACACAGCTGCCAGTACATAAGTTCTAAACTATATAATTATCTACCCAAAGACTTGAAAAAATTAAGAAATTTTTACCAATACAGGAAAGCTGTCAAAGAATGGCTGCTGTCAGAAGATCGTAAGGTGTATCATAATATGATTAATACATATTTAACATTTTAACTAGAAGTTGAATAGGAAAATACGATAAATATAAAAATGTCTTTGCAAATACCTCAAAAACCAGTTTCTGACGCTTACACCTGACATACGATTTTTAATTCTCCGAAATGTGATACTTACCAACCTGAAACGTGATATTTACCTGCTTGAAATGTGATATTTACTACCCAAAATGTGATATTTACACACCCGATATGTGAGACGTACCTACCCGAATTATTAAATTATTCCTGCTAGATGTTATATGTATACAAAATTTATAGATTTAAGGAAATCAAGGTTTTTCAACGTAAATTTGTTATCGTATTTGATGTAATCACGTTCATTCATATAAACTACGCAACACTAATTACGTCGCACCCCGAAATTTTGCCCCTGTTGAAATTTGAATAACTTTTTTCTTCTTCGAACAATTTGAATTCTGTTTGCACTGTTCGCTAGCTCAGTCCTTCAGCTATAATCTCGTACTTCTTCGATACATAAAGTTATTTCCATAAAATTGCTACAGGATGTTTTTTGGAACTGTGCAAAATATCGAAATTTTCAAAAGGATCCCAAATGAAGAAAAACAGTTTTTTTTCAACTTTAACAGCAGAGGCCTGAAGATTATCTCATTACCTTTGGCCATTTCCAAAATTGTCTTTTTATCACTTTTCTTTACAGAGTGACCTCAAAAAAGCATTTTTTTGGTTTTGCAGTCATAACTTTTTTCTTCTTCAACCGATTTTCAAAATCTCAGGATCATTTTGTAGCTGAAACGTTAGATGAACAGACATGAAGATTAGAATTGACTAAAAATAAATATTAAAGATCAAGGGTTTCTGCAAAGGTGACCCAAATCTAAATCCCCCTCGAAATCCCGATTAAAAAAGAAAAATATTCAAAACGTTGTTTGATCGAAACGAAAATATCACCACCAAAAATACTGATAAAAAATTGTTTACCCCCTCCCCCCCAAAATTTATTTGCGGATAAAATTTTTGCTGGTCAAACGGTTAGATATATCGGTAAACATATTGCACCTGACCCCCACATCGGAATCGGAGATTAAAAAAAAATAAATTCTTTCACCCCCTTCCCCCCTTGGGGTACTTTGGGTACGGATGAAGGGGAAGGAGATTTTTGTGATTTTTTTACTTATAATTTTCGTGAGTTTCGTACAAAACTACTAAGAATCGCCCAAACTCGAGTTCTCCAAGTATCATAGTTTGATGTACAGGGCGAAAAAAAGTTATTTTTCAGAATCGAGACAAGCGGTACCCATAGCTGTGTTCAGCGGAAAAAGTTTATCAAAGAGATAAAAAAATTGTTTCATAGGCGTACGCATATAATTTTTTTTGGGGGTCTAAAAAATTAAATTCTTTGAAAAAAATTCAAAACATGATGGAAGACTTTGTATAGGGGGTGAGAAGGTTACCCTGAAATTTTGTTGTATTCAGAATTTTTTTTTATTTTGAATTTTTTTATGAAGTCTTATATCCTCAGAAAAGAAAGACCTACGAATTGTTTTTTCTGTCCTGGTCTTTATTTTCACGAGAACGTAATTTTCAACCTGTCTTGTCAGTCACTCATTATGATTTTTGTTACGTTGGTTACGGACCATGCATTTTTTTGGGCTGATTTTTTTTCTAGAACATGGCGTTTCATTTCGGTTTTCTCACGCACAAATTTTGACTACTGAAAGAAAAAAAGATCTGGATGTGTCCAGAATGGAAGATCCTTCCGAAAACAAGTTGATTTTCATTTAATTCTCCTCCCAGTCGGGATTTACAGAGTGTTTCAGATTTGGGTCACCTTTGAGGAAACCCTCGATTCTGAATGTTCATCTTGAGTTAATTCTAGTCTTTAAATCTTCTTATATGAGGTTTCAGCTTCAAAATGAGCCTGAGATTTTGAAAATCGGTTGAAGAGAAAAAAAGTTATGACTGCAAAACCAAAAAATTGATTTTTTGAGATCACTCTGTAAAGAAAAGTGATAAGAATACAATTTTGGAAATGGCCAAAGGTAATGAGATAATCTTCATGCCTCTGCTGTTAAAGTTGAAAAAAAATTGTTTTTCTTCATTTGGGATCCTTTTGAAAATTTCGAAATTTTGCACAGTTCCAGAAAACATCCTGTAGCAATTTTATGGAAATAACCTCATGTATCGAAGAAGTACGAGATTATAGCTGAAGGACTGAGCTAGCGAACAGTGCTAACAGAATTCAAATTGTTCAAAGAAGAAAAAAGTTATTCAAATTTGAACAGGGGCAAAATTTCGGAGTGCGACGTAATTAGTGTTGCGTAGTTTATTTTAGTTTAGTAATTGTACCTAATTATTGTAATTTTATTTTAATTTAATTATTGTTATTTTATTTATTCATATATTTCATCATTGCATACTTTACTTCTACTTTTACAAATTTTTAGAAGTTCAAACTCTCATAGCAGAGTACCACGTACAAGCTGACCATATAAATCAGCTTCTGTGGAAATGAACAGTTTATTTGCACATTCTAATGTATATGCATGTATTTGTTCTGTGAATAAACATATATTATTATTATTATTATTATTACTGCATCTCCCTCGTTTTGTGTATGGCCGGTGATCAAAAATTTATGGGTAATAGAATTCACATTGGCAAACTTCATTACTGCAAACATGTAAAGTGCAACAATGAATTTGTTTTTGTTTTGTCCGCAGAAATTGTCGGAAAAAAAATACTATATCTATCGGTTCTGTGTGTTCACTATGAATATTCATTTCAATGAATTTCAATAGGCAACTTTCAATTTCATCCCTTGTAGCTTTGCGTGATTTTGAATTATCGTCAGGCTTTCTAAGTTTTGTGACGGTCAAATTGAGATTATTTAACTTTGACTTATGATAAAACACAGACACATCCCCTCGTGGCACTTGTAAAACAGCTTGTAGATCATAAACAGCAACGATATAGTTCTGAGACACTTTAGCCTTTTCTTGATCTTTTTCTTCTCTTGATAGTCTTTTTTCAAATAGATGCTGCTCAAATTTAGTTTCTAACTTGATTTTTTCATCTCCTGTCGCATTTTCAAATGCAACGCATAACTCGCATCGGTCTTTTTTGGGTAGAAAAATTCCAAGATTAAACTCATTATTGAAAATACGAGAATACATCACTAAATTAGCGAAAGGAAGATTCGCATCTTCACATTGTTGCATGTAGTCCTTATGTAAGTCAGTCAAAGTTTTGCCGCCGTCTATAAATTCGCGACTGGTTTGCTGCCTCAGATAATGGCTTTCAATTCGCGGAATCGATCGAATATGATCTCTGACACTATCCTTTATTGAAGAATCTACGACTTTATGATGTTTATGTTTACCCCTCTTATCTTCTTCTAGAAAATCTCCCTCCCTAGCTCTAGCAATAACAGTCCTGATAATCCTGTCATTTATGTCTAAGGTTGACCCAAACATTTTCTTGCAGATTCGCCTCAAAATACCGTCGATTTCAAAATAAAACGCATGGTTATAACCCCTTCCTGTAGGTGTAGTCGTATAACGGTATTTGACTGTTATATTTTTCATGTGCTTGTCAAGGAAGAGTCTT
Organism: Chrysomela aeneicollis; assembly: GCA_029955515.1. Classification (NCBI taxonomy): domain Eukaryota; kingdom Metazoa; phylum Arthropoda; class Insecta; order Coleoptera; family Chrysomelidae; genus Chrysomela; species Chrysomela aeneicollis. Next base: position 20,081,450 of record JARUHQ010000004.1, read on the forward strand.
TGTTTCTCAATATCACCCAGTGCCCAATAGTTTGTTAATAACTCCTTTCGTTTTTCTTCAGTTAAAAAAGAACTACATTTGAGTTCGCATTTGTCATCACAACCAGATTGGCAGTCTTTGGCACGAATAGTTTTATTCTGGCGTGTTTTGTATGAAATTCCTCAAACGCTTTATTTCGTTTTGCCTCCACCGTTGGGGCTCAGCCAATCGCTTTCGGGTTTTTTTCTTAGATGGTTGTGAGTTTTTGATACCAGGAATTGCAGTTCCAGTATTGGGTATGGTCCTATCATTACTTGTAGGATTCTGTGTTTTACTCTCAGAATCGGAAGATGAACTAGAAGACGACGATGAAGAATCCGATGAAGATGTAGAGCAGAAATCTGGATCTTTTACGGAATCATCTGAATCGAAGTCACCATCTTCATTCAATGAATTTATTATAGATGAAGTTGGACTCAGATTTGAAATTGATTGGCAGGCAGCAGTTGCATCGAAATCGCTACACCCAATAATTGATGATTCTTCATCGTGAGTCATTCGTAAATGAGTAGAACTTTGATTTGGATTCTCGGTATGATTCGGGATGTCAACACCTGAAACAGTATAACTTGTTAATTTATGTTATATACCCAATCAGGACGAAATATTTTTCTGATGTAGTGAACAAATAGGTGGATGAACTCATGAAACTCACTTGAAAAGAAATACCTAATTAATGCAGTGAATAATCAGTTCGATTGGTAGGTACTTACAATTTTGTAAGTATTCGCATTATTGATATTATTTTCTTTGTTGCCTTGCGCTGTCGCCTCAAGATTACATAATTCGAGTATTAATGCAGCTCTTGAAATCATCGTTTTCTAAAAAATACGGTGATATAAAACAAACTATTGCGAATTGATACAATATAAGAACGCATTTTTGTACAAGTTCATCAAATTAAATGACACAAAACGAAAAACTACTAGTAAATTCAAGAGTTGGTTGCAATAAAATCGACATAATTTTAATTGTGCCTCTTTATTAGATGAAATTTCAGAGAATTTACTGAAATTCCAATCAAACAGAGACACAATTGAAAATAATGACACTCTAAGAGAAGACAAGAACCATTTTAAAACTCACCTCAAAATCAGATAAAGCGACACAATTCAAAAAGATACTATTTACATTATACACTGCGCACATCCGCCTCGTACCAACTCAGAAATGACACTGTTCGAGATTCGGTCGATATAAATTATGAAAATCTAGAAGAGTCACTACCGCCATCTCTCGGAAACCTTACGAGATATCAAAATGACTTATTGAGATGATAGATCATGATATTTAACGTTCATTTCTGCATAAAGTAGCATTTTCGTAATTTTTGAATTGTGACAGTCTTTTAGCGGGGGTGCGATATATTCATCGATTTATTTTCAATATATCTAACGTTACTAAAAAAAAATTCGGAACCACTTTTCGATATGAATTTAAATGATGCCCTCTTAACCCTAATAAAACATCTTCAGCAACATGTGTTTGCCAGTGAAATTGCTAATTTGAACAAGAAAAGTCCTCTTTCAAAACCCTTTCGAAAGCTCAACCCTTTTCTGGATACCCGAGGTCTGTTGAGACCTGGTGGTAGACTTTCAAATTCCCGACATTTATATGATAAACTATTTCCGATTTTTCTACCTAGCGATCATCGACTTACCACATTGGTGATAGAATCAAGTCACAAGCAATATCCTGGAGTTCAAACACTACACTTTATTTTATCCCAAAGATTCTGGATATTCTCAGCCAAGAAAATAATTCGAAGGGTTATTTCGAAGTGCAGGAACTGTTGGAGACTCAACCCTACCCCCTATCAACCTGCGATGGGAAATCTTCCATATTTTCGTATATCACAGGTCAAACCATTCTCAGTTGTTGGTGTTGATTTCTGTGGACCCTATTAGATAACACTAGCAAAAGTGAGAGCTGCCAAAAAACTGAAAGCCTACGTTAGTGTTTTGTTTGTTTCACGACGAAGGCCCTCCATTTGGAACTAGTATCCGACCTTTCTACTGATGCCTTTATGGCAGCCCTAAGGCGATTTCTTGCCCGGCGAGTACGCTGTTCTTATATATTTAGTGATTGTGGAACTAATTTTGTGGGTGATGCAAGGGAACCTTCAAAAAAGATGCAAGCTGTTGCCTGTGGAGAAAAATTACATTGGCATTTTAACCCCCCTTCCAGTCCTCATTTTGGAGGACTCTGGGAAGCAGGTGTCAAATCTGTAAAAACCCATATTTTCAGGGTCATTGGTGAACAGCTCCTGACCTATGAAGAGCTGAACACACTCTTAGTTCAGATAGAGGCAATCTTGAATTCGCGACCCCTTTACGCAGTAAATACCGACCCTAATGACTTGTCAGTGCTCACACCTGGCCATTTTTTGACCCTCGAACCTTTGAATTCTCCACATGATGATAATTTCCAACATTTAAAGTTGAACCAACTGAGTAGATGGCAACTCATCCAGCGGCTCTATCAGGACTTTTGGACGCGCTGGTCCAAAGAATATTTGCACACTCTTCACCAGCGCAGTAAATGGAACGTCGCTTCCGCACATGTCCTTCCAGGTACTTTAGTTTTAATTCAGGAAGATAAAGTTCCTTTCCTACGTTGGCGACTAGGGCGCATTCTGGAAACCCATCCGGGTTCCGATGGAATTAGTCGGGTCGCTACCGTACGGACTTCCAGTGGGACATTTAAACGTCCATGTGCCTTGCCATTGCAGTCTGAAACTACATAAAAAAATGACTCTCATTTTGGTGGGCGGAATGTTTCGTTCTCGCTCACTACATCGTTTAGTTTAGTTTGTTTTTTCTTCTTGGTGTTTATTATACTCCAAAAATCTCTTTCTTTTTTTTACTGATCAAAATTAATACAAATAGTTTTTTTTCTTTTTCTTTAATTTACGCGTATTAGTATGCTGTGATTTTCAGAAGTCAATACGCACCAGTTAGTCAGTCCCAAAAAAAATGGTGTTTTTAAGCTGGTACAAGATAGCTAACCTAGCGAGCAGAAATGAACGAACGGCGAGACGAACGGTCAATGGTGCTGTGTGTGAATCTCGATATTCGATCTCATTTTTCGTATCCCTAGTCTACCAGCCAGGAATTCAGTGGTGAAAGGTTATATCACAGCTCGTTTTTTTTTTGATTATTGGATTTTCGTCTTTGTATTTCAAATGGTCATAATATAATTTCTAATAATTCGCCGACTGCAAGAATTATAGTAAAAGAACCATTTTGAAAATACAGTCCACAAAATCATCGAAAACCAAACAAATTGAAATAGAATAAATCATAACAATTTCTAAGTATCCGAGAATCTCGTCTGAAAAATAAGGAGATGAATCTTTCAAAATATGAAAAGCTTCTTTAAAATAAACATTTACTCAAATACAAGTCGAGACAGCTGAAAAAATTTGGTTTCTACCTCATTTTCCGGTGTAGAATCCCAACAAGGGAAGGTAATAGTTGTGTTCGATGCGGCAGTTAAGTCACAAAGCATATTTTTGAAATTCAGAAGCCATAGAATTGCATTCGTAGGTGATACCCGCGAAATGTTCAATAGAGTTGAAATGGAGATTCCTTTGCACAATGTTTCCTTTGGCGAAATTTTGATAAAACTATTCTTCCGAAAATATACAGACTGGTCGCTATGCTTTTTGGAACAACTTCATCTCCTTTGCTTGCTCAATTTGTTCAAAACTACAATGCAGATTTGTAATTTAATTCTTATCCTGTAGCAGTACAAGCCATCGAAGAGAATCATTACGTTTATAACTACTCACACGGCGCTGATAATGAGGAAGATGCTATCAAATTAGTGAACGAAGTAATTCGCATTCATTGGCAGGGTGGCTTTGAGATCAGAAATTTTATATCAAATTCTCAAAAAGTCATTCAGGGAATACCAAACCATATTTTAGCGAATCAGTACAGAAATCAATAAGCGAACAAAAGACGAACAAATTCTTGTGATAATTTGTAATTCAACTAAATATTGTTTTCATTTCAGAATGGTATTTCACGAAGTTTCCGAGGAAATCCTCAAAGGTTTGAAAATTCCAACTAAACGCCAAGTACAGAAAACGGCTATGTTTGTGTACGACCCTCTTGGCTTATTATCTTCAATCAGTATAAAAGTTAAATTACTCTCACAAAATATATGGCACTCAGGCATTGGATGATATGATTTAATTAGCGAAAATATATTCAAAAATGCAATTATGGCTCAAAAAACTAAACGAAGCAATGAATGTTGAAATTCCGCGATGTTACTCGCCTAAAAAAACAGAATTTTCATCCATTCAGATTCATGTTTTTTCTGATGCAATAGAAGATGCATATGCCAGTGCAATTTTCCTTCAATTCATCTCTGAAACCTATGTGGAAGTTATATTGGTTGTTTTCAAAGCAAGGGTAGTAAGTACCAATCAAAAATTCCACAACTGTCAAATATTTGACCATACATACCAAAACTCGAACTTTGAGCTGCAGTTTTGGAGGCAAGACTTTGTGCAGAAGTTGCTCTTTATTTGAAACTCACAATTGATAACAAATACTATTGGTCGGATTCTCGAATAGTCCTCTGTAAAAGTTATATTGGTTGCTTCTAAAGCAAGGGTTGTACCAATCAAAAATTCCACAACTGTCAATTATTTGACCATACCAAAACTCGAACTTTGAACTGCAGTTTTGAAATAGTGATGACAGTCATATCTGACCCAGAGATAATACCAATCAAGTTTTATAATTCCTGGTTAAAACTTATCAGGATAACTGCAAGAGTCAAACGATTTCTATTCAATCTGAGGTCAATTGACCAGAACAGACTGCAGCTGACGGTATACTTGACGAAGAATGAATTGAAATGAAGCGGGTGTTACTGGTGGAAGATAGTTCAAGAATCCTGTTTTGTGACAGAAAGAATGAATCTCAAAAATAATGTATACCCAACAGGAATAGAAGGTTTCATAACCTGTTATTTTTTTCAGATATTGATGAGATATTGAGGATATCTAGTAGAATACTGAAAATTGAAAATATATCTATCATACAAAAACAACCTTTCATAAGAAAAATTCGCACAACTGTGAAACAATGTATGTGATGTCGAAGACAATGTGTACCTCAAGTACAACCAAAGATAAGACTTTCACCTCGAGAACGATCATTGATAAGTCACAAACCACTTCCAGCAACTGGTATTGATTATTTCAGTCCGTTTCAAGTGAAAATTGGAAGACGACTCGAGAAACGTTATGGCGTATTATTTACCTGCCTAACGATGAGTCCGGTTCTTGTTGATATTGCCCATTCTTCGAAAGCAGTTTCCTGCATAATGGCTATACGAATAATTCAAGCAAAACGTATAGCAGTTAAGGTTTTTTGATCTGGTGATAAAACGAACTTTCATGGAGCTAATTGAGAATTTTAGAAAGCTCTAGAAGATTGAAAAATTGATGCTCTGGCAGATGATATGGCGAGTAGGGGCATCGATTGGAAATTCAACCTTCCCTCTGCTCCTCATATAAGAAAGGGCTCTCATGGCGATCATGAAAAAAAGGCATCCCAAATAAGAGGTTTTACAAACATTGTTTTGCAGAGGTTGAATATATTATCAATAGTCGACACCTGACACATGTTTATGAAGATTCACAAGGTTCAAAGAGCATTTCACCAAATGATATTATTCTCATTGGACAATGTTCAACAGTTATTACATCTGGGGTATCTGATATGAGAGGGATTCGATATTAAATAAACAATGGAGAGTATCACAATACATGTCAGATATATTCTGGAAACGTAAATTGGTAGTGATCAACGATAGAAATATGCCCTGGGAAGCTTGGCCGATTGGAAAAGATCTAAGAAAGGCGCTGTATGGCATCGTGAGAATAGCACATTCGTACTTCGAATGGTATATCTTCAAGCGTCCAGTAAGAAGATTGTGTCGCCTAAATGTCTGTGCTAACAATAAGATATAAGTTAGCATCGGGGGGGGGGGGGGGGAATGTTGCGAAGCAATGTTATGTTTATATCAAGATTCTTTTGTATGATTGGACTGTAGTTAAGAAAATTTAGCCCTGAGGGGTCTACTCAGCATAGAGTTTCATTCTGAATAAATATAGGGGTGATCAATTATTGTGGTTGTGATACTCGAGTACCTTTCAATATGAAATTTCACGCAATGACTCTAGATCAGAGGAAATGCTATTCAAATCTCCTGCAAGCAGTATATTCGATTGAGTTGAGGATAGTGATGATAGCAGCTCAATTTTGTTCAGGGATATGTTCACATCTGTAGAAGGTGCCAATAATGACATTGAAATACTACTTATGATGTACATGTTAAGATAGCTACGAAGAATAAACATAACATTCAAACTGTTTCTCTTCAAATATATGATCAAATTTTCTGAAAAATATTAATTATTCGCAGATTGTCTGAGGAAAATATCTCTAGGTGATGAGTTCCACAACTCAACACAGTCTCGGACATTGCGGCTGACTCGTTGGATAACAAATAATATTTATTCATTCTCTATTTATTTTCGCATCGGCGTTGTCAATGATACGATAAAGCTTTGGAGGTTACTCGATTATTATCGATTTAACACCTTCTCTGACATTGCGGCTGACTCGGCTGACACCTCGTTACCTAGCAATGTCCTCGACTATTATAAATCGCATTTTGATCACGTTACATTGATAGTCATAATATTTATTGATGAAGATTTTATATAAGAATGTCTTATCATTCAATAATACAATAAATAATCGTGTTACATTCAATGCTTTATCGTATCGTTGACACCGGCGATGCGAAAATAAAATCTACAAGGTTTTATGTCATATTATTTTGGCATTTCGAAAAGTCATCATTGAGCTTTTGGTAACTTAAGATGATGACAATAAATGAAAATTTTATATAATTTCAATGATACGATGATAGTATATTATGATAAAAGTTTTTTCTATTCTGTCGAATGAAAGTCAGAAGAGTTAGGCCCAGATTACTTCTGAGCGATTTGGATTTGGTGATATTAGCAGTGAAAAACTCAATGTGTTTCAATTGGTGAATTTCAATTCAGAGTTTGATTTGATTTAAATTGACCAATAAAAACAATAACAACATTGAATTTTTCACCGCTGGGTATTGCATTAATCAAAATCGCTCAACCGTAAACTGGTCTTTACGCTTGTGCGTCAGATTTTAATTATTTCAAATGTCATCATTGTTACCAATCGAAGATGTTTCTGTTATTTATCGATATTGAATAAATTTTTTTCTTCAAATCAATTCAAAATAAAAAAAATTGCATACGACACACGTTTTATGAGACACGTTGTGTCGCACTTGTTCACTTGGAGCACTCCTCGCTTCGCTCGTCGTACTCCAAAGAACGCGTGCGACAAAATAGCGTCTTATAAAACTTGTATCATAATATACTATTATAAGACGAAATTTTGTAGCACGCATTGTTTGGAGTACGACGAGCGAAGAGCGGAGTACTCCAAGAGAATAAGTGCGACAATTATAAAACGTGTCTCACTTACATTTTTTTCTATTTTGCATCAATTTGAAGTATTTTATTGAAGAACATGTTTTTCGTACGTCCGGGCCTAAAGTGACAACTTCACTCCCTTGTGACAGGTACTAAAGTGTCACATTTAATCCCTCCGGGATTAAATATTGACGAAACTCCCGGAACGATTAAATCACAAACAAACGAATTTAAGGGATATTTTATTGAAAAATATAATTAATTAGAATGGTAATTAACGTTAATATTCAAATTAATATTGTGACAGTTCGTCATATTGACCAGTCTTTCCTGGGTTAATGCAGCAGGTAACTGACGAGTAACAGATAGGTCCTTTTCATATTGAACTGGTGTTTGTTTCGAAGATCCTGCGGAAACAGGAAGCGAGAATGAGGACTGTGGCATAACTATAGTGGACGAATCGGCGACTTGACCAAATATTTTATCTGAAATTTTTTGTTTATTTTTAATAGACGATTCAATATATCCCTCGGCCACGTTGGAGGATTTCCATCCTCCATGTCTCTTCAGCACGTCTATTGTTGCTCCCGAATCAGCTAACAAAGACGCAGATGTGCGTCTAAAACAATGTCCCGTATAAGACGTCGCATTTTCTAATTTAAAGAAAGCTGCTATTTGCCGTGGAAATGTACCAAACATGTTTTTTCCTACAACTCGCGTAGTACATTCTTTGTTGATGTATTGAACAAAAAATTTTGAATGAGGTGTCCCTGTCTTTCGCAATGCCACATATTTCCGAAATATCGCCACAAAACTGATGGCACTGTTTTCTGAATTTTTGATCACAAAATTTCGGTCAATTTTATTTTTGGTGTTTCTAATCGCAATTAGGAAGGAATCGCCCAAATCTCTCACATCGTCGATTTCTAAATCAACCAACTCTTTTCCACGACAAGCTCCCGCAACGCCCAAAATAAGTGCAACCTACAAAAAAATTGATTTCTTAAAATTTCTGAATATAAACAAATTTCCAAATTACCTTAAGTATTAAATATTTATCATCTAGATTTCGGTGGTAACAATTCTTCACCTACTTCGGCTGCTCTTTTATCAATATCAGATACACCTTCTTCACTCATGATACCAATAATTATCAATAACAATGTTTCTTTACAATGACACTAGTAATGACAATGTTTCTAAATTATAACTGTCACAACGCAATGTTACTATGGTAACTTATTTTAAAGACAGTTTATTAAATGAGTTGAAGAGAGAAAAAACTGATTGAAATTATTGAAATAATTAATAAAATCATACCGGAAGTACGAAAAGTATCGTATATACCTTGCGACTGAAGTACATTTAATCCTTCAGGTAAATTATGGCCCTCCCTGCGGTCGAGCCATAAACTTTACCTTCAGGATTAAATGTACTACTTCAGTCCCGCGGTATATAATGTACTATAATATCGATAAGTAACAGAAACATCTGCGATTGGTGATAATAATGATGACAATGAGATATTGAAAATCTGATGCACAAGCGTTAATCCCAGTTCCTTATTGTGCGATTTTGATTTTTGCGATACCAGCGATGGAAAATGCAATGTTGTTATTGTTTTAATTGGTCGATTTGAATAAAATTTCACTCTGAATTGAAATTCACCAATAAAAACGTTAAATTTTTCACTGATAATATCACCAAATCCAAAATCGTTCAGAAGTAAGCTACACTGAGAAGAGAGAAGGAATATTTTTCTACTGAATGTATGGTGATTTGGAATTAGTTTCATCAAACAAAATGTATATTTCCGACATCATTTACATGAGTAACGTATTGATCGTTGCCAGATCTATTATTATTTACCACTACATCAGAGATGCGAGAAGAGAAGATATATTTTTACTCTTTATAATGTAGAAGTTACCACATCACAGAGTGTTATTTGTCTGCTGGATTCTGGAGACAACCGAAATACGCCGATGTCGATCACATACTGCGTTTTTGTCGTTGGCCATATTGGATTGCTTGGCTTTGGTGCATAGGAATCAATAGTTATTCAATATTCTGGTATTAATAAATCAGTATGAAGAACTATTTCAAACTGTGGAATCTGGAAGAACTGGCAGCGGTATATTCAACGGTGAGTCGAATAAAACTGGAATGGTAGGTGTTAGGTGGCTAATTTATAACACGTTGAGGTTAACTCCATTTTGTTCACAATAATCCAATTAACTTAATGTTTCGCTTTTTTCTATTAAATTATCATTATCATCTAGTTAATTGTTATAACATTCTTGCAATTTATTGAGATCCAAGAATGATGGCGGTATAATCATCGACATCAAGAAAGTATATCTTCATAACAGTAAAGTTGAAATGAATGGTGCCAATTTATTCTCTTCCAAAACGTGAGAATACGCCTATAGTATGCATGTAAGTATAACTCATATTTCACATCAGTATAAAGATATTCCTATTGATAAATTCAGAAAATATAGTGCAGTCCAGTCAAATAGTATCAATGACTAGTCTGTAGTGGTAAATGAGAAACAAACTGATATAGTGACAATTGCTAGTTTGTAGTGGTAAATAATAACCAAACAGGTAGGGTACATAATACTAACTGTATTAGTATATCATTTCGTCAAAATTATACTATTTTGTAGTGGTAACATTCGACGAATGTAGTGATTGGCGCCTATTTAACCACAAAGCCTGGTATAGTAAAGTAATCTTTAGTTAATAATGACGGATTTTTTTTCTCACTGCATGTTCAGTACCTATCTACATTATGGTTTGTGAATTAAGTTCACCCTGAAGATAATAACATTCATGTCATTTCATAACATAGCAACGCATGTAACAATTTTGAATTCGACTGTTATTAAAATACCAAAAAGCAAAAAGACACGAATCTTTTCATTTTAAACGTAAAGGGAACACAGGTTCCTACATGTTCCTTCAGAGCCAGGATATATACAGTTAATCGAATCAACATAACGCAACAAATCAATTCGAACGAGCCAGCAAACCAAGACAACTATCGAACGAGCAAGCAAGAGTCCAGGACATCGATAAACCCTGGAAGCCTGCAGATAGAAGAATCAATAGACCAGGAAAGATATCAGAGAGAGGCGTGGATCAAACTTCAGGGATCGTATTGTGAGTCTGTTCCATTTTATCGTCTCAATCTGTAGATCATAATATCGAATCATATCGTACTGCAACGTTAATCAATCAAATCATATACAATAGATCTATTCATTTATCGTTCTGAGTAACTGACTTTTCTTCGTTTGAATCATGGAAGAAGAGTTACCACAGCTCAAAATAAAACGTTCTCAAGTGAAAGCATCTTTAACCAGATTCAATTCATTTATCGAGAAATTCGACGAACAACAAGTTTTACAATTAGAATCGCGTTTAGATCAAGCTAATCAGTTTCTTGATCATTTCAATTCTGTTCAAGATCAAATCGAGTATCTAGACGAGCATGAATTGGAATCCGATGAAAGAATTATATTCGAGGATAGGTTCTATGAGATTATTCAGAAAGCAAAACAGTTAGTCCATGATAATCGTAATGAAAAAAAGTGGTAAGTGATGCAAATACTGCACCGACTTCAAATTGCAACAATAATACTAACTCGGATGTTAGATTCCCAATTTTAGAATTGCCAAAATTCTATGGAGATTATGACAAGTGGGGGCAATTCAGGGACATGTTCACGGCTTTAGTAGATAAAGATAAATCTATGGATAATATCAAGAAATTCTATTATCTGTTGAGTTGTCTCAAAGGTACTGCATCAAAAATGCTCGAATGTATTCAAGTAACGAACGAAAATTATACTACCGCTTGGGATTTGTTAAAATCTCGATACGAAAATAGAACTGTTATCATAAAAAATCATGTAAAAGCTATTTTTGACTTACCATCAGTGACTAAGGACACTCATAATTCATTGAGACAACTAACTGATGATTTTCAGAAGCATTTTAGATCACTAAAAAGCTTAGGTGAACCCGTGGCTCATTGGGATACATTGCTCATATACATTATAACCCGAAAATTAGATCCTTATTCTGAGAAAGAATGGGAACAATTAATTATTTCAGAGAAGATCAAGTCACCGAAAGTGAAGGATTTGATTGATTTTCTAATGCAAAGATGTCTAATTTTGGAAACCATCAGCCGGGGAAAGTCGGACAATCGTTCTGAAAATAAAGTAGATCAGAATAAATCTTATAAATCAAATGGTTCTTTCAAGAAATCATCAAATGAAAATACCTTTTCTGAAATTACAACTCGAAACTTTGGAAATATTTCTTGTTTTTTTTGTAAGAAAAATCATCCGATTTATATATGCGATCAATTCAAAGCACTTCCTGTAACTTCTCGTCTAAGTGAAATTAAAAAATTGAAGTTATGCATAAATTGCTTCCGGAATAATCATATAGTTACCGATTGTTTAGCGCAGGGTTGCAGGAGGTGCTCACAAAGACATAATACTATGTTACATATGGACAAACCTAATTCAAGCAGTATAGTTTCAAATTCACAAAATGAAAACACAAATCATGTTTCAATTAACTCTAATTATTCATTGGATCAATCTTTCATGTCAATGTCATCATCTAATTACAGTACCAATCGTGGAATGCAAATATTATTATCAACAGCTGTAGTATGAATCAAAGATTCTGAAAATCATTGGCATAAATGTAGAGCTCTTTTAGATAATGGCTCTCAACCTAACTTTATAACACAAAAAATCTCGAAAATGTTATGTCTACCTTATATGAATGTAAATACTCCTATTAGTGGTGTAGGTAACTTGCAGAAAAATATTAATAAAATAATAAGAACAACAATAAAATCACAATGCAGTAATTTTTCTGCGGATTTATCATTTTTAGTGTTAGATAAAATAACAGAAAATTTACCTACCCATTCTTTCAATATAAAAAATCTGAATATTCCATCTGAATTGACATTAGCAGATATAAATTGTAATACCTCAATGGAAATTGATATATTACTTGGAGCAGGTATTTTTTATGATATTTTATGCTCTGGTAGTATCAAGTTAGGTGAAGGTTTGCCAGTTTTACAACCAACATTATTTGGCTAGGTTATATCAGGAGTTCTTTCAAATAATGCTCAAAAAGAAATTATGACCAATAAATTATCTTGTAATTTATCATTAAATACTCCAATTCGTCTAGAAGATCAGTTAGAGAGATTTTGGAAAATCGAAGAAGTTTCTCTTAAGAAAATAAAATCAATTGAAGAGCAAGAATGTGAAGATATGTTCAAACATTGCAAAGAGATCAAAGCGGACATTTTTTAGTAAAATTACCAATTCGCGAAAATTCGGGTATATTAGGAGATTCCATGCAAAATGCAGTTAAACGATTATTAGCAATGGAACAAAAATGTATAAGGAAACCAGAATTTAAAAAACATTATTTAGATTTTATGGCTGAATATGAGAAGCTAGGTCACATGAGTATAATAAACTCTGATGAAATTTACAATGAATCACCAACAGATATATTTTACCTTCCTCATCATGGTGTTTTGAACGAATCGAGTTTAACAACTAAATTAAGAGTCGTATTTGATGGTTCCTGTAAGACAACAAGTGGTATTTCATTAAACGATAAATTGAAGATTGGACCTACTATACAGGATGATCTATTTTCAATTTTGCTTAGGTTCCGTAATTACAATTTTGTTATTACATCGGATGTTGCGAAAATGTATAGGCAAATCAATATTGTCAAAGATCAACGTGATTTACAAAGGATTGTATGGAGATCAAATTCAAATGAAGATATTCAACATTTTCGGTTGAATACTGTGACATATGGTACATCCTGTGCTTCATATTTGGCAATAAGAAGTTTACAGCAAGTAGCCATCGAAAATAAAAATTCATATCCTGAAGCATGTGACACAATTCTTAATGACTTTTATGTCGATGATTTAATCACTGAAACTGATACCGTACAAAGTGCAATCAAACTCAAAGATGATTTAACCAAAATATTAGGTGAGTATGGTTTTTTCTTAAGAAAATGGGTTTCAAACAATCCTCTAATATTGAAAGAATCAAATATTGATACAAATGATCATTATTATATTACTGATGATAAGTTGAAGAAAACATTAGGTTTAATGTGGCAAGCAGATTCAGACATTTTAGTTTATTCGATTGATAAAGCTGACTTTGATTCCGAAAAAGTAACAAAACGATCAATATTGTCTGTTGTATCTAAAATATTCGATCCTTTAGGTATCATTGCACCAGTAACAATATGGGCCAAAATAATGCTTCAGACTTTATGGCAAGAAAAATTAGAATGGGATGAAATTCCATCCAAAAGTTTAATCGAAATTTGGGATGAATTCAGCAATGATTTTTTACATCTCAATGAAATACATATTCCGCGACATGTTTTAGTCTCCAACTCTACAGGTATTTCATTACATGGTTTCTGTGATGCTTCACAAAAAGCATATGGAGCTTGTATTTATGTGAAATCTGTGAATCAAAATAATAAAATAACTGTTAATCTGTTATGTGCGAAATTACGTGTAGCCCCATTAAAAACGATTACATTACCAAAATTAGAGCTCTGTGGTGCTGTTCTCTTAGCACAGTTGTCTGCCAGAGTAATATTATCTCTAAACATTACTGTAGAGGAGATTCATTATTGGAGTGATAGCACTATAGTATTATCATGGTTAGTAAAGTCACCTAATACCTTGAATACATTCGTCGCTAATCGTGTAACAGAAATATTGAAACTAACTGATTTGAATCAGTGGGGTCATGTATCTTCAGCAGAAAATTCTGCTGATATTGTATCGAGAGGCACCAATCCACGAAACCTCAATACATATTCAATTTGGTGGTCAGGTCCTAAATTCTTGATATCTAATAATGAAGATTATCCTAAGAAATTTGAACCAATCTCTGATTCACCTGAAATGCGTAAAAGTAAAATGGTTTTGACAAATGTGACAAATACCTCAAAAGAATCTTTCGATCTCTTTAAACGGTATTCAAGTCTGTATCATTTACAACGAGTAGTAGCTCTATGTTATCGGTTTTTTACAAATTCATCTAAAATCAGAACTTCTAGAATAACTGGAAATATTACTGTAGACGAATCTGAGAATGCTTTATCATCTCTCATTGAATGTTCACAGAGAGAATCTTTTCAAAAAGAAATCAAATCAATTCTAAATTCAGAATCTCTTCCCAAAAACTCAAAATTAAAATCTTTGAATCCATTCATAGACTATAGCAATTTATTAAGAGTGGGTGGTCGTTTATCAAAGGCAAATTTATCTCATGATATGAAACATCCTATAATACTTTGTTCAAAACATCCAATGACTCGTCAAATAATTTTGAACGAACATTATCGACATCTTCATGCAGGTACTCAAACATTATTATCAGCATTAAGGCAACGTTATTGGCCTATCAATAGGCGTTCAACAGTACGCAATATTTTGAGAAAATGTATAATATGCTTCCGTGCTAATCCTACTAGCATTATTCGAAAAATGTCTGATCTACCAGAGGATAGAATTAAACCGAATCGTCCTTTTTCTATTGTAGGCATTGATTTCGCAGGCCCATTCAATATAAAAGATGGCAAACTCAGAAATCGAGCTATCGTAAAAGCATACTTGTGTATATTTATTTGTTTTTGTACAAAGGCAGTGCACTTAGAAACTGTGAGCGATCTTAGTACACATGGATTCTTGAATGCATTGAAACGATTCGTTTCTAGAAGAGGTCTTAGTAAAATAATCTATTCAGATAACGGTTCTAATTTCGTTGGCGCAAACAATGAATTAAAAATAATGTATGATGCCTTACCAAATTTTGTCAATGATCACAGATTGATTGAGTTTTTGCTACAAAATAAAATTGAATGGCATTTTATTGCACCTTATTCACCTCATCAGGGTGGTTTATGGGAAGCTGCTGTTAAGCGTGCAAAGTTCCATGTTACTCGAGCGATAAATAATACTAGAAACTTAACTTTTGAACAAATATCAACTTATTTCTGTCAGATTGAGGCGATAATAAACTCACGTCCGTTAACGCCTCTCTCAAGTGATCCCAACGACCTTGTCACGCTCACTCCAGGTCATTTCCTAATAGGTGATACATTGATGTCTTTACCTGAAGCAGACTTGATGAGTGTCCCAACAAATCGTCTCGACCACTACCAAATGATCCAACAAGCGACTCAAATCTTCTGAAGGCGTTGGTCAACAGAATATCTCAACCTGTTGCAACAGCGTTCCAAGTGGACGGAAAATTCTCCTGACATACTTAAAGAGAATTCCCTTGTTCTATTGATTGATGAAAATGCACCTTCAATGTGTTGGAAGATGGGCAGAATTTTGCAGCTGCATTATGGCACTGATGGTATTGCCAGGACTGCAACTATTAGAACTTCAACGGGAGTGACGAAGCGAGCGGTGCCGAAGTTGTGTTTACTTCCCATAGAAGATTAGAGCATTATATTTCATAATTTTCATGTTTTATTTCGAAAGGCTGTTCTTTCAAGGCCGGCGGTATGTTCAGTACCTATCTACATTATGGTTTGTGAATTAAGTTTACCCTGAAGATAATAACATTCATGTCATTTCATAACATAGCAACGCATGTAACAATTTTGAATTCGACTGTTATTAAAATAACAAAAAGCAAAAAGACACGAATCTTTTCATTTTAAACGTAAAGGGAACACAAATTCCTACACTGTAGGCATTACTCTTCTGACTTTCATTTGACAGTTCGACTGTACCACCCTTCGAATAATAAAGAATGCGTATAGAAACAGAGACGCATTTATATATATTTCATAATGACTTCATTATAAAAACAAAATGAAAAAATAAATATATTATTTCACAATTTGATGATGAGCTACAAAGAAATAATCAATAATATAAAAAATTGCGAATGAAACCTGGCCTTCACGAAATCACAGTATATCTGCAAGTTGTGCACTTAATTGATGAAACAAAATTATATGTGATGAATTTCTATCCTACTCGTTGATTACATAGGCATGCACAGATGTGGTGAATACATTCCATTAGGATCTTCAATCATAATTATGAAGTGTCGTGGATCGATCCCTGCAGAATGATATATGATTCAGTGTCACACCAACGACGGAGTAGGCTATCATCGGAGGAATTCCTGTAAAAGGTTATCTATTGAAAAAGCGATGACTGCATATGAGATTGTTCTCCAGGGATGGGGTGAAAAACATTAATTATATAAAAAAGGAAAATAAATATCTCAAAGTCATCTCCACAATATTATTAGAATAATCTAACATAACAAGGTAGAATACGAGCAGAAAACAACTACGTTCCTGGCAAATACCACGCAAAATATTGAATTATATCCACTCGTAGTCTATGCATCAATTCATATAAATGAATAAAGATACAAATATTTCTTTCTTCGAACATGCGTTTATGCTCCCAACGAGACAAACACGCCTGACAACCTGTAGACCGGTTTCGGGCTTATTGGCCCTCATCAGTACAGGGTAGTCAACCGTGTAGAGATCCTGAGATCTCCACACGAGGCGAGGTCTGAATCGATGGAAGCATCCACGCATATTTGAAAGCAGTGAGCCGATCCCCAAGAAGAGGATGAAGACGGCGACACCAAGCGGCGAAGAAAGAAACACTCCTTAATAAATTTCCCATATAGAAATATGAGAGTGGCTGGGATGCTCGACTAGCAGATTGAAAAGGGAAAAGCCAAAAACTCTAAGTGGAGTGGTGGTGTAAAAAAGGAAAATAAATATCTCAAAGTCATCTCCACAATATTATTAGAATAATCTAACATAACAAGGTAGAATACGAGCAGAAAACAACTACGTTCCTGGCAAATACCACGCAAAATATTGAATTATATCCACTCGTAGTCTATGCATCAATTCATATAAATGAATAAAGATACAAATATTTCTTTCTTCGAACATGCGTTTATGCTCCCAACGAGACAAACACGCCTGACAACCTGTAGACCGGTTTCGGGCTTATTGGCCCTCATCAGTACAGGGTAGTCAACCGTGTAGAGATCCTGAGATCTCCACACGAGGCGAGGTCTGAATCGATGGAAGCATCCACGCATATTTGAAAGCAGTGAGCCGATCCCCAAGAAGAGGATGAAGACGGCGACACCAAGCGGCGAAGAACGAAACACTCCTTAATAAATTTCCAATATAGAAATATGAGAGTGGCTGGGATGCTCGACTAGCAGATTGAAAAGGGAAAAGCCAAAAACTCTAAGTGGAGTGGTGGTGTAAAAAAGGAAAATAAATATCTCAAAGTCATCTCCACAATATTATTAGAATAATCTAACATAACAAGGTAGAATACGAGCAGAAAACAACTACGTTCCTGGCAAATACCACGCAAAATATTGAATTATATCCACTCGTAGTCTATGCATCAATTAATATAAATGAATAAAGATACAAATATTTCTTTCTTCGAACATGCGTTTATGCGTGGAGATCTCAGGATCTCTACACGGTTGACTACCCTGTACTGATGAGGGCCAATAAGCCCGAAACCGGTCTACAGGTTGTCAGGCGTGTTTGTCTCGTTGGGAGCATAAACGCATGTTCGAAGAAAGAAATATTTGTATCTTTATTCATTTATATGAATTGATGCATAGACTACGAGTGGATATAATTCAATATTTTGCGTGGTATTTACCAGGAACGTAGTTGTTTTCTGCTCGTATTCTACCTTTTTATGTTAGATTATTCTAATAATATTGTGGAGATGACTTTGAGATATTTATTTTCCTTTTTTACACCACCACTCCACTTAGAGTTTTTGGCTTTTCCCTTTTCAATCTGCTAGTCGAGCATCCCAGCCACTCTCATATTTCTATATGGGAAATTTATTAAGGAGTGTTTCTTTCTTCGCCGCTTGGTGTCGCCGTCTTCATCCTCTTCTTGGGGATCGGCTCACTGCTTTCAAATATGCGTGGATGCTTCCATCGATTCAGACCTCGCCTCGTGTGGAGATCTCAGGATCTCTACACGGTTGACTACCCTGTACTGATGAGGGCCAATAAGCCCGAAACCGGTCTACAGGTTGTCAGGCGTGTTTGTCTCGTTGGGAGCATAAACGCATGTTCGAAGAAAGAAATATTTGTATCTTTATTCATTTATATGAATTGATGCATAGACTACGAGTGGATATAATTCAATATTTTGCGTGGTATTTGCCAGGAACGTAGTTGTTTTCTGCTCGTATTCTACCTTGTTATGTTAGATTATTCTAATAATATTGTGGAGATGACTTTGAGATATTTATTTTCCTTTTTTACACCACCACTCCACTTAGAGTTTTTGGCTTTTCCCTTTTTATTAATTATATGGTAGGATGGTTACGTATACAGTGTGTACCAGCCAAATGGAATAAATTCGTTAATTAATAAACGGTGGCGTTTTAGGAAAAACGCTCGGACACGTCGGCTTTTTTTTCAAAAAACACTTTTTATACAGGGTGTGTCATGCCACAGTGGCCAATATCAACTTTCTTATTTTAAATGCAACACCCTGTATTTTATTTCATTTTCAGATTCTTCCTGAAGAGCTGATTTCGTCGATCTATCATACTTGGGGTATAGCGCGTAAGATTACAGAGATATAGGGTGTGAAAAATCGAGATTTTTCAAATTTAGGAATTTTTTGTGCCGAAACTATCCATTCTTGCTCAAAACGGCTTACATGTCCCTATCTCAACTTTCCATTTACTATCAATTGATATTTAATTGAAACAAATACGGGTGGTTCAAAATTTTGAGATTTGCATCACCTTCTATTTGTTTCTATTAAATGTCAGTAGATAGTAAATGAAAAGTAAAGATAGGGACATGTAAGCCGTTTTGAGCAGAAAAGATTAGTTTCGACACAAAAAATTCCTAAAGTTGAAAAATCTCGATTTTTCACACCCTATATCTCTGTAATATTTCGCGCTATAACCCAAGTATGATAGATCGACGAAATCAGATCTTCATGAAGAATATAAAAATGAAATAAAATACAGGGTGTTGCATTTTAAATAAGAAAGTTGATATTGGCCACTGTGGCATGACACACCCTGTATAAAAAAAAATTTTTTTGAAAAAAAAGCGCAACTGAAGATACAAATCGACGTGTCCGAGCGTTTTTCCTAAAACGCCACCGTTTATTTATTAACGAATTTATTCCATTTGGCTGGTACACACTGTATGTGAATACGGGTTATTTTAATGTGAAGTCAAATACGTGTTTTACAATGAGATATTCGATACGAGATATATCGTGTCATTTCTCAAATGATGATTGACGCATAGGATTTGAATTAATGCAGAAGTGTTCAGTAAAAGAATATGTTTACAGAAAGCTTCTGAGAATTTTCCAGCAAAATACCAGAATTGATGATAATGAATAACTTTACGAATATACCCCATCCTATAGTATTTTACGTGAAATGTCTGATATATACCTACTGTTTTTCCATTTTTTTTACCACTGCAAAATAGTATATTCCAGACAACATCATAGACCTCTTCTTACCTAGTTAGTATTCGCCACTTCAAACTAGTATAATTTATACTATATCAGTTGGTTCCTTGTTCATTATATTTGGTACCAAACTTCCGAGTGATTATTATTGGTTGCTGAATCTATGAATAATCACTGATGTAAAATATGACTCACACTTACATGCATATACTATAGACATGTTCTGATATGCTAGAAGAGAACCGGACGCAATTCAATTATACTATTGAAATAGATAAACTTTCCTGCTATCAAGCCACTCTTTTTATAAGTTGTATGCCATCAGGTTGTATGTGAACGATGATTTTACCAAATAAAATAACCTTAATCTACCTACTTCAGTTTCGAAACTTCATTATCATTTACCTACCGCCATTATTCTAAGAAGTTTGGAGAAAGAACTGGAGAATATCACAAGAAAAGCGAGTATTTGATTTATTGTTGAATATACTGGTGAAAGTTTTACCAGTTTCCAGAATTTCGAATAGTTCTTTATATTAATGATACCCAAATATTGAATAACTTTTGATTCCTGAAAGTATACCGTAGATAACCTAATATTGCCAACGACAAGAAGGCCGTCAGCGAACGGCATTGGGATATTCCGGTTTTCTCTGGAATCCAGCAGGCGAATAAAAATCTGTGATGTGGTAAATTCGTACTTGATACAAAGTGAATTAATTCTCACCGTAACGTAGTGAGATACCTTTTTAACGAATTGTCGAAAACAGTCATGATCAACAGTAACTTGTCAAACTCTTAATCTGTCAAGCATGGCGTTCCACAAGGATCTGTATACTAGGCCCTCTCCTATTTGACATATATGTGAATGACTTGTGTAGTTTCATGATGCCGTATAAATCGATTCTCTTTGCGGACGATACGACTTTCATTCTGTCAGATAATAACAATGACAAGTTACAGTTACAACTCGAAAAGGTTTTTAACAAGTGCTAATAAGTAGTTTCCATCTAATAAGCTGAAACTAAATAGTGAGAAGACACAAAACATTAAAATTTTGGCTAATAATTCAAATTAGATCTAATAGAGGATCTTATTGTGTAACTAATCAAGTTAAATCACTCGGCATCATATGTTGAACCATTCAAATATTCAGGATGCACAAGAAGGTATTGCGAGTATAGTGGTTAATATTGTATACACTGTCAAGCGAATTTCAAAAATCTTGGAATTATGCCATTGCAAACTCCATTATTGTACTATGTTTCGATTGAAATGCATCAGAAACAATCAACCTTGATGAAACAATATCATATTCATGACTATAATTTACGAAACTCGCACCACATTAAACTGAATCGATTTGTCTTCGCACTTATCTCAAAAAACATCCCTTTATTATTTTCTATTCAATCCAACAGCTCAGTTTGAAAAATCTCAAGAAACAATTGGGAAAATATTCGCTGAAGCACTGCTTTTTATTCTGTCGATGAATTCAGAACTCATTTCCGTCCGAATATACATCTCACTACTGCTCAAGTTATTCATTTACATCACCCTTCCTATAACTGTGATAATGTGTTGTTCGTCTGTAAGTTTTTTTTTATATGTACATTTTTAATGTTGATTTCAGTAGTAATGAAAATGACTTGCTACAAACATATTATATGATTTGAGATTAAATGACCTTAGGAAGTTCAATCCTCAATTATACGAGATAGCCACGTCCGAAGAGATCACAAAGGTAGTAATTCTTGTCGCTCCAACTCTGTGCGTAATGTTTTAAATCTTATAACATATAATAACAATTACCTAATTGTACATGATCTTTCAACTCAGAATTTACGAATAATCGAAAACACATTTCGCAAATTAATCACCTTGTATGGGCCTATTATAGAATTTGCAAAATGTGTTGGATTTATCCGACCATCCACCAGTCTTTCTGATACTCTCTATGTTTAGGCCCTTTTTGAAGGCGTATGAAGTATAGCGTGTGCTGTGGCTTTTAAACATTGTTGTATCAATGCCTGCTTGTTTTATGCCATTTTCAATCCACCTGCTGATGGTTTGAGTCGTTGCTGAATGGTGCGGTTTTTTGAACGTAACAAATAATTGATCACATTAATTTCTTATATTTTGTGTTATTTCGATATAATAATTGAGGGTGGAAGCCACACAAAGGTTGGGTTTCTCCCTGAGAAGAGGTAATATCAATATTGGTTGGGTTTTGTTAGGTGCTGATATTTTTAGAATATCTGTTATTTTTATTTCCATTCTATCATCGAACCGAATGATGTTAGATCTCTTGATTTTTGTTAAAGTTTGTACTCTTTGTGCTGTAGCAACAGCAAGTAATAATACAAGCTTCATTGTAAGTTTTTCTAAACTTAGCGATCCTAGGGCAGAGTGTTTCTAGGTAGGCTATCACCGGGCTTGGGTCCCAAAAACTAGGCCGAGTTCTGAACACCCCTTTCAGAAATCTAGCAATAATTTTCTGTTCGAAATCGAATAGCATTGCGAGAGCTGATTGATGTGTATTCAGGGATGTATGTGATGCGCCAGCATCAAATTCTCCTTGTAAAAATTTGATTATTTTATTTTCCGAGTAGCAGAAAACATCAACACCCAAGCAGTTACCACCATTTAAAAAAAGTGATCTTATACTGTTTTTGAGTAGCGGGACTGAGAGAAGCGAGAATAATATCTGTCGATTCTTCTGGGACTCCTTTCGATGAGAATGCTTTCCTCATAATTTGACTGCACCCAGGATAAGTTTTTTCCATAGTGGGTGTGGTTCTCTGGAAGGAGAGAGGAGTAAGTATTCGGCAGGCTCGATTATCATAACCGCAGACGTTCTGATTCTCTCTATAAGGGGAAACCAAGGCTGTGTTCTCCATTTAGGATAAATTAGGATACCTTCAGCTTCATCAGAAATTATTTTGCCAAGAGTTCTCGCCAAGAGCGAGAAAGGTGGAAAAGCGTGAAAATAAAAAAGTTTTCAGTTAAGAGTGAAAGCATCAGTATACTGCGATTCGGGATCTTGATGCCATGAAACAAAATATCTACATTTTCTGTTCAAATGAGATGCAAATAGATCGATTTCAGGAGTGCCAAATCGATTAAAAATGTTTTCTGTCACTTGTTGGTCTAAACTGTACTATGTTTCTAATCCTACATGTCTTGATTCTCTATCCGCAACACTATTGTCTTTGGAAGTGATGTAGGAAGCGGAAACCATTATATTTTTGTTCTCGCAGCAATTCCAAATTTTCCTTGTTATTTCATTTAATTGTGGGAATTGTATTCCACCCATTCTGTTTATATAAGCAATAGCGGTTGTATTATCTATTCTCAGCAGAACGTTACTATTGTCAAGAGTTTTTGTAAATTATTTGAGACCGTTGTATGCAGCTAATAATTCCAAATAATTAATGTGACACTTGTTCTTCTTGTCATAGCAAGCACCTCGGGCTGTTGTGTTTCTGCAAACTGCGCCCCACCCTGTTTTGGAGGCATCTGTGAAAATTATTAAATCATAATTTCTCTGTCCCAAGTCATTTTTCGTATTGCTGAGGTTAGATAACCACCATCGCAATTCCTTTTTGCATGTTTTTGTTATACCCATTGTTTCATCAAAGTTATCACCTTCTTCTCTCAATGCTAGACATTTTTTTATTTCTAATATTTTAGTATGAACCCAGCCGTATTTAATTGCCGGACGAATTGAAACAAGAGTTCCAATCAACTTTGCGAAAGAACGAATTGTGGAGAACTGTTTGTTCAAAAACTTGTTTATAATTCTTGAACACTCTTCCATTTTTTCTTTTGGTAGACTGATTGTCATTTCTGAACTGTTAAAATTGAAACCAAGAAATTGTATTTCTTGAGATGGTATAACGATACTTTTTTGTTCATTGATTATGAACCCTAACGATGGAAAAATATGTATGGCCGTTTGGGTATTTCCCCGCATTCATTGTATGTTTTTGATATCAAGAGAATATCGTCAAGGTAAACTACCGATATACAGCCTTCATATCGTAAGTGAGCAATGATTGGCTTCAAAAGTTTGGTGAATACATAGGGAACAGATGCTAAGCCGAATGGGAGGCAACAGAATTCATAGAGTTTATTATCATATTTCCTATGTTGTTTATCTACACACATAAAAACAAATTCTCAAATGAAAACGATATATTTGTTCAACGTCCAATTCTTGTTTTGAAAAAGCGCATTCTTCTTCTGAAATAATTTATTTGAAATGAATTTATTGAATATGTCAATTGTAGAAAATTATTTCACTGGAATATTCATTTGGTATAACAAAATGTACTCAATTCAAGAAATTCAAAGTATCCAGAAAAAATAATTAAGTTCTTGAAAAATATATCACGGAATGTCTTCTTTCAAAATAACATTCAACATTTAATCTCTGAATGAGTAAATCTCTGAGAAAGTTTCTTTGGATTGACCATAATATTTTCTTGAATATAATTGCGATCCCTTCGGGCCGAGAATGTTGCCAAACGGTGTGAGTGTGTTGTTTCGGTGCTCTTGTCGTGCATCCATTATTGTTCAACCAGTTCAACCTATTTTATTGGCATAGAAATATTGGCTTGCCATGAAAGAAAAACTAAGGTCTTAGGAGATATCTGAGGATATAATTATCACTTTTAGGGGTAAGTTACATGCCTATATCTTATCGACGTTCATTCTTGGGTAGGTATTATTGTGTATCCAATCAATTAACGTAGCTATATCATCTCGAAAACTGATAATTCGTGAAAAACTTGAATAACCAGGATCGTCATAGTGAGTGAAAATTGGGGTTAGGTACCTATGTGCGGATGAACGTTTAAATTTGTCCAAACACTGATTGAACAGTGGAAAAGAGCTTCTTGAACTTGTATTAGACATCTTAGGTATTTTTTTACCTAATTTCGATCCAAGGAAAATGAATTCAGTAGTAAGAATGTGAACCCAGATTTGAAGAAATATAATAACCATACATTGTGCTGAGTCAGATTATCTCTCACATTGTACCTACATGGAGTTGTGAATGATATATTTTATATTTTTCAGTAGTTTGAAACCAGAGGAATACAACTTTATTGCGAGGTAAACTGGTGGACAAGTTCAGAAATAATCTCTACGAATAGGGGGAAAGGTTGTCAAGAAGAAGGTCTGCAAGTGATGATATGATTGATGAGAGCCCCAATAAGAGAACGGAAGTTGAGGATGATTCTCATTTCAAGAAATCGATATAATTCCTCTAATTTGATAAAATTCTTGATACAAAACAATCTACAGCTAAAACTGAAAATCTGATTCTTTTAGTTCAAGAAAAATGCGAGTCATTGAGAGATTATGATTGTCTTGATTTGAATATATTGTGTTATCAATCTGAAATATTGTATTATTCTCACGAAGAACTCCATTCATTTACGAATCAAGAAATCTATAACATTGGTATGAGTGTATATAGTTGGAAACATAAAAGTCTTGAATTGAGCAGACATTTATTCCAGTATATATAAACAAGCCATACCCTTGAATCAAAGCATATCAAATCAAATCAAGTAATTCTTTTTATGTGTGTACAGACACCAAAAAATGAGCATTTTTGAGGTCCAGTTTTGACATATAGCAATTTTTTGTTAGTACGTGTTTAACAGTCCGGTAATCTTCCATTTTGAAATGAGGTACTGTTAAGAATTTGTTAAGTTCTTTCAAATTCAATATGAATCTGTTTTCCCCATTCGGCGTTCTCCTTAGAAAATAGTGAGAGAGGAATTCTGTCGGGCAATTTTTTGATTGAACTATTGCTTCGATTTTAAGAAGTTCATTTATAGACTCAGAAAGCTCTGAGGACTGTCGAGCAACAAACAATTTTGTTTGTTTTGGTACATTTTCAAGTGGGAGTTTATATATACCCTCTTACCCAACTGAGAATCAGTCTGACTGTTGTCAGATGTTGCCAATTTTTCCAAAATAAGGCTATTCTCCCAGCGCTTTTCACCTCTATTTCCAGGTTTTGCTGTTGACGACGCGTTGTTGGCTCGATTTCTGTGGATACTGGCTGTCTGGATTCCTGTTGTTCCAACTTCGCCCCTCCGTCCTGCTGCTTCCCCCCCCCTCCTTCTTTGATTGTTTTAGTACTGTGAAGAAGGGGCGCTTCCAGTTTAAATGACCGGCATCATTTTTGTGTGTGGACGTAGATGGCTTTTGGATCCATTCTTCAGCTGCATTTTCTATAGCCTTTGCTGTTTTGCAATTCTCACTCAGGTCAACGCCGAAAAGGAATTCGTCGATTTTTTGATTCTGCACCACTTTCTGAAATTTTGGACTCAATTGACTTTTGAGTTGATGTTGCCTGTGAGCTGAGATAGTATGGTGTGTATCAGTGATCAATTTTGCAGCATCAACCAGCGATGACACAAGGTTGTCATCGTATTTTTTCAGGTCGGATAGAACTACCGATAGTGAAGCTCCTAATGCTGTGAGCCCTTTCCCTAACATGTCTTGTGTGTTTTGCAAAAATGTTTCTTTTTTCAACTCTATTGGTGTCAAAAAATTCTGGAATTATGGATTGAGTTTTGGCGCCTTTAACGAGCTACAGTTTCCTGGAATGTTCCATTTGTTGATGAGCTCGTGGCGGGTATCTTTTTCTAGGCCCTCGGTGAGGTAACTTTTCCATCTAGTGGCGAGGTCATCCGTTATGTCTGGCCCAACTTTATCGTCCAAGTTTGGGTTGGCCCCCAAAACTTGATCAACAATTCGTGATTCATCATTTACCTCAATCTCGTCCGGACCTGAGTCCGACCCTATCTCTGATGATGAGTGGGTATCTGATGACGAGGAGCTACCTGTACGAGTAAACAAAAAATGTTCGTTATTGCTAAAGAACCTGTTTCTTGTTCTAAACATATTCGATTGTTTTTTCGTTCGCTCTCTTCTACTATTTTCGGAAAGAAAATGCGAAATTTGTCGAACGTTTGCATGGGCAAAATTCACGATGTGCAATGTAAGAACTATAATGAATCAGAATAGGTAGATAAGTTTTTACAAGATTTCAAACATTACGCACAGAGTCGGAGCAACAAGAATTACTACCTTTGTGATCTCGAGGACGTGGCTATCGAAGTATAATGAAACGTAGTTGAATGGACTATTCTATTCTATTCTATACTATAAAAAGAAATATTTTAGAATTAATACTCACCACCAACCTAATACCAACACATGAAGGATATTTCTTTTTTTCCCTCGGTTCTCACGATGTTCTCTGAACATTACAGGATATCCCTTTTCGTGAGAACCAGAACATGAAAAAATATTCGAATAACTCGATAATTTCTTACCTTTTGACTGCAAGGGATGAAAACTTTTAATGTTCATGGAGAAACATCGTGCAAGCCAGTAGAAAAAATATTTGAAAAGGAATAAATAGATATTGAAATGTTGCTTGAGAGTTATAGTTATCATATCAACAGGTGTAGTAACAGGTAAATAGTAACTGAAAATATTACAAAATGGAAGTGGTATGCAATAGATTTGTCAACGTATTGATCACTCATATATAACTGAGATATGAAACATACATTATGTTCAAAGGAAATGATTATTCAAAATTGCCATACATTCAGTTGGAATAAAATTTCATATTTTCTTTGTGTAAACCGTGCGGAATATGTAGACCAGTGCATTATATTATATTTATATGCTGATAATATGCATTTGAATCATATCTCTTGCTATGGAAAGCAATGAGAACTGGAGACAGTTTCAACAATTCATGAATAATTTCGTTACCATATGTCATAGTCGTAAATAAAGTGTAATTTATAACTTATTCAGAATGCGATATCATTAAAAAAATCAGAGGATGAAAGATTGATGAATTCGAACAATTCAACGTCAATTATACGGAAGAGAGGCCTGACCTCTCGACAGCTTAGATCGATGTGTTGGCAATACATCCATCAAATGGACAGGACATTCTCGTTGATTTTATTCTTGGCAAGTAACTTGATTTGATTCCCGATATACGTTATGGCACGGCCCAGGAGTATCTGAACGAAATCTTAATATGAAATATGCGCCATTGTGAAACTTGAATTCATCTTTCGATAAAAGAACCATCAGAATGGTTTATGCAGGATCAACACTTCTTCATCAATCTATTACCTACTTTATTTCACCGTCATAAGACTATATTTCTCTTCAAGGATTTTGAGTCCTTAATTCATAACCTTGAGCTCTTCTGTCTGACGAAAATAATTATTCTTTCTTATAGTCGAATCCTACATTACAATTATCACAAAGATAACGCAAATACGAAGTATTTTCTTGAAGTAAGAATATATTATCCGTTTGACAGAATGGCACCTGCGCAAATCACATATTCACTAATATGTTAAATCAATGAAAATTGATTATCTCTCAAAGAATAGTTGAAATATATGTTATATATATGAAATCAGAAGAAAATAGTTTATTGAATTACAACAAAATATATTGGGTAGTCCATTTCAAAAATATATTTGGTGCCTATAACTTTTTTTGAGATCTAAAACTGTTTTTCTTTTTACATATATGAAATCTTCAAAAAAAATACACGAGACCATCTTTTGAAAAAATGGAAGAATCGCATAATAGATAAAGAAATTAAGGGGGGTCCAGAATATACGTGAAGACCCTGTAAATGGTGGCTGCAATTCGAGCCTCATCATTGGGATCTCGTAAACCATAAGATATACAGGGTCGGTTGAGTTATGGCAAAGTGTTGTATGATGGAGTTAACCAAGGCAAAGCTGGGTAACCGTTAATCTGTCTCTACTTGTAATATATATTTGAATAATTATATAATAACGTCTAGTGTCTCCTGTGGGTCCTTTTCGAAAGGAATAATTTGATAGTTCTCAAATATTGAAGCGAAGATACGATATGAAAATAATGCTTCAGATGATTATAATACTCGAGCTAAGGAACGATTACTCTTGCACGGCGCACGTTTGACAGATACTTCTTAGGATAAATATCGATTCAATCTCTTCAAAGAGTCGGCGTATTGAAGCAAACCAAAGTCATTTTCATCGCTTTCAACAGCTATATTACATCAACACCACTCTCTCCGTGTGTATAGCAAGGTGAAAAAGTAGGCCCGTATTTGGAAATCACTGAACTTTGTGATTGAAGAGAATTTGAAACCTGTACAGACAATGAAAGCACCAGCCACAAGGATACTGAAAGAGGATTCAGCTCAGTTGAGTTCGAAAACCATCGATTGAATTTCCGGTAATTCACTTCTATCTCAGAAAATATCGATTGTACTTCAGAATGGTGAGTTGAATCTCAGAAAATGTCGAACATATTTCAGTTCAGTTAATTCAATCTCAGAAAGCAATGATTGTATTTCAGAAAAGTCAGTTCGATATCAGAGAGTGTCAAATGAATTTCAGATTCGTCAATTGCATTTCTGAATGAGTCATTTGTATGAGAAAACAACATATTATGTATTTCAGAATGCGTCATTTGTAATTCATGAACACAATTGGGTCCTATTCTATAAATAAAAAAGAAGCTGATCCTGTTCAAAAATAGAAGAAAATCGTCCTGCATAAGCAGTCTTCAACGTAAATTTGGGTATGGGACAATTTGCATTGAATGTATCAATGATTTTGCGTCAAATTGGAAAATGTGATCATATATCATAGGCAATCCCATTCAAAATAACAGAGTCATCCATTTCCGGTACAACCAGAAGTGCTACACTCTTTAGAATATATTAGATTAGTATCTCCGATGAACATTAATTTAAAACCTAATTTCATGATTTCGGATCACTATATACATAGTTCATCATGGGAAAATCATCGGAACAATGATGTGACCAGCTACCTCCACTCAATTTCCATGGCAAGTATATGATTCCTCAGAGAAAAAAATAAAATAAGACCACCAAAAGAGGGTGTCTAAAACAAACTTCTGATATTTTCTGAAATTCCAATGAAAATTTGTGAAATTTAATTGATTATTCTGAAATAAAATTGAAGCTTTTTGAAATCAAACTCACTATTTTGGAATACAATTGATGATGTTTGAAATTAATCTCGATATTCTTGAATACATTTGACGTTTTCTGAAATTCAACTTGCCAATCTGAAAAATAATCAATAGTTTCTGAAATACAAGTGACTATTCTGAAATTAGCTTGACAAATGAAAGAGATATAGTGTATGAAATACATATAGATATTCTGATTAGATTATATCTGATGAAGGTATACAAAATTCAAGGGTAAATTCAAGGGTATTACAAAAAATATGATAAATAGAAAAAAAATTGTATAAGTATTCAATAAGCTCATTTTTTTGTTGTACCTTGCAATACGATTGGATCAAAAGTTACCAAGATGGGAGAAAAAAATGAAGAGTATATTTTTTGCCAACATGGCGGCTCGGGTCATTTTGGTACTTGTCAATCAATTCCAAAACTGATTATGAGGTTTTTATTGTGTTTGCTTCTATAGGATAACTAAATTACAGGGATATTCAAACTCAAATATTTCGATGAATTCTGAGACATTAATGAAACCTCACATAAAATTCATATTTCATGCTGGGATCAAATCATAGGAAGTACACGTGTTATTACTTCAATATCAATATTTCAAAATTCCATTGCTAAGGCATGTCGAATTTCCTGCTACTGTTTATGCAGGCTTCCGTTTCAGATACCCAGTCAAATAAAACATGGATTCTATGTAAACAAATTAGTTTAAGTTATAGCAGGATGATCTCCATGGTAAGGTATTAATATAGGTATGTTATTCCACAACCCTTGCCTTAATCACTTTAAGTTTTTCTCACAGACCTCTCGAATGATTTGATATTTACTATACAAGGATGTAGTCTCGGTTTATATACGGTAAACATATGGATCATCGTGACGATATTTCAGTTCGTTCAAGTGGAGAGGGTGAACCCCGCTTGGTAGTTTAATAGTTCCAAAATGAGAAGTATCGATGAGTAGGAAGATAAACAATCATTAGATTTCGTTACTTTATATTTTCTGTAACTCCGAGTTCCAACTAGGTATTTTTAATTCAGTAATAATCTGAAATACTACCTGTCTTAGAATTGAAGATATTTCAGATTGGAACGAAGAATTGATATTCCGAGTTATAAATCGGGATAAATCGAATGCATATGAGAGTTTTTTCAATGTTTTCAGTATTTTCAGTAACAACCTGGTATATCATTAAATAATGGCCTCACTACGTTTTCGTGGATGAGACAATTGTTTTTTCTAACTAGATTTTGATGTAGGTTGCTTCAAATGTGAACGAAATGAGGGAGTATCAGTCCTTCAAAAACTACGTACTTTGTTGTTATTTGCAGGGTAGTTTCCGCTCTCGCTCATCAATTATTACTTCTATGAAGAAGTATGGAATATGAAAGGTATACCTCAATCCTTCCTCTACACAAGAATTGATACTTCGGAAACCGACAACTGAATATGAGCTCCAAATATCTTATTTTAAAGGACCAGTCCCCCACAAATTTTCATATGAAAATCTAATATATTTTTCAGACCATCCTCATCTCGAAAAACATGCAAATTAGGTATATCAGTACTTCCGATAAACCAATAAACAATGTTTCCGATTTGGATGATGTGGATAATCTGTATACGGCTATACGATGGCATAATTGTAGAAAATCAATTTGATATCAGTAATTACCATGTCATCAAAAATTAACAACATGTATAATGTATATACTTATAGTATGTATTATATTGAAGAAAAAATTCTGATACAAATACATACGAACATGAAATATCCAATAAACTTGTGGTAATGATGTTGTAACTACAATGTATCTAATCTGGAAAATTGGATAAACCTGTTTTGTTCACAGTTCCATCAACAAACGTATAATGATGGCCATTATAACCAAGGATGAAAATTCTCAAACAAACCGCAGGCGAGTTTTATAATCAAAGAGACTATACTCTCTCTAAGAGACTATACTCTCTCTAAGTATAAAAAACTCTAGTTCAGAGTTGATGAGTTCATTGCGAAATATAAGTATAGGTGGAAATGAGGATTCAATTCAAATGAAAAAAAAAAAACAAAAAATATGAAGTATTAATAGTCATACTCAGTGACTGAGTTGATCGTTTTTTTAAATTGATTGACGTTTTCTATTTGTATGAGCTACTTTCACTAGTTGTTGATTGACGAATTTCATCTGCCATTTCCCTTTCATTAGTCATTAATTAGAATTAGAATCATTAGAAATATTAGAATTATTAGAATTATTAGAATTATTAAAATTATTAGAATTATTAGAATTATTAGAATTATTAGAATTTTTAGAATTATTAGAATTATTAGAATTATTAGAATTATTAGAATTATTATAATAATTATAATAATTATAATTATTATAATTATTATAATTATTATAATTATTATAAATATTATAATTATTATAATTATTATAATTATTATAATTATTATAATTATTATAATTATTATAATTATTATAATTATTATAATTATCATAATTATTATGATTATTATAATTATTATAAATATTATAATAATTATTATTATTATTATATCAATGATAATTAATGTTTTCGAAATAGAAACAAAGTTGATCTTGCAGAATAAGCATAACTTGAACTTCGACAACAGGAAGAAACAATCAATAAAACGTAATGTAATGAAATTCGGCAAAGTCAACAAGAAATATCGCCAATATTACAATCTCCTCCTGTATTGGACATTCCAGATAGCTCTCGATTGTTCGTGAAAGATATAGAACAGAAAAGGATGGAATATCCTGAAAGCTATCAGATGGAGAGATATGACAGGAAAGTGACAGTTCCAGAACAACTCAAACACGATATATATACAGGGCCAGATGATGGCACAGTCAGTTGAATACGAAGTCGCAATACGTGTACATCGTCCATAAACTCCAAAATAAATAGTTGTTATAAATTAGTCTGTAATAAGTGTTAGTGTTCATTGAAATAAATTAGTTATCGAATTGAAACTTGGTAATCGTTCATTCTACCCATTGGTGTCAGAAGCAAGGATTCGTGAATTTCGTTGAACTTTTCTGAACAAGCAAGTCGAGACAGCAGGGACAAAAGCGGCACTCCAGCTTCGTCTCAAAGAGTACCTGATAGACGTCGGCGAGGATCCAGAGACTCTCATCTTCGAGGAACCGGAAGATAAGATCGCTGCTCAGATTTCTGCTCAGCGTGAAGACATAGCGGCTCAGCGGGAAGAAATAGCGGCTCAGCAGGATGAGATAGTAGCACAAATTTCGGCTCAACAAGAGGCTCCGACGCAGATAGCAGCCCAGCAAGACAAGATAGTAGCTCAGATTTCTGCCCACCATGAGGAGGTTTTGACGCAGATAGTAGATAAATGCAAGATTAAATGACAGATCTGCAGCATAAGATCGAAACTCACCAAGGCAATATCGATGCTCAAATAACTGCTTAACGTGAAAAAGTTTCGGCACAATAAGCGGCCTAGCAAGATAAGATCATGGCCCAGATTTCTGGTCAGCGTGAAGAATTTTCGGCGCAGTTTGCTGACCAGAAGGAAAAAATTAAAGCAATAACAGATAATGTTTGATGCCAGATATAAATATTGGAAATGAAACTGGGGCATCAAAAACTGGAGAAGCCTGAAGACGGCCAACAACTTGTGATGGACAAGAAAACAGAGCTAGACACAGTAACTCCTGCAAATCGATTGAAACCGCCCACGTTTGATGGAAAGACATCGTGGCCGAATTACTTGAAACAATTCGAAACAGCTGCGAAAGCCAATGGGTGGACACCAAAGGACAAAGCGGTGGCGCTAACGGTTGCTCTACGAGATTATGCATTGAACATCCTGCAAGCCATTCCGGAGAGTGAGGCCGACAGCAACGATCATCTCATTAAACGTCTCGATATGCGATATGGCCACGAACATCTGCATCAGGTATTTCAGTCACAGATAAAGAACCGACAGAAGGCCAATGAAAGCCTGCAAGAATCAGAAGCGGACGTGCCAGGTTAGTTAATTGTGCCTACCCGTCAACTCCAAAGTCTCTCATGGAATTTCTAGCTGTGCAAACATTCGTGGACGGGTTGAGAGATGTAGAAATGCAGAGAACGATGCGTCTGACTCGACTCAAGAAACTCACCGATGCACTGGCAGCTGCGTTGGAATTTGAGGCCGCGACAGAAGCTTCGCGTGGATCTGTAAGATATCGCGTCATGGATGAAGAAGATAACAGAATCTCAGTACATAGACAGGATGAGGGCTTACTCGATGCCATAAAAAGTCTCTAGGATCAATCGAAGAGACCAGTCCGATGCTCCAGAGATCTTGTAAGCGAGCCAAGAGGGTTGCTGAGGAAGGATCATCTTCCTCACAGCCACAGGAAAACTAGAACGGATCGACCTGAAGGGGGCAGCTTCGACCCTCCATTTTAAGGACCCCCTTACCATCGTGACGTCTATACATCGTGTCAATGGCAGCATCTACGTAGAGGGCCTGATTGACGGAAAGAAAAGCACACTGTTGGTGGATACTGGCGCAACGAAGACCATTCTGCATCATGGACTCCTGACTTCCCCAAAGAAGCAACTTGAGAGTTCGATATGGCGTTACGAACAGCCACGGGCAAAGCTGCCAAAGTTCATTGGAAAATTTATGTGGAAATAACAATTGGAAACCTGTAATTTCCACATCGAGCTATTGTGGCAGATATCGAGGAAGATGTTATTCTGGGGATGGACGTCATGGGCGCACAAGAAATTCAACTGGACTTTGGCAAAAGAACAATCAAGGTCGGTGCCGAAGAGATCTTTCTACATTCCCGGAAAGATATTGCGGCCCGAGTAACGTTAGCAGAGGACGTACTGCTACCAGAAAGAAGCGAGACGATCGTAGCAGCTCGGATCGTCGGTACGTTTGAAAGAGGTAGCCCTATCATCATGGAACCTTGAAATCAAGACGAAGAGGTCGGCCGTGGTGTGCTAGTCGGCAAGACCTTATTGACATCACAGGAACTTGTCCTGGTTCGGTTGATTAACGTCAAAAATCATCCTTCGACAGTTACCAAGGGAACGAATATTGTAATATATTCTACAGCAGCCTCGATAATTCAACATGGAAGGACAACCAACAAAGGAGATTTCGACTTCGAGAAAATGGTATCTACTATAAGCAGCCTTCATGATAATCGTGAAAGGAAACGGTTGATAAAATTACTGCAACGATACAGGGCCATTTTCATACTTGTGAATGGAAAAATGGGAAGAACTGGATATCGTCAAACATAAAATCGACACAGGAAATGCCAGACCAGTTCGTCAATCAACTCGAACGTTACTGCAGGCAATAAAGGAAATTACTGACAGGATTATTGAGGACATGAAACAAGAAAGGGTGATTGAGCATCTAAGAGTCAATGGGCTTCACTAGTAGTTTTATTGAAGAAGGAAGATGGGAGTACCCATGTACTGTAGACTATCGTCGATTGTATGATGTGACAAAGAAAGACAGCTATCCATTGCCACGTATAGACGAAACACTGGATACGTTGGCTGAATCAAGGTTATTCCCAACTCTGGACCTCAAGAGCGGATATTGGCAGGTAGAGATGGGTCCAACGGATAAGGAGAAGACAGCATTCACCATTGGCACTAGTTTATGGCAATTCATGGTGATGCCTTTCGGGCTCTGCAATGCACCTACCATGTTCGAGCGAATCATGAACAATTTGTTGAGAGGACATTCCTGGAAAACATGCCTTGTGTATTGGAATGACATCATTGTAGTTGGTAAAAATGTTTAAGATCATCTGGCAAATTTAGAAGAAGTGTTCAGAAGACTACAGACTGCAATCTCAACTCTCAACAACCTGAAGAAATGTCATCTACTGCGGAAACGAGTTAACTACTTGGACCACGTCGTAAGTAGTGAAGGAGTGAAGGTCGATACCGAGAAGGTACGAGCAGTGGAGCAATGGCCAGTACCAGAAGATAAACATCAGTTCAGAAGTTATCTTGAACTTTGCACTTATTATCGACGTTATGTCCGGATGTTTTCGGATGTCGCAAAGCTACTAACTCGCCTCACCGAAGCAAAACGATCACTCTGTTGGGACAAAGAATGTCAAGCCACCTTTCAGTGTGACTCTCTGCTACAAGAAAAAGGCCTGCTGAAGAGGAAACTCGGAAACGAGAACGGGTCGGATCATCGAATTCTAGGAGCCGAGTTCCAGAGGTACTTCGCTACGTTTACGATGGGACATCAGGAGGACATCTAGGAGTGAACAAGACTCTACAGAGGGTTCGTAAGCAGTTCTACTGGGTGAACTACAACGATGACGTTAGAGAATGGTGCCGTAAATGCATCGTCTGTTTCGCAAGTAATGGACCGCATCGAAAACCGAGAGCCCCCATGAGATGGTCTTACGTGGGTAGCCCGTTCTAGAATATACATTGCTGGGCCATTTCCCTTAATCGATTATAGTAATCGATATATCCTGGTTTGCATGGACTACTTGACAAAATGGGTGGAGGCGTATGCGATTCCTAATCAAGAGGCTCTTACCGTCGCTGATGTTCTGATAAAAGAACTCATTAGTCGATTTGGGGTACCCATGAAACTTCACTCTGACCAAGGCCGAAACTTCGAGAGTGAGGAATTTCGGACAATGAGCGAGAAGCTAGGAATCGAGAAAACCAGGACAACACTACTACATCCTCAATCAGATGGAATGGTGAAACGCTTGAACCGGACTGTAGGAAAGAACCTCTGCAAAGTCGTGGATCAACATCAACGGGATTGGAACCAACATCTGCCCTTCCTCCTGATGGCCTACCGATCAGCCGTGCAAGAATCTACTGGACAGACTCCAGCAAAGGTGTTGTTTAGGCGAGAGATGCGGCTCCCATGTGACCTGGTATTTGGATGCAGACCCGGCGAGGATATGGCAGGTAAAGATTATATAGCGAACCTGAGGAGGAATATAAACGATATATATGAATTGGTTCGTTCTAATGTTCGGATCTCCAGCGAAAGAATCAAGGAACGCTATGATATAAGAGCTAATGGAAATTGCTACGCAGTAGGTGATTTGGTGTGGCTCCACAATCCACAAAGAAAGCGGAAACTATGCCCGAAGTTGCAAAAATCTTGAGAAGGACCCTATTGCGTTGAGATAGTACACTACGTTATTAACCGCATCAGCAAAGTTTCTAATGGTAAACCAAAAGTCGAAAGAGAAGAGCATCGCGATTTTTCAACGACCCCTGTGAAGTATGCACTAGTCCACTGCATAACCCAGGATCTTCAGATGTTCCGAGGGATAGCCGATGAGTTCCGGAAAAGATTCGGCAAGCTAGAAGAACTTCAACAACAAAGCCCGTCCATCGGTCGAGCCCTGATAATTGTAGATGCCAGTCCGGAAGTAGAGAGATTGCTCTTTTATCTAACAAGCAAATAAATGCATTTCATAAACCATTCTACAATAACCTCTGGGATGCATTAGTCGACCTGCGAAGCGCTGTACTGGAAGAAGAAATACATAAAGTTGCTGACTTTCGGTTTGGATGGCCTGAACTGGAGGATTGTCCGTAACATTCTGGAGGTAGTATTCAGATTTACCGGAGTTGAAATTCTGGTATGTTGTTGGAATCCTAAGGTTATTGCCAGAATGGACACAATTGCTCCTATCGTCACCATAACAAGAGTAATGCATTCCAGGAGGAATGCCTTTTAAGGAGGGGGCAATGTAATGGAATTCGGCAAAGTCAACAAGAAGTATTGCCAATATCAGAATATCCTCCTGTTAGAGGTATTCATCAAATTAAGTACCTACGAATTTAGAACAATATTCGACTTTCATTCATCTTGACAAATACAACATATATGTCAGAATAATTTTTTCTTTCAACATAATCAAAATGATTCATAGGGTGTCATTAATACTTGTACTGTCTGTAACATTCTCCACCCTAGACACAGTGGATCTGAAAACATCAATTATCTGATAAAGAAAGTATACACAGCTTCGTAACGGGTCTAACAAATGTTTCCTTCTTGGTCATTATTTTCGCAACCCTTATAATACCGTCTTTCCCAGGCAATATTTCTTTTACGCGTCCTATCACCCATTGGTTTCTTTCCATCAACGATTAAAACTACGTCCCTTATTTCAACAGGATTAATTCCATCGTGCCCCTTTTGCCTCTGGATGAGAGTGTGTCTGTATTCGAGTACCCATCGCCTCCAATATGAATTCACCAATGCCAGAGAGATCCGCCACTGTTTTCGACTCGAAAGTTGGAAATCGCCATAAGATTTGTCATCTCCTGGTCGCAGTAACAGAAAATGATTCGGGATTATTGCTTCCGGCTCACGCGGATCCACAGAAATGTATGTTAACGGCTCGAGTTGATTATATAATCGATTTCAACTAACAAGGTTACCAAAACTTCTTTTCTGGGTTTTATAGTTCTGAGACTTATCCTCAGATCTGTTTTGATGTAACGTATCATTCGCTCCCAAATTTTTTTCATGTGAGGAGCTCCGGGTGGCTTTAACTTTCAAATGATGCTTTTTGGAGCGATATCTTTGGCAATTTTATTGTGATCCAAACCCTGGATACACTCTCAAAAATCCCGTTCAGCCCCGACGAACTTGGCCCCATTATCGGTCTTGAATTCCTTCGGCTGTCCTCTTCGACACATGAACAGTCTTATAGAAAGAATGGCAGAACTCGTAATCAAAGATGCAGCTAGTTCTATATGTATTGCTGGTATTGAGGAACAGGTAAAAAAAACACCATATCTTTTTTCATTTCTGCGTCCAATTGTAATGGTCATCGGATCAAAAAAATCGCAACACAAGAGAAAGGAAATGTGCATACTTCCAATCTCTCCAGTAGTAACAATCCTATTTCAGGAGCCTGTGGTTTGCATTTTCTATTCTTGCATGCCTGAACATTTTTAAAACTTTCCACAACAGCTGCTCGAACATTGATTATCCAATATTTTAGACGAAGATCATTGACTACTGTCTCTAATCCTATGTGACCTCCTGCCTCCTAATCGCATTATGAAATTTGCATCCATGAAAACAGACAACTTATGAAGCCGACTTGATCTAGGTAAACATTTCTTTCTCTTTAGAATAACTATATCCTCTTTGAAAGTTTTACCCTGACTCTTCTTAATCCATATCATTCTGGCTTCTCCTGTTACGTCTAACTGTAGTGTACTTGGACGTAATAGTTTTGGAATCTTGACTACTTTCATCCATGCCGTCGATCGAATGAGTCGATTCAGTTTAGAGGATCTGGAAATATCTGGGAATTCCATACAAGATATTTCATTGTCCTCGAAATTCACAACAAGAATCTTCTTACTGAGTGCGAAGAAGTGAGCGACATGATGAAGGAATCCCACCCAAGAGATATGCAGATTTGGACAATGCAGTACGTAGTTCGAGTATGGCTTCATATGATGCTCGGACGAACAGCTACAAAAGTACTGTAGGAAAAGTCACATCTGGCAAAAATCAAAATGAAGTGGACGTTCCTAGAAGTTCATCACGAGAGACAAAGTATGTGGTTTCTTCGAAAATAGTTGAGAGTTGTGGAGTCAAAAAAGGATTATCTGTTGAATCAAAGAAGTGTTTTTAGATTGAATATTGAATTGAAATTGATGGAAAAACAAAAGGAGCTTTACGACGAAGAATCGAACGTTCAAGAAGAGTTAAAAGCTCTTGAGATAGAACGTCAATATTCAATAAAGGAAGCTGAAGTGAAAAGTTAAATAGCATAAATGAGCGAAACTGGTAGTGTGGTTGAAGAATTTGAGGTGCCGTCCGTGTATTCATAAGATATGTATGAAAATCCAGTTATTATGCCTGAATGGATAGACAATGTGGAGCAGTTCGATGATATGAGTCTGAGTCAACCAGAATCTGATAATGTAATTCCCAATCATTCGATTTCATCAAGAGTGAAATGTCCAAATTCTGCCTGGGGTGGAGAAAGCAATAACTTTCTTATGGATATCACGAGACAATGTATTGAGAATACAGCCACTACAAATAAAATTTTGTTACGTCAGAAAATGAGACACCTCACGATTTCTTCTGGGAAGCTGAAAGAGTGACCTATATTTATAAGTGAGTTTGAAAGATCCACAAAGCAGCTTGGCTTGACTGACGACGACAATTTGATTCGTCTAGATAAAGCACTAAAAGGAAAAGCAAGGGACACCGTCAAGGCTTTACTCACCAGAAATGTTTAAAAAATCATGAATATGCTCGAAATGAATTTAGGACGGACAGAGTAGATCATTCTTTCTTTGATAGAAGAAGCAAAGAAGGTTGTTGTTGTCTCAGCTTTACCTCTTCAACCGAGAATTATTAGCAGAGTTGATAGATGAACTTCCTACCATTCAAATATTGGTCGGACCAATGTTAGGGCTATTTATCAAATCGAGTACGAATTTATAACAATATTCGACTTTCATTCAACTTGACAAATACCAACATATATGTCAGAATGAATTCTCTTTCAACATAATCAAAATGATTCATAGGGTGTCATTAATACTTGGACTGTCTCTAACACCTTCTGTATTGGACATTCCAGACAGCTCTCGATTGTTCGTGAAAGATCAAGAACAGTAAAGGATGGAATATCCTGAAAGCTATCAGTTGGAGAGAAATGACAGGAAAGTGACAGTTCCATATAGTTTTAGAACAACTCAAACACAAAATATATAGAAGGCCAAATAATGGCACAGTCAGTTGAATACGAAGTCGCAATAATAATAATAATAATAAATAACATTTATTAAAAAAATATATAAGAAATACAATGCACAAAGTTAATTTCGATGAATAAATGTGGATAGTCAGTAAGTGATTAAACACTTGTTTTGAGAGTAAATGGTACAAGTACTTGAGTACTAAATGAATGAGTATATAATATAATATTTATAAGCAATGAAATAGTAAAATAATAATAAAGTACAAATAGTTGGATTCAGTAAATAGTTCTCAATATGTGTATACATTAAAATTCATGGATTGTGACGTAATATAATGAATTAATAAATTTCAATAACAAATGCATGTTGATATATGATTCAGCAAATGATCTCGATGGGCATGTGAAAATAGTGTATAAAATAATAAAACATATAATTATGTGAATTTTCTAGGATATAAAACTTACTCTATGATTAGTTCTTTATGCAGAAATCAGTAAATGGATCTCAGTGG
Organism: Chrysomela aeneicollis; assembly: GCA_029955515.1. Lineage (NCBI taxonomy): Eukaryota > Metazoa > Arthropoda > Insecta > Coleoptera > Chrysomelidae > Chrysomela > Chrysomela aeneicollis. The sequence goes on from JARUHQ010000004.1 coordinate 20,122,942, forward strand.
ACATTTATATTGTACATATATTCAAAAAACTATGACGTTTACAATTGGATTTGTAACCTCACAATCTTTCTAGGATTGCTAATGATGAAAATTTTCAGTTGATGTTTAAAATTTGCAAAGGGATTGTTTTTTATATCTTCAGGCAAAGAGTTGTATATTTTTGGAGCAATATATGAGTAGGCTCGTTGGCAAAGTGTTTTTGACATTTGTGGTACAAGGAAGTGATGCCGTTGACGTGTGTTATAGTCATGTGATGGAACTTGTGCTATATGTTTGTTTTGATGATATTTCAAGTTAGCTACAAAGTAATATAACTGTCGGATATCGAATATTTTGGCTTCTGAGAAGAGTTCATCACTTGAGTATGTTGGTTCCTTCGAATAAATTATTCTTAGGAGCCTTTTCTGTACTACTTCTAGAGATTTCAGGTGAGTATCTGCAGTGCCACCCCATGCTAATATGCCATAACGCAAGTGGCTCTCAACTAAGGCAAAATATAGGGTTTTAAGTTGAATCAAAGATACGATTTTTTTAAGGTATTTGAACTTGTATAGTAGAGTTTGTAATTTTTTTGTTACATATGTTATGTGGTAGTCCCACCTCAAATGGACATCAATATAGATTCCTAAATATTTCATTTTAGTTTCAGGTTTTATGACTATCTGTTCACCATTTATATTAAATTTCAAACAATCAAATGAGGGAGTATTGGACTTGTTACAACTGAATGGCAGATAACTTGTTTTTTCTAGATTGAGTGTGAGTAACCCATGGTCTAGCCAATTTTTTATTATAGTAAAATCCTTTTCAGCTTTTATTTTCAGCTCATCCCAGTTTTCTGCTTTATATAAGATGGCGGTGTCATCAGCAAACCCGATGATTTCGCCACTGCTCCGTTGTGAAAATAGCCCATTAATATATATATTGAATAGTATGAGACCTAGAACAGTTCCCTGTGGGACCCCATACTCTATTCCTCTGGATTCACTCATTACATCGTTCACCTTCACAACTTGATGTCTATCAGTGAGATAGCTTCTAAATAATTCTAAACAATTTTTACGTATACCAATGTCTTCTAAGGATTGCAATAAAAGTTGATGACTGATGGTATCAAACGCTTTTGATAAATCTATAAAAATGCATAAACACGGCTTGCTTTCATTCAAGGAAGTATTTACGTAATTAGTTAAGGCTGGGAAAGGCCAGACACTTTGTCCAAATCCGGGACAGGGGGGGTTTGAAGGAAACAGCAGTGGGCGGTTACCAAATCGTCATAAATCAACGGTTATCCTTGTTCAACGAACGATCTTCTCATCTAGTACGGGTGATATCGCGACTGACGTTTTTATTCGCATTGCTCGATAATCTAATATGCGAGTAATACTGGGATGCTGTGTCTCAGTTTTCGAGAAAACAAAACTGGCGTAGATTCAAATCAGACTTGCTGCGAATCTTCAACTTGATGATTGTGTATACCAAATCACTTTTAACGACATTTTCTCTAGGCCAAGAACTTTTTTATTCTGAAAAAACACAAAAAGTACGATTTTTCTGTAGAAGACGTTTTTTATCGTTCCTACCATTATATTTCTGGAAATAATTGAGCGATCGGACTGATTTTTTTTTTCAAATTGAAGTATACATGATAGCGCTTCTTGCCATATACAATATTGGTGAAAAATTCATGTTCATCAATTTCTAGAACTGTAGCAAATTTCAACTTGTTATTTTCGGAATGACAATTTTCAGTAATCGAGAAAAAATTTTATTTATGAAAATTTTTGTATACATGCTGCGAACAAAATTGAGCCAATAGATGAAATAAGTTTCCAGAATGAAAATTTTTCATGTAGCAGATATCTACATGTACTTATTTAATGAGACAATACTACATTATCGCGCGCTCGGCGCTCGGCTCTCTCCTCACACAGTCAGCCAACTGGTCTTTGTGTTCATAATGTGTAGTCGAGCTTTCATCAGTATATCAAATGAGAGGAAAATATACATTATTTGTATGAATAAAGTATCTACCTATTTAATGAGTTGGTATTAAATAACTCCATTCATTATTTTATGTTGACAAAATAATAGTTGAACACATTGCTGCCTCATGATGGCATATTATGCCTTCTTCCAGTCCAATTCTGGCATCGTATAGGTTAGATAATTCTCCTTCGGTTAGGTATGCCATCATGTGAAATCTGTATAACTTCATAAAACATTGAGTATACTAAACGTTTGTGGTATACTTATCCGATTTATCATGAAAGTTTCATGGTATAATATAATGGAAATTGCATTGTAATTAAAAAATCAGACAAATGTTAATTGAAAAGAAAAAAACACGTAAGTTGCGATATAAAATTTTAAAGAATCAAGCAATGTCTTATATCACTCACTGAATATCGAATTTTTTCGTAAAACTGACAGATGCCACTCGGTAAACATTCAGAGGACAACTATTATGCTTCCGTGGAACAAACAAATCTCTCCGAAATATTCGACGAAAGTAGAAAAATGGCGTCTATACCTATTTGGAACTATGTCTAGTTGGGCAGTATCCTCTACCATCATTTTTTCAAAAAGTTCAAAAGGAGGTACCCATTAAAAATGAACTTATGAATTTCGTGATTTTATTTTCAATTTCTGAAAATTGAGATTCTGAAAATATTTTCCTGACTTCTTTAGGTAGGATTTCAAAAATGACATTGTTTAGATTTCGGGAATTCAATAATATTCCATTTCTGGTATTACCGAAGTTTACACGAAACGGAAATTATTATGGTTGAAACGAGCAATTTGGAAAATCCATGTTTACGAGTTTTCAAAAAATACACGTTCAATGTATTACTGACACCCCTTCAATTGTTTATATTTTCAAACCATTTGTCGTCATTTAAATGCTACAAAGGATATTCAACAATTTATTTTTAATAAGCATGTTTGAAAAAAACCTGTGACTCCACACAGTCCCAAACAATGAGTGAGAGTAGATGCGATACATTCGCCTGCATGTGTGCGGAACGAGGATCGAACACTTTATCTGATAATCGACGGTATATTCACCAGTAGGTAGGTACCTATGATGAATATTTGTATTCTATAAACATTATGAAAAACCAGGGTTGCGACGTTTTGAATCGAATAATGAAAATATAAGTAATTGATTTGTGCATTATTTCCATATTTGAAAAATTATGAAAAATTAATATGAATAGAAAAAATCAATCTTTAAATCGAAAAAATCTTATTTTGTTGATTTGAAAAAAATCATGATGCTTCGCAACTCTTACAAAATTTGGATAATTCTGTATCTATTTATATGAACAGCTTTTCAAGAGTCATATAAATTACGAGGTATAACATTAAAATAGCCATACGGAGTGATTGGGAGATTGAGAGCTACTTTCAATAACGTTGATAAGTTATATTCTCGGTTATTATCGAAGACATTCAAATACAGGTTATTATGAATATTATTTATTTACGAATAATAATGAATAATGACTATATTTTCCTAAGGCCTTCATTCGTCTACTTTTTATTTCTTTGATTTTTGAGGACTGCTTTCACTACATATTTTGTATTTTGGATATTCATCTCCCGTTGGTCCCAATATATGTACCATTTTCAGAATCATATACATTCCACATGAGAATACAATATCATTTTCTTCTCCATTCGGATTTTTAGATCTCATTACACCTTTGAATTTCAAAATTTCAAGCTTTTCCTATGCAAATCCGCAAATTCATCATTAGTTGCACGAATAATTTCATAATACTTATTATGGTTCCAATCTATGATATTGTGTTGACTGACTCGTTTTTTCATCTTCATATTTTGGAGTATTACCAGAGGGCGCAAATATCATCGGACAATTCGCGCTCTGGACTTCTTGTGAAAACACCAGTCCATATTTCAATGTAATTTTTTTTCTGTAGGAAGATGGGGATTCAAATTAGGTCCGATACTATTTGAAAAGTGTTTTTTTTTTATTATTCGCCAAATTCGATATGTTCAGGAATATTTGTATACCTTTTGTATTTCATATTTTTGAAAATAAAATAGTATTTCCATTAGCTGGATCACTTGTCTACTTGATGAAGTCAATAAGTCATGAAAATATTGATTACTTTACTTTATGACAAGTCTATAGAGAAAGAGTGCTATTCGTTATTGCTCACTTCTTCAGCACCCTCTACTTCAAAATTTAGACCTTTAGGATATTACATACAGTATGGTGGAAATGTATGGAATAAATTCATTATCTCTAACGTTTATGAATTTTAAGGAAAATCCCGAGACAGGTCGATTTTTATTTTCAAATTGACATCTCTTGATATACATACGGAGTATGTGACGTCATCCGCGTAGTTGTGGTGACGTCATCGATTATTTTTTTAAATTAGAACATACCCCGTCCATTTTTTTTTCGGAAGGTATATTCATTATCTATCTGACGGTATACTAATATTAGGAAAATGAAGTAATACAGGGTGAGAAAAAATTATTTTATTTAATATTTACAACGGAAATCGTTACAATAAATAATCAAATTCGTGACGTTCTGCAAGAATACAATGTGATAGACAGAGAACAAATCATTCTCGAACTTTGCTATCGTTTCTGAATATATTTGTGAAATATTCACTCGTATTCGTTCATTCAAATTATCTGATCTTTCCGGCTTCTTACATAAACTTTTCTCTTCAAATAACCTCTGAGGAAAAAATCGAGAGGAGTTGAATCAGGAGATCTAGTTGGCCATTCGATTTACCCTCTCCGACCTATTTAGGTAACTGTGTACATTGATAGCATAATTATTAGCTTGTAAATATAAAATAATTTTTCCTCACCCTGTATCACTTTATTTTCCTAATATTAGTATATGGTCAGATAGACAATGGAAACACCTTCCAGGAAAAAAATTGAACAGGGTGTCTTACTATTTAAAAAATAATCGATGACGTCACCACAACTACGCGGATGACGTCACAAACTCCGTATGTATATCAAGAGATGTCAATTTGAAAATGAAAATCGACCTGTCTCAGGATTTCCCTTAAAATTCATATGCGTTAGAGATAATGAATTTATTCCATACATTTCCACCATACTGTATATATTTTTTTGAATAGATTTAAGAATTCCTATATTAAAATGCCATTAGGTAGCATCCTGTATATATAGTGTCAATACCCGATTGCAAATTATCATTCAGTTATACAATGTTAAATTCAACACGGTTTTATATTTATACTGTTCCCTCTCTACTTTTACGTATTGAGATCTGTTCAACATTCAAATCATCGCAATGATAAATCCTAAATCGATCCCCGGTAAATAGAAGCGACCTTTGTCGATAGGTTTCTATTCATTCATATTGTATACCTTCTGGGTGTATATATAAATATTCTTATTTGAATATCATACATACCTATTCCTCATTATGTATGAGAATTTTTTCATTGTGAACAATTCAGAATATTTTTATTTTCCACGCAATGTATAATTATTTTATACATATAATATACCATATTTACTAGCAAACCTAGCAAACTGATTCATATAAATTTCTATTTCCTATTCTAATTTCATAATATCACCCGTACTATCGATTGTATCGTGTTTATAATCTACTTCGTTGAGTTTCACCAGGGGGCGCAAATATCATCGGATAAATCGTGCGTATTTCTGACGTTGTAGAGCCTCGGCTCTTGACTTCCTGTGACGATACTAATCCATATTTTGATCTGATTTTTTTTGTGTAGAAAGATGAAGGTTCGACCGAGGGAGGATGCTATCTCAAAATTGATTATTTGATGTAGAAATATTTTTTTTTGATTCGCCAAATTGGCTAAAAATTTGCTATGTTCAGATATATTTTTATATCTTTTCTTTTCGAAATTTCGAAAAAAGAGATAGTATCCTCCCTAGCTTGATCCTTTATCTACATGATAGGATCAAAAAATCATGAAAATATTGATTGGTTTTCAAATGAGAAGTCAAGAGCGGGAGTGCTGCATTCGGTATTCTGCGCGTCCCATTGCCCACTCTTAAGCTAAGGATGGCGTCCTGGGTGGATGTTTTCTCTCTGAAGCCAAATTGTTTATCTGACAAAATATTATATTTGTTCATATATGAATTCAATCTTTCCTTTATTATTCTCTCAAATATCTTTGATATGTGGCTTATTAATGAAATTGGTCGATAGTTACTTGTTATCGTTTTATCTCCTTTTTTAAACAATGGTATAACAACAGAGTCTTTAAATGCAGATGGCCATAGGCCGACGTTCATGCATTGATTGAAAATATATGCCAGTGGTTCAACAATGTCATTGACCAATAACTGGAGTATTTATGTTTTGATGCCATCAAGTCCAACAGATTTATGTTTTTTCAATCCGTTTATTGTGGTTTTCAATTCCTGTGGATCCGTTGGTAGCAAAACAAAGGAATTTACTGGGGTTAACCTATTAATAACGAAATTTGGATCTTTTCTAATTTTGTTAGCTAGCTTTTTGCCTATCGAAGCAAATTCATTATTTAACTCATTTGCAAAATCCTTCTCATTTGTTAAATTCACTCCTAGTTCACTTTTTACTGTACTTATTCTGTTGTGTTTTTTTGTATGGGTTTGACTAATTTCATTAACTATACTCCATAGCTTTTTTGTATTATTTGACCTCGATTCTATTTGTTTTTTGTAGTAGTTATGTTTAGTTTCAGCCAATAATGATGTTAATCTATTTCTGTATCTTTTATATTCAACTTTGATTATTCGGATGTTTGAGAGTGTTATTGAACATTTTATTTCTCGTATCTATTGACTTAATCAAAGCCTTAGTTATCCATGGTGCTATTTTAAGGTGTTTCTTTTGTTTTTCTTTTGTGTCAGTGCATCTATCAATCGCGTTGGAAAGTATATTAACAAAGTAATCAGTTGCAGTGTTTGGATCAGATGCCGAATATACCGGTTCCCAAGATATGTTATTGAAAGAAGCCTTCAGTTTTTCATAATTGATATGGTTCACAAAATGTTTATCATTCATTGTTTCTTTAGAACTGTCTAACATTAATTGTAACACGGTTGTGTAGTGATCTGTTATGTCTGTTTCTATTACTAAAGGTAATATATTTTGAATGTGCTCATTATTAATTGTTTTTATGAAAATGTGATCGATACATGACGGTTTTTGATGCGGTTGGTTTCGGGTGATTGAATTAATTGTTGACAGGTAACCATATTCATTCATTATATTTGAGTATTCGACGGTCTGATCGTTTTCATCTAAAAGATCTATATTTATATCGCCAACAAAAATACTATAGTTTTCCCTTTTATTTTCATATATGTTGAAGTAATTACTGAGATTTATTATAAACTCCTCAATATTTGAAGATGGTGACCTGTATACGGCTGTGACAGTTATACTACTTTTTTGGTCTAACTTTATTATCAATCTGAGGAATGTTGTGTTGTTAATTTTATTCAATTTGTAGGTGAAATCCAAGTTTGATTTGACATATACCACAACTCCATCATTTTGGTTAGATTTACTTCCATTATATATCATGTCGTAGCCATTGATATTATATAAACTGGGGTCTTGTAATATCCATGTTTCTGTAAGAATTACGCAGTCTATATCTGTGTTCAGTTTTTCCAAAGCGATTTTAAATTCATCTAAATTCCTGTTGAGACTTCGTATATTATTTTGGATTACTTTGAATGTGTTTTTACAGTTTATCTCTAAGATTTCTTTGCACTCTTGCAAGTTTTTTAAAGTGTATGTTTCAATTGTACTCAAATCAAAATCCCTTATATATTGATCCATGTTCCAGTAAGTTTAATAATTATCGTCTGATTGGAGTCAAGCTATAATTATTGTAAGAGTATCTGAATAAAATTATGAAGGGATGTGGAAACTATGCGAAATATTATTACAATTTGGACATATACACATATACATATATATATATATATATATATATATATATTGTTATTATGCATTTATCTTCGTGTACATCGTCCATAACCTCCAAAATAGTTGTTATAAATTAGTCTGTATTAAGTGTTAGTGTTCGTTGAAATGAATTAGTTATCAAGTTAAAACTCGGTATCCATAATAACACTCAGTAGTAATAATAATAAAAATAATAACCATCTCGCCACCTGTTATCGGCCTATATGATTCACTTCGTAATTTGTATCTGTCGAGTAAAGAACGATGTGTAAAACTTTGCGAAAAAATGAGTGAAATGAGAAGAAAATGACATAAAAGCCGAAGTCCTACAATAAGAGGAGAAAATACGAAGAAATCTTGAAAGAAATAAGACGTTTTGAGGAGAACATTCGCCCAAAGCTTTCCACTGGATTCTGCTCTCATATCTGGTAAGTAAAAAACGATATGGCTCTTATATAATTGAAACCGAGAACAAATCGTTGCTTTATCAACAAATTGAAAGTGAACGTTCAAATCAGAAGAAAAAATTCAAAAATATACCTTGAGCAGTGGTTCGTAGTTCAAACTGAATTTATATTATCGAAACCGAAAACAAATAGTTGCTCTATCAACAAATTGAAAGTAAGGGTTCAAATCAGAGCAAAAAAGGCAAAATATACCAGGATGATGAGTGGTTCGTAGTTCGACCTTTCTACAGATCGAACTGGGCTCATATAATTGAAACCATATATCAACAAATTGAAAGTGACAGTTCAAATCAGAACAGAAGAGACAAAATATACAAGGATGATTTGTTCGTAGTTCGATCTTTCTACAAATCAAACTGGATTTGATTGCACAAAGGTTAGGTTGGGTACCAGGATGCGTGGTTCGTAGTTCGACCTTTCTACAGATTGAACTGAATTTATATAATTGAAACCAAAAACCATCATTCTGTGGCAAAAAGACTTAGTGCTAATGCCAATAACCACAAAAAAAACCAAAAACCAAATCGTTGCTTTATCAACAAATTGAAAATAAGGATTCAAATCAGAAGAAAAAAGGCAAAATATACCAGGATGAGTGGTTCGTAGTTCGACCTTTCTACAGATCGAACTGAATTTATATAATTGAAACCAAAAACAAATCGTTGCTCCATCAACACATTGAAAGTGAAGGCTCAAATCAGAAAAAAGGCAAAATATACAAGGATGAGTGTTTCGTAGTTCGACCTTTCTACAGATCGAACTGGATTTATACCATTGAAATCAAAAACAAAGCGTTGCTCTATCAACGAATTGAAAGAGAAGGTTCGAATCGGAAGAAAAAAGGGAAAATATACAAGGATGAGTGGTTCGTAGTTCGACCTCTTCTACCGATCGATCTGGACTTATATAATTGAAACCATATATCAACAAATTGAAAGTGACAGTTCAAATCAGTACAGAAGAGACAAAATATACAAGGATGATTTGTTCGTACTTCGATCTTTCTACAAATCAAACTGGATTTGATTGAACAATGGTTATAATGTATATAATTCTGATTCAACAACCTTCGATCTCTGCATAGATCGGTATCGAATGTAGATCTTTCTATAGATTGAAACGCGGATCTAGGGATTGAGCTCAATCTCTCCCTCTCTCTCACCGCAGATTTTCTGGGATATAGTTCCCTATTCGGCCTTTTCCATCAAGCTCTCCCTCTATTGTTCCAAGCCCGACTATAGTCAGAATATTGGGTCTCGTTGCATACCAGCAAAGTCAACCTGAATATAAAAATCGATTATAACCGAATCAACAACCCTATGGGGGGGGGGCAGTTGTAGAGGTATTAGACTTGCCCGAAGAAAATACAGACTTGCCCGAAGAAAATACAGGCATGGATCAAATCACACAAAAAAACTCGATGCCCTAACTGCAAAAGGCTCTTCGACTCGACCAATTTTCTGAAAAGCTGGCCCATTCGGTTTCGAGGTTGAATAACCTTCAAGGTTGATGAAGCAGTCAAAGGAACATTGAATTGTCAAACAGTAAGAAATATCATATTCCATATCCCCCAATTACCACACGCGAACATTCGCACACCAACAGATTTTTTTTTATTCTTCGACTACACGATGGTAAAACATGAAATGTTCATGGTGGAACATCGTGCAAACCAGTAGAAGGATACTGGGATAGAAAATAGCTGTTAGAATTCTTTGAGGGAATCTAGCAAATCTCACTAGGAAATGAGTTTCATAATTCCGCCGTTCGATGAAGAAAATTATTTCTATATAGCAGTTATGCAGGTGTCAAGCCTGACAAATGAAAGGGTGGCCATTATGGATCACTCTGGTCTAGCTGCTCGAAATCGCTAGCTGTGAAATGATAGACATGATTTTTGATGAGCATCAACCATGGAAATATCTAGTTCCTCCTGGCAAAGATTTGGTTGAGTTTTTCGAATCGAAAGAGGCCTCGAAGTACATAAGACCTCAATATCATTAAATAAACCACAGTAACCAGCCGAGTAGTGCTTTGAATAATACTTAGAAAGCTGAGGTCCCCGTTTTCCCAACTGTAATGGGTTATAGGAAAACTTACGACGGTTGCTTTGTAACTAAGTTGGTTAAAAAACACACTTTTTTGATACCAAACAAAACAAATGGATAGCCCTGACACTCCAAGGTGAAATTGAATAATGCCACAAAAAATATCTGAAAAATTATATCTGATCCGTATTCAGACTATCAGCAACCTCCTTTCATTGGAAAAAAAATGCAAAATAGCTAACTGCTCATGGCACAGACAAGGCATGGTTTCTTGATTTGTTTACAGGACCATGGAAATTATAACTATGAATCACTACTTCACTAGGAAGTCTGACCCAAGGTTTCTATACCTCGGTCACAGAAAAACATTACGATAAGATGATTGAAGAGTTTTTGAATGAAGGAACTACAATATAAAACAGGTGAAGATCAATTCTTGTCAAGTTATTTCCTCAGTCTAAAACCTGATGGCACAGGTTCATCCTCAATTTCAAACATCTCAACATTGAGTACCTATCCTCTGTTCAAACTCAAGGACTACAAAATGGTCAGAAAATTGATAACAAGCAAATGTTGTTTTTGCCAATATTGACATGAAATGTGCTTTATTATATATGTCACCAATTCATCTTATACAAAGCATTTATAATTTGAACTGGAACGAAATTTGATGGAAAACAACAATCCTATCTTATCTACCAATAATCGCCGAAGAATTAAAGCAAGTATATTTAAAATCAGTTGCATATATTATATCAGAATGATCGATGAATGAATTTGTTTTTGTCAATAAATGGAGATAAAATTCATCTTATATACCCACATAAGAAAAGAGAAATATCGTTCCTGGTTTTTTTTATATAGTTTTGTATGCACGACTCTGATTGTGATTTCCATCGAAAAAAAAAAACAGTGTGAGTGCATAAAAACTCGGCAGTTCATTACCAATGAAAATTGCTATGGACAACATGAAGTTAACTAACTATGATTGTATAGTAATACACTGCTAGAACACTTGAAAGCAATTGTATGATTCGTCATTCGAAAATAATTGGGTTATATCAAAACGTTGAAATGGGCCAAATATGTGGCCCCCAACGTAAAATCATCGAGATTACAATAATAAAATGCACACTCAGACTAGCTGAATCGAATCTTTGCGATGGCAGGAATTTTTGAAAGATTTCAGAAGGAACTGTATAGGATCCTACTATAATAGGTGAGGTCCCCGCTATCCTAACTCGTACAAGTTTTCAATAAAACTTCTGAGGGTTGGTTAGAGAACTTAGATAGCGGTTGAGAATCCGAAATCATTCGTGATATATTGAAAAAAAATACTATCCACCACATCACAATGCTATCGCTCAATTCAGATAGCTGGCATTAGTGTTAGAAAAAAAATGTGAATTTTATAATGAACTCCTTGGGAATATTCAGATGAATAGCAAGAGCAGTACCGATTATAATAATGATAATTGTTTTGTACCCATCATCTATTATGACAATAATAATGATTTGGATTCATTATATTGAATAGTTTAATACAATATGTACAACTATGTTACTCATTCATAGGTTATTGACTATAAATTGAGACTATAAAAAAAATTGTGTACAATAAAAACCTTTTCAGATCATATTAGATTACTTTAAACATCTACTGAGTGTAATAATGAAGGAAGACAAGAGAAGAAAAATTATAAGATTGATTGACTTACCTGGTAAGGAGGATCAATCGAAATTTTTCGAGCCTGTCTTCCGAAATGATTACACCCTCCCTATAAACCCAATATATGATCTGAAGAATTACTACAAATAACAAGTGAATCATATAGGCCGATAACAGGTGGCGAGATGGTGATTTATTTCAATATCTGTTAAACTAGTATCGATAGATGTAGATTTACGACTACTACCGAATGTAATTATTTCGGAAGACAAGCTCGAAAAATTTCAATTGATCTTCCTTACCAGGTAAGTCAATCAATCTTATAATTAGGTATGAGAATGCAGCACAACCTTCTTCATCACAATTAATCTTTAAATGGATTCGAGGGCTACAGATTTGGTGAAACTTCATTTATATATTCTTTGAGTCATTGAATAATCGATAACCTACACTATTAGTGATAATTGTAAATTTGTGAAAGTCACTATCGTTGTGAATAATATGTTCTATGTTTGGGATGTTTCGAATATGTTCTGAATTCACAATGTTTCATGACTGTGATGTCCACCATCATTGGTCGAAACGATATAGGTAAGACTTTACTGAAAATAATCGCGCTCAGCTGCGCTTCATGTATATGGCTGGTCAGATATAATATCTGGTTCCACGCCATGATTGTTGTTCCTTCGTGTTTCAAAAGAATATTTTATTCTGTCAAATATTAGTATTTCATTATGCAAGTCCTCTTAACAGAAATACATAACAACCATGATTGTATGATAATGTTTAAAATCATTCATCGCTGCTTACTAGAAGGATAACATACACACATACACCAATACATGACTACAACTGACTTCTCGACACATCTTGTACATTTGTCACCTTCAAGCCAGAAGAGATTCTTCGACCAGAATACGAAAGTTGCGCACTTTTGTGATTTGTTCATTCTTTCACAGGACTTTTATTATGTTCTGAGCTTTCCAGAAATGAAATCAGCGAAGCGTATCTCGAAAGCAGTGTGTCCATAGAGGAGAATGGATCACGCTCCTTTTGCGCACTCATCCTTTGCCGTTGGATGCAGGATAGCATAGGCGTACCTACCCATTAGGGGACTCGCCAATTTCATTTCATCGCTGAATGCCTCTGAATTAGTTCACAATATGATGAAATCACTATCCAATTTCTCCTGAGTGAAAAGTGGAATGCCTATTCAAAATGAGAATTGATTTTATTTCTATATCCTACACAGACTTTTCTAGTTGGATCAATTGAGACGAATAATTTTATCATAGAATCTAATATATAATACTAAGATTCCCTTCTGACGATGAAAATATTTTAGGAATAGTGCATTATATATAATTTCATCTGATATGGAGAATGAATACCTATTATTGAGTCTTTTTCGAAGTATTAAATGAGCATATATGAGAATTTTTGTTATTTACCAGAATATTGAGTACTTGTCACCATTTAATAAGTAATCTCACAATCTCAAGTACAGAGATTATCATTTCCATATTCACTGAGTATATTACTCACAAATTGTAGACATACCAAGATTTTTCTTCAATTCACCCCATAACAATGTGATGTGTGAAAACACATTATCAAAACTCACAAGACAGATTTGTGATATTAATATAACATCTTGATTTTCTTGTTTCAAACAAGATGGCCGAAACAAATTTCTATTTCAAAAAAACACAGCTTATGCTTTAAGGATGCAAAACTTAGGAATAGTTTTAATTTTGATAATGCTGGTGAATATCTACATCACCATAGAAATGTCCATTCAAAACTATTTAAGAATGCATATTAGAAAACAATGATCAACATAGCAAATCTGAACTAATACCGATAAATACAATATTGAAGATAGCTTATAGAAAACTGAATAGGACCAAAATATTCCGTTAGCAATAATTAAACAAAAACGGATGATAGGAATCAAGACAGTAACAAACTTTCACATTTGAAATAATGTAGAAAAAAAAAAGAGTTCTGTAGCGTAGCGTAAAAAATCAAACAGTGACAAGTAGATTCATTATCGACACAACAGTGGTCGTACAAAACTGAGATGGAATAACAGGCATGCAGTGCAATGCTTGACAGAATCGTTACGAAATGAAATAGTTCTCATTCCGGAAAATGTCATGCTAGCCTATCATGGCGAATTTGCAGGCGAATATAAAGGACCCGTCCAATTCATAGACAAGGTTTACATAAATTGAGATCTCAACTGATAAAATTCGACTGGAGTTCCTTTGGTAATGATATTCCTGATGTTAAAATGCAAGATTTTCATTTACTGAATGGTCTAGTGGTAAGTATCATTCCTATGAAGAAAAATGGCAACGTGACAAAAAACAACCAGTTAATTGGATGAACGATAAACTGAGGAAAATGTGCAATACTTTGAATACCATAAAAACCGTTCACGATATTGATAAAGACGTTTATTCCTGGAATGCTTATAAGAGACTGAGTAGTGATTATCAAGCTCGAATAAGAATTTGTAAGAAATAAGCATATAACAACTATCTCTTGAAATCTGACAACGTTACGAGGGCCAGTTGGAACCTGATAAATCTTGAAAGGAAATAGGAAACAGAAAAGCCACTACAAACAAGTATATCGGTGGAACAATTTAATGACTATTCTGCTACAATTGCTGAATCTTGATATACTCCGCCTTGACTAATTCCATACAGTGAGAAGATCATAAGCTCACTACCTAACATACCTCATGAACCTACTTTCTATTTGGCAACATTAAAAACTCCGGAACATTCATTCGTACTGAATCCTGTTACTCCAGATGATATTTTTGATGTTGAACTTGATCTTAAAAATTCTAATGTTTTTGATACTTATGAATTGAATAGCAAAATAGTCAAATCACTGGCAGATATTCTTGCTCATAAATGAGTGTTTTTGTGCAGGAACTTTCCCGAAAGCTCTGAAATTTTCTGTTGTTATACCTATATCGAAAAAATGAAACACTTACGAAGTCAATAACTTTCGTCTTATATCTATCATTCAAATTATTGGTAAAATCACTGATTGACAAAAAACAACTTTATAACTTCATGGAAATTAATTCATTGTTTTTCCCAGGTCAATATGTTTTCAGAAAAAAGAAGTCAACCACGAAAGCTCTTCTTCAAGTAGTCATACACAACTCGAGTTGTGTGATCTTTCGAAGGCATTCGATTGTGTCTCGCACGACATTTTATTGGATAAACTACAAAGCTATGGTATCAGGGGCTTGGCTCTCAATTTCTTCGACTCATACCTCAGTGAACGATCTCAATGTGTCAGATCAAACGGGGATCTATCGAGTAGTAAGGCAGTTTATTATGGTGTTCCTCGAAGCTCAGTTCTCTGTCCTCTTATCTTTTAAATTTATATTAATGATTTATATTTTCACATTTTACCAACAAAAAGCGTTTTTTTTTGCAGATGATGCAACTTTCATCTGTTCGAGTAATAATATCGAAAATCTATCTACGTTATCTAATGAGACAATGGATTTAGCCAAAACCTGGTTCACTTGTGATAAACTCAAACATAATCTGGAAAAAAATCAGACCATTCTAATATCTTCCAATTCGAATATCACTCTTGGTAGCTGTGTGAAATTACTTGGACTCCAAATAGATGATAGACTCAACTGGGGATCACATATCGCAGTGTGAGCGAAGAAATTGTCTAGTATTACCTTTTTGATTAGACGTTTGAGAAACATTGTCAGTTTTCACGTTCTCAAGTCATGTTATAATAATAATAATAATAATAATAATAATAATAATAATAATAATAATAATAATAATAATAATAATAATAATAATAATAATAATAATAATAATAATAATAATAATAATAATAATGATAATAATAATAATAATAATAATAATAATAATAATAATAATAATAATAATAATAATAATAATAATAATAATAATAATAATAATAATAATAATAATAATAATAATAATAATAATAATAATAATAATAATAATAATAATAATAATAATAATAATAATAATAATAATAATAATAATAATAATAATAATAATAATAATAATAATAATAATAATAATAATAATAATAATAATAATAATAATAATAATAATAATAATAATAATAATAATAATAATAATAATAATAATAATAATAATAATAATAATAATAATAATAATAATAATAATAATAATAATAATAATAATAATAATAATAATAATAATAATAATAATAATAATAATAATAATAATAATAATAATAATAATAATAATAATAATAATAATAATAATAATAATAATAATAATAATAATAATAATAATAATAATAATAATAATAATAATAATAATAATAATAATAATAATAATAATAATAATAATAATAATAATAATAATAATAATAATAATAATAATAATAATAATAATAATAATAATAATAATAATAATAATAATAATAATAATAATAATAATAATAATTAGTCTTTATTTATGATAAACCAACTAAAAATTACATAATTATAATATTCAATGGTGCTGTCGCCATTCGGCCTAAGCCGCTCTTCCATGTAACCAGCCAGGTCGTAGCAACTGTCTACAACAAAGAAATACATTCAAAAAACTAGTATATACATACATAAATGATAATCTGCATCGAAGAAGACCAATTATTGTATATGGTATGGTTTATTCGATAGTAATTTGTTTTATGGAATTCTACTGTGGGGTGGTTTGTGCCATTCTCATAAGGCTTTTATTCTCCAAATGAGAGTTATCAGAGTAATGGCGGGAGTAAATCATCGTGAACATTGTCGCCCTATTTTCATTAGTTTTCATTCTCTAATTATGCCAATTATGCCACTTTATTCATCTACTCATGTTTACTTGAAATTCATGAAACTATGCAGAAATATTCACCACTCGATATGCTGATCTAATGACAGCTCCTAGGTTCAGACTACAGATGTCGCAGAAAAATTCTCTGAACCTACATTTATATAACAGACTACCTTATAAGATAAGAAATCTGGGTTTCATTCAATTTGAATGTCGAATCAAATCGTTTTTATTGAAAAACTGTTTCTACAGTGTTAACGAGTATCTCGATTTAAACAAAAATGAATTTGAATGTTTGTGATTGACTCGATGATCCTGATACATTCAGTCCTTATTGTATCGTATCTATGTTTATGTACTGTTTTTTTATTTATATATTTCTTCGTATGTTTGTTCTTGACGTTCTACTTGTACCCTTCTTATGGTCACACTATTTCACTCTCAGGAGCACAATTTCAATCAACAATAATTTGTATAATCGAAAAATATTCAATATTCTAGACATCAAATGAAATCAATCAGTTCATCACCACAGCTCCTGATAACTATCATCTCGATTTCGAAACACAGGTTAATTAAAAAAAAACTCAACTTATGTGATAGTCGCCTGCGGCTCACGTCGCTAACTTCAATCTCATAAGTAATAGCCATCTTTAAATGCTCGTTGAATAATAATTATTATTTTTGAGATACCTCAACATTATTATTGAAAAAAACAAGAGTTGAGGAGATACTTCGTTTTAATATGAATATCGTTTAGCGTTAGCGTTAGATAGGTATACTAATAATAGTGAACATGAAGAAACAATATGTTTAATTTATATTGATATCGTCTTCAACTTTTTTCAGTGAGTAACAATATCTATTTTCGGAATTTGATGAACACATTACCAATCAGAGGTGATTGGGGGAAAACTGATGAATTGATAAGCTGGATACCAATGACTATTTTCATTTCGTTTTCATTTCGTTATTAGCAGAGATAAAAAAATCATACCAACATCAAACATAATTAATATTATCATGTATTATTAATTCATCGTATAATCAATTGATGGACTCAGATATAATTAATATATACTAATATACTGAATTTTTGGTCAGTATAACAAGTTCCCCTCATAACCACATCTGCAGTTACGCTAGTGTCAGATATTCGCGCCCTATAAAAGCTACAAATACGAGCCCTCTGCGAACAGTGAACAGAAGGGCCATTACGACCCTCTGCCAACTATCATAGCTAGAGCGTAGCTCACTTCCATACATTGATATTAATTTCGAACAATATGGTCAAAGGTGGACAGTGAATAACCACTTTCATGAAATTAGAAATTCGGAATGTTGGTGTTATACATCAACGACGTCGAGGCATTATTTATTTACACAAAGGAATTGCTATTGCCGTGATTTATTCACTGGTAGGGTACATTTTGGTGCCGTCATTAGGTGATTCACGTCAGATTCAATCACACAGAATTTTATTTGAGTTACGTGTTACGACCATTGCTTATATTTGAGCGCGAATGTTGAAAGTTGTTTCTTCTCATGTGATATGCGTTTGTGTTTCCTACAGATTGAGTTCCGTGCGGTTTAGAATTGGAAATTTCGGCATCTAGCGCTGTTTCAACGGCCTTGTTGAAAGTTTCTACCCTTGAAGCTAAGACTACTGTTCGAATTTCTCGATTCAGGCCATTTTTAAAAACATTTGAAGCTTCTTGATCGTTTATTTTCAATATTATATTGCGAGCTTCGCTGCCTTGGGAGGCGATATGGATTTGGTTGAGTTCATTAATGAGAGATTCTATTTCAGCGGCGTACACAGAAATTGATTTGGCACCCTGATAGAGTTTACTTAATTCTGCATGAACGGAAGCTTGTGTTTCTTAAGTTCTACAAAATTTGCTGGTGTGCCGATAATTGCATTTTTAGTCTTTCCCTCAAGTTTTATTTTCAAAATGAATGTTAAAAGTATAGTCTTATTCGTATCATCTTTCAAAGTATCATAGTAATATTCGGTAGAATCGATAACTTTTCTTTTTTTTAGTTGTTACATACTCATCAATTTCTTTCTTTTGGGGTTTTATACCTGATGGAGGATGTTCTTGTGCTCTTTTGATCCTCGAGAAATATATTCGGGCACAGCACTTGAATAGTGTAAGGATTCAAGGAATCATTAAAAACTATCGAAATGCCTGGAACAGGTTATTTCTGGGACTCATAATATATTCACTTCTGACATTCCCAAAATCTCCAACAATTGCTTTTTTCTGGACCCAAACGTGAAATGTTAAAAAATCTTATATTCTTTACAATTCAAAATATGTTTAGGCCGGGCCTGATATTCAACCTTGAAATACTTGAACTTACCTAAAATAATGATTTTTAGGAATATTACAAAATGCTGATACAAGACCTGATGAAATAACTATTAGACATAACTTCAATAATCCCAAAATTACTTGAGTAATGGCGAAATAAAGGTGATACAATGAAAATGCATGCTCATGAAATGCAACTGCATAAACACTTTTCGAAAAATGACATAGTCAATACGCATGCGCACCCACTGCTTATTTGATTTCCCCATATAGAAACGTTTTCAGGGCCATAAAACGAATCCTTCTTCCATTCTCCTCTGTGTTTAAGTTCTGTGGATATATCAAACCACATCAAAGAATGCTAGGTGTCCACATGACAACACCTGACGATATCTCAAAACACAGAAGTAAAAAAAAATGCCCGTGATCTTTCTCCTGACCATCGCCACTCCAACGAGATGTTCATGGGATAGTTTATTATGATGCTTTGTGATCAGTGCATAGATGGCTTTGTTATTTACATTGATTCAATATCATTGATATTCATTTAGTGTTCTGCTTCGAGTAGCACTTTATTGATGGCGTTGTCCGATCTTTCATGTCAATGATATCTGATTGATAATAATCAAAGACATTTAAACACTAGAGACTTCATCATCTACGTTTTTGCGCGATCAGTTATCGTTCGATCCTTCTTTTCTGTCTCTTTTCCTCCAATTACATGTTTGCCAGATTATACGATTTATGCAATCTTGCAGTAAATTGATTAATTCACACAAAACAATAACTATACTTTACTGAAGCATCATTGTTTAATTTCCTTTCTATGAATCGGAGTTATCATCGAATCATAGTGTTTTTGATTTAATGATGTACCTACATTCTGATGAAATCAATTCGTCCTTTATCACATTTCACCATACAAATCAGCACTTTCGGCAACGCCGCACTAGAACATTCGACTATTTTTACAAGTTTGACGCTTGCGAGGTTGCAGAATTGCCCTCTCATTTCGTTGACACCGATTTGAGTTATTTTGACCGTTTTACTTTTTTGTGAGTTTCAGAAACAATATTTGTGTGCGAATATGGTGCATTTGTGTGTTGTGTGTAAAAGGGTGGATCATTTTCACTTAAATTGGACTTTTCACGGTTGAACCAAAATAGAGGTTATGTTTATTAGACAGAGGCGTCCGGTCCAAAAGTCGGTGCCAGATTCGAAATATCCTGCTCTGACGGTAATGGTGGATTTATAAACTCAACTAAACTAAGAATTGAATTAACAACCAAGAATTAAGAAAGATGAATACAGGAAAATCACATAGAGGTTTTATAAACATTCATCTGTCATTTAAATTAATAATTAACAACTAAGAAGATGGCCATCTTTCATCTTTTCAACTAAGAATTAACAATTATGAATTCAACGCATGCGCATAAAGCATATTTGAACACAGAACCATTTCTTCGCTGTGAATTTCAGGCACGGAACAATAAAAAAACATAATTCTTGATTGATGTTTATAAACACCTTCTTAGTTGATGTAGTTGTTAATTATTAATCGTTAATAGAATTCTTAGTTTGGTTGAGTTTATAAATTCACCATAACGTAACGTTGATATTTCAAAAATATTGACTATGAGTACACATGTTATGACTGCTAATTAGGTATTCTTAAACCTCCAGTCGAAAGCTCACGAATCACATGAGATGATCTCAATCGCACAATGTAACTGGAAGCACTGGCACATAACATCTCATTCCTCTGAAAATGTTCTCTTCAGTATTAAAGAAGTACAATCTCAAGTACCTACATGCTTAAAGGTGAGTGCTATTTTCCAATATATGGAAAGATATTCAACAGTGGAGAATTCACAATGCAGTATTCTTGCATTTAGCAGCATAATTTCAAAGCAGCAAACACCGTTTTAAATTCTCCATTATCCAATATATATTATAATTATCCAATAATAATGTTCCTCAATTCTATACCTTTTGGTCTTACCACTCTTCAACAGAACGTTGGATAATCTAACTATATACTTATCTATTATATGAATATATTTAGTAGTTACTTTAAAAAACTGAAATGGACTTAAGTTTCATTGATATAATTCCTTCCTTATAATTTGGATATCATTCACTACCTCATTTTGTACCTTCAGTATCAGTAGTATGTATAGATATATTTTTATTTCAGATGAGCAGTGAGGAAATGATGAAAATTCATCATAAAGGTACCTATACACCTGATGATGTGTATGGAACAGTTCGATGATCATTTATTATGGTAAGTTGTTTGAATGTTTCACAAAACCACTATGGTTTCACTAGTTTTCTTCCTTATATTTTCAGATATAATCAATATAATGTTATTTTTCAGTGATTAGCATCTAATTTTTGATGTAGCCAAAGCACAAACACTATGCTCTACTACTTACTACCACAGTTGTTTCCAGAGAATCTTTAAATTTCACATTTGCTTATGCTAATAACTTTTGTGAAACATTTTTTGGTAAGTACTTGAGCAATGTGAATGCATACATACAACATAAAAGGCATGATGCAAACAAGAAACTCAATTCATATTTTTTATTTATATATATTAATACCTCAGCTTATTGTTATGAAATTTCCGAAATCTTTATTTCGAAATTAGTGTCCTTCCCTGGGTCCTTCCTTATTATTTTCTATTGATAGAAAATGAATCAAAATCATTCAGTCTGCTGTTTTCCTCTATAGGTTTTTGGCTTTCGAACTGATATTTTTTGATTTTCTATAACATTTTTTAGATACTGCTCAGTAGCCTCGAATGTTTTTATTTGTTTCAGAGTGGAAATGTATCTCTTTTCAATATTATATTGGGACTTGATACCTGTGAATATTCATGAAGGACTGGATGGGGTTCAAAGGATGGTTTCAACATTAGAAGTAGTCAAAGGAATCTACAAATATAGAAATAAACATCAATTTATTCATTTATTTTTTCACTTTATTTGAAAGGACCTACTTCAAATAAGACCAATTTCATTTTCATTTTTTCAAGTACATCACAAAAAACTTCACATTCACCACTGAATATTCATCTAGTTTGATTCTTCAAAAAACTGAATATTCATCTAGTTTGATTCTTCAAAAAACTTGTTTGCATTCCTCTCATTGATGGTAGCCTCAAATAGCAAATTGAAAGTGTTTTCAACACTGTTGTAAACCTGGTTTCATCTGAAAAAAAAGGAGATTTTTTATTGATTGAAATTATATTCATTACATATTGTTTTATAATTGTTTTTGTACATGTATATACTATACAAGATATAATAAATATACATTATTATATAATTTAGTTTATGTTGATATTTATTTATACTTATAGGTACTTCTATGTATGAATTTTCATGTATTGTGCATAATTATAGTATGACTTATGTGTAGATATATTGAAGCTTGATAATTTTTCACTATGCAATCATGTTTTTCTAACTTATATGATTGCTTTGAAAAAACCGGATTACCACATCATATTTGTTATTTTATAAATAAATAAATATTCATGTCGTAGGTATTAAAAATGCAATCTTATTCTGTATTTATTTTGTTGAAACTTATTTCAATCTGGATAAAGAGTGAGAACAGGTTGAAATGTCATGCTATTCTAAATGAATGGATGGAAAGCTGGAAAAATTACACATACCTGTTATAAATGAGTGAAATCAGTTGCTCAGTTCAAAAGGTATAGTTAATAGGTAACTTATCCAAATGATTATGAAATTAGAACACTTCATGAAATATTATGCATGGTTTTGAACATTCTTCCTCTGGACTAGTCTGGACATACATAGTTGGCATCATCAAATCATCAGCTGGTTCCTACAAAATCATATTAAAAATAAGAAATATTTATTAAAGGAATATAAAATACTTTGAATACCCTAAAAACTGATATGAGAATATGTATAATATCTGCACATCTGAGATTAGCTCTTAATAGGTATAAATTAAAGTGTGGAGTAAATATTTGAGGAAATATCAAGAAGATTGTAATTAATGTAGTAGCAAAATCATATATATTTAGGTAAAATGTTGTCAAATAATATATCTATGTAAACATAATCAAGGGATATACATAATATGTTATTTTCAAGGGTATAATCAACATCAGTTTATCACCAGTCCAAGATTCCTCACAGCAGGGGTTTCAAAAAGCAAAAATACTACTTATTATAATATCTTTATCATACAAGGTTGAAAAAAATAGAAGAGAAAAAACTCGAGAAATCAGTTCACTACCCAATACAGTACAGAAAGACTTACTTTTTTAAGGTATATGTTTTCCCATTTCCAGTATCAAAATGGTTAGCACAAGTGCCACAATATTCAGCAGTGATCTCTGTAGATATTCTGATGCTAAAATGAATCATGTTACCACAAAGATTCTTCAAACAAACTATATTATATAGTATATTTTCTTACCCATGCTTTCTAAAATTGTAGTCAACCATGTCTGGTGTCACTTTATATTGTTTAGTTTCAGTAGTAGGTACATAATGGAACATGCATTTTCGCAGAAATATAAAAGTATGAAAGAAACTAGAAGTATTTTGAAGGAAAAAAATACAGAAGTGACATTTACATTACATGACTCATGAGTGACACGCCAGCACGCCACTGACGATGATGAGAAGCTCCAAACATACATTGTTGCCAAATCGCCGCGTTCGTATATTCGTCTCTCTTGCACTCGTTGTAAACATCCAAACAATGACTGATCGGCTTTGAAAGCGATTTAACAATGGAACGTGTAGTCTCCTGTATTTGAATGTCTTTGATAATAATCAATGATTTGCTATCGGGTTGTTCACTCACAACAATTGAACATCTCATTATCATCTCGAACATGATTTTCGGAATTTTGGCACTGCACCATATGGGTTGACAATGTTGACAATTATCAATCGACGGATGGCACTTTGACTGATTCCTGAAATCGGACATTTGACTGATTTCCGATTCCGATCTTCGATCAATTTTCCTGATTCTTTTCTGATATCAAGTGCATGGCGAGTTGAAAGTTTTCCTTCGATTTATCGATCATCATTGGATGGATTAGGAATTATTTGATTCATTATTTATCGGACCATTTCTGGATGTTTATATGGTAATGAATCAATATCTGCTTAGCAGGATTTGAGCGCCACGTAACTAGAATATTTTTTTCCTTTATCAATCTCTTTATTGACCTCGTAGATCTATTTGATTATCTGAAGTATTGGAAAAGGAAAATAGGTTCAAATTAGATCTGAACCATAATGATTTGACCGTCCATCCATATTCGAGGTTAATAGAAATCACAAGTGTCCACCGCCTGTGTAACATAATTGACCACCAGTCGAGTCGTGCTTGAGTATGTTGTTATTATTTTAGGGTCCTCCTTCCTTCTCTTCTTCATTTCCACCTTTGTCTTCTTCTCCACTTCCTGGTCCTCATCGAGGGTTATTTTTATTTGAAGGTTTCTCTCAAACGGAATACGTCTTGTCACCTACGCTAGAACTCCTTCTTTCTAGCAAGGAGTTATCCAGTGTTCAGGGCTGAACACTCATAGTTATCTGGCAGTATCAAGTACCTATTCCATGAGCATCAACAACTGTTGACCTACGTTTGCAGTCTTGAGAGGCCCGGAGTGGTATCACTACTCCGGGATGTGGAAAATAAAGAAAACATAATAACCTGAATTCACTGAACTACGTTAGAATAATAATGTCTGATTGAATTGCCCTCATGTAAGCTACTCCGTGACGTCACGTGACTGACCCTTTCAATGAAATTCATATTACTAGTTTTGAGTTTATTTGGGAAATTCCATTTTCACCCATTTGCTCAATTTATGGATGTTGATAAACTTCACATATGAGGTGCTGATATTGAAATAGTAAATTTCACAAAGGGTGACTATTATTCCCTAACTACCTGACCCCAGGGTTCATTTCAGTTTACACTAAAAGTACTTGATTTGATTGAGTCTCATTCAACTTATATTATTAAGTGCAGTGTTCTGTCCCTATCATCTGGGTGGTTTCTGATTTTTCTAGCAAAAAAACCAGTGGCGTACTGGAAAATTCACCCGTATTATTTTTCATCAAATTTATAAATTTAACATTCTTGTAACCGTACCGACGCCCTACTGAGCTGCTAGGAGATTTAGTGGCGAGTACCTACGATTGCACAGGCACTGCTTTATCAAATCTCGCCCTAACAACTTATAATTATAGAATGATGATCATACCGTCAGGAGAGTTATCGTACCTTCAATACATAAACAAAAGCTTGGACGGTAGAGCTCAGTGTGACCCAATAGCGACGATAGACAAAATTGGATTATGTAATAGCTCCATGGAATATGGAAATGTCGAAAATCGCATAGACCACTAGGGACCATCCAGAAAAGTTTCAGCGTGGCGCAATCGCCCGAATGAATAAGTTCAACCATTTAATGTCTGTTTTCCGCACAATAAAACTTCACACAAACTACGCCATCGAATGCTTATGCTGTTATGGTAATATTTCGCAACATTTCTAGCGGTCGATAAACGATAAAAACTGATGAAGAGAATTGTTGAGTTTACAGTATATAAACTACGTTAACCGTGATTTGAATTTTATAACTTGATCCAAGGAAATTTTCAATAAAAATTTCTCCTAATGAACTGTTGACTTATCGCCGTTCAATTAATAAAACTGGGGCAGTCGGTAGGAAATCGTCGAAAGAGATATTGCGAAGCCAATGAATCATCAACAATGAGAAGGAAGACTGGAGACTTCAGCACTTTCTAAAAACCCGAAACTGTTAGTGTAAAGATTTCTTCCCATATTTTAGGAACATTTTGTATGAGGATTTCAATAAAGCTATTTAAAAAAAGTTGATTGTGAACAGTAGCAGTCCATCGAGAACGAATTAACATAGAAATTAAAGAAACCAAAACACACCAAATCAAAATAAAAATCGAAATAGAGGATAAACATTTACATATTTCCTTGGTTTCAGAGAGAAAAAAATATCTAAATTGAACTAAAATAAATCATTTCCAATCATTGCGAACAACAAACAACCTCAATCGAATATTGAACCTTTCGAGGATAATAGATAATTGAATCGTATCCAGTACTGGGAGATGAGAATTTTAAAATTAGTATATCACGATAAAAGTTTTATGAGACGCTATTTTGTCGCACGCGTTGCTTGGAGTAGGTCCGACGAGCGATAGCGAGGAGTACCCCTAGGGAAACAAGCGCAATAACATGTCTTATTAAAAGTGTATCATATACGAATTTTTCTATTTTGCATTAATTTTTGAAGTCTCTCATTGAAGAAAAAAATGGATTCAATATCGATAAATCTCAGCAACATATTCGATTGGTAACAAATGATGATATTGATTCTGCTAACATGGCAGATAGTGAGTAGACATGTACGTGTGCTCCTCGAAAGAAATCTAAATATAGAGAAAACACATCGAAGTTGAAATCAAAAAATTGTCGTAAAGGGATTAGTATTGTACAGTGTGGTGAAAAACTCGAAAAAATTGTCATAACACGTGATATCAAAGAAGAAATAGGTTTTGCAGTGAATCAAGCGCTAAGTAAATGTCTAAACAACGAATCCTTCCTACAAAACATAGTCAAAAACTTATCGGAAGCGATAACAGAAACCATTGAGCAAATTGAAGAAACAGTTGCCGTACTCCAGGCCGATCTTACAAATTCGAATAAGAAATAAAAGAAATATGATCAGAAAATAGAAAAACTCGAAACGGAGGCCAGAAGAAAGATGTATGATCAAGAGCTATTTGAAAAAAAGTTTGATGACATGGATCAAGCTACTAGATGATCAAACTTGAGAATTTGAATTTTCAAGGAAAAACTGAATGAATAGACGTGGCAGAAATCACTGAATTATTCAAAAGAAGAATGGCCATCAATATATCCCAGGATGATATCGAGATATGTCATAGAGTAGGCAAGAAAATGGATCAATATGGATCAATATGGAATGGAATGGAATGGAATGGAATGGAATGGAATGGAATGGAATGGAATGGAATGGAATGGAATGGAATGGAATGGAATGGAATGGAATGGAATGGAATGGAATGGAATGGAATGGAATGGAATGGAATGGAATGGAATGGAATGGAATGGAATGGAATGGAATGGAATGGAATGGAATGGAATGGAATGGAATGGAATGGAATGGAATGGAATGGAATGGAATGGAATGGAATGGAATGGAATGGAATGGAATGGAATGGAATGGAATGGAATGGAATGGAATGGAATGGAATGGAATGGAATGGAATGGAATGGAATGGAATGGAATGGAATGGAATGGAATGGAATGGAATGGAATGGAATGGAATGGAATGGAATGGAATGGAATGGAATGGAATGGAATGGAATGGAATGGAATGGAATGGAATGGAATGGAATGGAATGGAATGGAATGGAATGGAATGGAATGGAATGGAATGGAATGGAATGGAATGGAATGGAATGGAATGGAATGGAATGGAATGGAATGGAATGGAATGGAATGGAATGGAATGGAATGGAATGGAATGGAATGGAATGGAATGGAATGGAATGGAATGGAATGGAATGGAATGGAATGGAATGGAATGGAATGGAATGGAATGGAATGGAATGGAATGGAATGGAATGGAATGGAATGGAATGGAATGGAATGGAATGGAATGGAATGGAATGGAATGGAATGGAATGGAATGGAATGGAATGGAATGGAATGGAATGGAATGGAATGGAATGGAATGGAATGGAATGGAATGGAATGGAATGGAATGGAATGGAATGGAATGGAATGGAATGGAATGGAATGGAATGGAATGGAATGGAATGGAATGGAATGGAATGGAATGGAATGGAATGGAATGGAATGGAATGGAATGGAATGGAATGGAATGGAATGGAATGGAATGGAATGGAATGGAATGGAATGGAATGGAATGGAATGGAATGGAATGGAATGGAATGGAATGGAATGGAATGGAATGGAATGGAATGGAATGGAATGGAATGGAATGGAATGGAATGGAATGGAATGGAATGGAATGGAATGGAATGGAATGGAATGGAATGGAATGGAATGGAATGGAATGGAATGGAATGGAATGGAATGGAATGGAATGGAATGGAATGGAATGGAATGGAATGGAATGGAATGGAATGGAATGGAATGGAATGGAATGGAATGGAATGGAATGGAATGGAATGGAATGGAATGGAATGGAATGGAATGGAATGGAATGGAATGGAATGGAATGGAATGGAATGGAATGGAATGGAATGGAATGGAATGGAATGGAATGGAATGGAATGGAATGGAATGGAATGGAATGGAATGGAATGGAATGGAATGGAATGGAATGGAATGGAATGGAATGGAATGGAATGGAATGGAATGGAATGGAATGGAATGGAATGGAATGGAATGGAATGGAATGGAATGGAATGGAATGGAATGGAATGGAATGGAATGGAATGGAATGGAATGGAATGGAATGGAATGGAATGGAATGGAATGGAATGGAATGGAATGGAATGGAATGGAATGGAATGGAATGGAATGGAATGGAATGGAATGGAATGGAATGGAATGGAATGGAATGGAATGGAATGGAATGGAATGGAATGGAATGGAATGGAATGGAATGGAATGGAATGGAATGGAATGGAATGGAATGGAATGGAATGGAATGGAATGGAATGGAATGGAATGGAATGGAATGGAATGGAATGGAATGGAATGGAATGGAATGGAATGGAATGGAATGGAATGGAATGGAATGGAATGGAATGGAATGGAATGGAATGGAATGGAATGGAATGGAATGGAATGGAATGGAATGGAATGGAATGGAATGGAATGGAATGGAATGGAATGGAATGGAATGGAATGGAATGGAATGGAATGGAATGGAATGGAATGGAATGGAATGGAATGGAATGGAATGGAATGGAATGGAATGGAATGGAATGGAATGGAATGGAATGGAATGGAATGGAATGGAATGGAATGGAATGGAATGGAATGGAATGGAATGGAATGGAATGGAATGGAATGGAATGGAATGGAATGG
Source organism: Chrysomela aeneicollis (assembly GCA_029955515.1). Taxonomy (NCBI): domain Eukaryota; kingdom Metazoa; phylum Arthropoda; class Insecta; order Coleoptera; family Chrysomelidae; genus Chrysomela; species Chrysomela aeneicollis. Next base: position 20,152,426 of record JARUHQ010000004.1, read on the forward strand.
AATGGAATGGAATGGAATGGAATGGAATGGAATGGAATGGAATGGAATGGAATGGAATGGAATGGAATGGAATGGAATGGAATGGAATGGAATGGAATGGAATGGAATGGAATGGAATGGAATGGAATGGAATGGAATGGAATGGAATGGAATGGAATGGAATGGAATGGAATGGAATGGAATGGAATGGAATGGAATGGAATGGAATGGAATGGAATGGAATGGAATGGAATGGAATGGAATGGAATGGAATGGAATGGAATGGAATGGAATGGAATGGAATGGAATGGAATGGAATGGAATGGAATGGAATGGAATGGAATGGAATGGAATGGAATGGAATGGAATGGAATGGAATGGAATGGAATGGAATGGAATGGAATGGAATGGAATGGAATGGAATGGAATGGAATGGAATGGAATGGAATGGAATGGAATGGAATGGAATGGAATGGAATGGAATGGAATGGAATGGAATGGAATGGAATGGAATGGAATGGAATGGAATGGAATGGAATGGAATGGAATGGAATGGAATGGAATGGAATGGAATGGAATGGAATGGAATGGAATGGAATGGAATGGAATGGAATGGAATGGAATGGAATGGAATGGAATGGAATGGAATGGAATGGAATGGAATGGAATGGAATGGAATGGAATGGAATGGAATGGAATGGAATGGAATGGAATGGAATGGAATGGAATGGAATGGAATGGAATGGAATGGAATGGAATGGAATGGAATGGAATGGAATGGAATGGAATGGAATGGAATGGAATGGAATGGAATGGAATGGAATGGAATGGAATGGAATGGAATGGAATGGAATGGAATGGAATGGAATGGAATGGAATGGAATGGAATGGAATGGAATGGAATGGAATGGAATGGAATGGAATGGAATGGAATGGAATGGAATGGAATGGAATGGAATGGAATGGAATGGAATGGAATGGAATGGAATGGAATGGAATGGAATGGAATGGAATGGAATGGAATGGAATGGAATGGAATGGAATGGAATGGAATGGAATGGAATGGAATGGAATGGAATGGAATGGAATGGAATGGAATGGAATGGAATGGAATGGAATAAAATAATGAAATCTATTAACACAAGCACTAGCTGCCTGCAAGTGTGTCATCAAGTAACCCACTGAAATCATTGATTTGAAGAAGGCTGATTTTAATTAGGATCCTCTTTAATGCTTTCTTAAAAGGTTCCAATGGTAGTTCAGTAATTTCCCCAGGGAGAGAATTGAATAGAGGAATACTCATTGATTTATTTCTTTCTTATCTCTTGACAGGAAGCAAAAGTTAATGTCCATTACGGGTGTCATGAGCATGAATATCTGAATGTGTTGTAAATTTGTGTGAGTTATTTTTAACATGTATTATGTTTTCAATGACATTTTGTGAGAATAATGTCATAATGCCTGAATTTTGAAACAGTGGTATACAATGTTTCGTGTATCTGGCTTTCACAGCTTGTACAGCTGCTTTTTTCAATGTGAAGACTCGTTGTAAGTGTGTGGAACTCGCGTTTCCCCAACACAGTATTCCATAACTCATTACTGAGTGAAATAATGCGTGGTATGTTGTTAAAACCAGCAAAATTGACAACAGCACAAGAACCTTTTTCGGTCGCTAGTTGCGGTAACGCAGCGTGTGTTTTGTGCTGCTTCTACGCCGATTCGGCTGCCGACTCGGCAAAAACCACTTCGTCTGTTTTTACCATAACTCCTTTTTTATACATAGCTCATTAATTCGATTCACCCGGAAGAATTTATCATGTCAATAAAGACATAAAACTTAAAATAAAGAAATGGTGAAAAGCAATAAAATGCTAATAAAAAATTACCCATTACAGGATGGGTTCAATGCCAATGACGGTAAACTTCGTTTAAGAGAGGGATATGCTCAGCTCCTTCATCAAAACGAATTCGAATGAAAGCAGAGCATATAATATCGTCCAAAAGGACGACTTGGCCCACGTTGCTGGTTCATTTGTTCATAATTGATGATGGAATTCATGGTTTTGCTCAGCCCTTGGATGTTACATATTATCAAGTTTTTGTGAGTATTTCGATGAAGACAGATGAAATGATAAATAACTACGTGAACTGCAAAAACGGAAATGAGTTCCAAAATATCGATATGATAGTTGGAATTCGAAGTTGTTACAATTTACCATAATTAAGCTTGATTCAACGCTATAGGCTAAGATGATTCAACTTTTTGTGAGTCCATATCTGTCTCCTCAAAAAGGAAGATTGCATAATATATTGGAGTTCAACTAGATTCTAGCGAAATAGGTTAAGTACAACTACACATATAAATGGCAAGACATTTGGCGGAGTCTCTGTCTCAGGCGACAGAAGGAAATTGAAATAGTCCGGGAATAGCACAACTCATTTTTATCCATTTTCAGAACAGAGGTTTATTACATGGAGAATGTCAGGAAATATAATTTGTATTTATTATTATGTTTATGAGATTTTGCCAAGTTCATGTATTCACTGTCGTCATCATTTCTCTGCAGAATTTATGGCTTCGAGCAGTTTCAACACTGGAGATAATCCATAATCTAGAAAATTGAATAAATCGTGCGTATGGAACTTCTGAAGCTGATTATTCCTTCAGGATATAGAAACGCTTTCAATTACTCATTTTGTAATCATTCAGTAGAAATACAATACAATGCCCGTGAAATTGCTAGATAGTTTGTCTATATGTATTATCCAAGTTGATTTATTGTATATTCTCAGATATTCGTTCAATAGTTGAACGATACATTTTACAATAACAAAATTACGTCGTTTCTTTTTTTCTTTGGACAACCTCTGAGATGTACTTTCCTGATCATAAGTTCGTATCTTCTTTATGTATAGTCTTGAAAAAATGTGACAAACATTTCTCCTGATGATGGCTTGACGCCAAAAACGTTCGAGAATTTGCTTGTGATAATCAGAAACTTAGGTGTCCTATTGCTTTTTTTTTTCATTGATATCCTGAATGAGGATTATCTCCAAATCAAGTACTGTGTTGCTTCAATTCAAACATCCCAACAAAGTACATCGTTGTTATAGACATAGACAGTTTTATTTTTGCTGCAATTTTATTTCGCTGACAACTCTCGCAAGACCTCATATACTTCTTTATATCACGGTGTATCCTGTCCCATTATTGATTCTATCTAATTCGTTCGAACATTCTGTTAACCTCATGATATATATATATATATATATATAATGAGTTTTTTTATATTTGGGATATGCAGCAGGCCAAATAAGAGTACTCTGATACACTTGTTCCAAGCTTTCAATAACTTTTTATTATCATCTTCAGGGAAGCTACAATGTGGAAAGACAAACATGAGATTTCGACAAAGAAAAACAAGGAATCACTTACAGTGTTATGAGGTTATGTGGCGTATATGTTGACAATAATCATAATATCTTATTAAAAAACAAACATTTAAGTGAGATTTATTCTTATCTTCTCATGATGGATGGTGAATGTAGGAATAATCGTCAACCCCTTAACTCATTGAGTCGGGAATGATCTTGGTTTCCAAATTGAGCAGAGTTTAAGAGTGGACTCCGCTTCCTGTCTCATTCTCATTTATTCTTGCTAAGTCAGAATATGACATCTGGACCATAAAGTCTAACAACTTTTTGAATTGTGGTACTGACGTGGCTGGAATGGCGAGAGTGAGAGGAAGAAGAGAACACTTAACCACACTGTTTTAGTCGTTTTCCCTCCATTTGTGCACATCGTAATGATGAAATAACACTTGTTGCAATTTCGATGTTCTACATTGAGTTTTTTCAAGCCTACATCAAAGTTTAGGATGTAATTTATCCATGTTCAATTGTTCTCTACAATGTTACTTACTGTCTGTTAAATTTTATAACAATCATTTTGTCGTCAATCTCGTGTTTGTTGTAAGTAACCACATTCATGAATTTTAATCTGTTACATTGTACCATTTTAAAAACTTTTGTAGTCTCCCTGATGATGGAAATAAACATTTCCGAAAGCTTGGATTAATATAAAAGAGTAACTCATTGACATTGCTGCAAGCCCCAATATTAGTAGTTTTGTTCCTCACTGGTCAGCAAAGACTTCCCTCCCATCTATATATATACATATATATATAGTTCATTTTTCTCATTACGTTACATAATAAAATATTCATAGCAAGTCAAAAACTGGCATGAAAGTAATGGTCCACCTTGTGGCATGTGCCACCCTGTATAAATAATTGAATGAATGTAACACAAAAATATAAACCTATCAATCATTCAACAAAAATGAAATCTGCTAACAGAGCGTGAAAACACTTAGAGACACCCTGTACAACACGAATGACTCACCCTGTACCTCTAGATGAGTTCCAGATGTATCCACTGTATCCAGGATTTGATATAAACAGGTTCTCTATAAACAGGCAGCTATACCAGGATACTCCTATACTCCAGGATTTTTAATAACCACAGCCAATACTAGTCTTATCTCAGTACTCTCAGTGATGTTAGGATGAGATTCTGAAAAAATAACACTTTCAACTAATCTATAACCACTCTAAAAATCAAAAAATCAGGCCTACGTTGGGCGCCATTCATCTATAACAATTTTCACCTTCAATTTATATTTATACGTTATTGAGTACTGAAAGATGTTTGAGAGCAAGTCATGGGTTCATATGGGGCTTCTAATGTTAGGCGCCACTCAATTTTTGAAGCAAAAACAAGAGAAAATAATGACAAGATATTAAAAGCCAAAGTACTGTGACCGATGTTTAATAACCAGATTTTTGGCAGAACAAAAACCAGTGAACCAAGGTTACCTGAATCAGACAGTTAACAATGTGAACCTCAATAGTTACAAGGGCACTTTCCTCTTCATATAGGCCTATACTTTGGGTTAACAGAGCCTCAATGGACTCACTTGAAAAAAATCTGAAATATTATTCAAAGTCTTATAGACTGGTTATGAGCAGTAGTTATGATATCTGGTGTTATTTATACTATATACCAGTACTAGATATAAAAATATGTAGGACCAAATAAATATGTAGAACCAAATCTGAACACACAAGATACCGGTTCCCAGTAAAGATACAGCAATATGAAAACTTCTGACCTGATTCAAACTGCACTACACTACAAGAGACCTGTAGTCATTCTGTCTCTAAGCAGACCTTTGGGAATCTAGGTGCCTAGGACTACCGGAATTCCTTATCCCTGGCAGACGGGACTCTGCCAAGACCTTTCCAGGTCAGGATCTTGGCTTCCTGGACTAATGGGATCCTTGGACACTGCCAAGACCTTCCCCAGTCCGGATTTAGCTGAAGGATCCAAGTCTGCCAAGTTCAGACTCACGAGCTGTCAACCAGGCCCCTGGACTCAACCAACTCCACTTCTAGTTGTCTGGATTCTAGTACCAAGAATACTCCAACAGTGTAATGTAGGTGCAAGGAAAGATGAATCCAACTGATGGATAATGGTAGTAATAATCCACTATGTCATGTTAGTGCAGGAATACATGTTCTACTGGTATCTTCAGGTATCAATTAATTCCTGGGTCCTCCAGTACAATGATGTCCAATGATGAAAAATGTCCCAAGACATATAATATCTAATTCAGGTCCAACAAAAAAATTGCCGCTGGTTCTCTGGTCACCGGTATTCCAACAGGTAGTTGGTCAGGCTTATATCACAGACCTATATCATCTCCAATATCGCCAATATCGCCTTAAAGGCCGTGATATCTGGAATAACGTTATGATCTCGAAAAATGGTTCAATTTCATCGGTAATATTTCTTACCTTCCATGTGGAAGGGCCTTATTACCAAAAAAAAACACCTAACCAAGGCGAATGTATACCACCCAAACGCTGGTATCGAAAGAAGGATTCATCGTCATGATCTTGCGCTTCACCCAGAATAGGCAGCGGAAGCTGCTCTTGAAATCATATTTCCGGGTTAATTTACCTATCTTAAACAATTTATAAAAAACTTTTATTTTGTTGTGATTTTCAAATCTGTTTCTGCGCACCTGACATTTGACCGCTGCCACTGGTGCCAATTGTTTCTATACTTTCCACAGAAAGGTAAGTTAATGATGAAATGCTTAGATTGAAATGTAATATTTATGAAACAATTAGATTGAGAACCATAACTACGTTCCATTCACGGAATACATACGGATATCACAGGGCAGGTGACCAGAACCACTATGAAGTTGGCCACTATATCTTGCAATATTTGCAATAACCCGTTTGAATAAAAGAAGAGAGAAATCCATGTAAACAATTAAATTGACTCAGAAATAAATACCGAATGTCTCGGTCAGAAGGTTCCTACAAGAAATCACTGTCTTATACAGTGCATCACCAAAATGCTCCCAACTCACATAAATATTCACAAATTCCACAAAGAAACACTGAAATGTAAATATTTCATGTTACAGCCTTCACCCCGATTATCTGGTTCTTTCGGTACGATGAGGAGCGGACTGTTATAGGAGGAATAAATATTTTCAATTATGCCATTGTCCAACATCTTTCAGACTTCCACTTTTTAAAATTCAGGAAGTGTGCATTGATTGACGAAAACTGATTTTTTGAGGCTGAAAGTGTGAATTATCGAATAAAATCTGTATGTGTCATCTTCCTTAAAAAATATATATCATTATATTTGCGTACGATTTCAAATATACTTTTTTGCTCTCCAGAGTTCAAATGATAAGTTCTTATAGCTTGCCCTACAAGAGAGTATCGTTATTCATTTTTTTAATCTGAAGAGTTGAGTATTTCATCATTAGCTTGATCATCTGAGTCGAATTTATCATCACCTGAATGATTAAAATTAACATTTTTCCTCGTAGCGTTCGAAATGTTGACTTTTGGATTGGTTCCATCTGTCATGCAGTTCCTTATGAAAACTTTGGGTTTCAATTTCTTATAAAATAAATTTCTAGGTTATATGCAATTCATTCGTACTGTTCTCTTTATTTTCGACCCAGCATAAATGTCTGTTACATTATCCATGAGTGGATTAGTCATCTGCAATATGTCATTTCAATTCATATCAACTTTATTATGTGCCAAGAAATCTTTGCCCTAAGATACCGTCATGGAAAGAAACAATTCAAATACCATAAGGAATAAAAATATCATCGGAAAGTTCGATTATACCATAGGAAATTCCTTAGGATATCTCAGATTGTCCGGTAATTCCTTTGTATCGTGTCTTTTTTTCCGTGTATAATAATGCATCTCCGTCTCTCCTAGTTGAAGAGTATTTACTTCACTCCCAGTATCGTCTTGCATATGTGGAAGACCCTTGATCGACAAATCAAGTGGTACATTTATACATAAGAATTTTCATTTATGTTCACCGTATAAACATTTGTTTCTTCGTTGCAATGATCTGATTCAGCGAAATAATGATAGATATCAGAAACAATCGATCTTGAATTCACTGGTTCAGAAAAAATCAGCTTAATTAGGGTATGCAGTCTTTGGCTAGAAAAAGTGTAACTCTTTTTTTTGTTCAAGCTTTCGAGTCTTTATTGGCTCTTCATCAGGAACTCTACAAATAACATTGAAACAATTCATTAAAAATTCAAAAAAACAAACAGTACTTACAAAGTTGAGATTTGAAAGAAGCATTGTTCATCATCACAATTATGTGAAACATTGATTTAAGTGAAACATCTCTTACTTATTTATCATTATATAGACAAACAATTGTAAAAACAGAAGTTATAGAAACATTAAAAATTGTTAGGTTTCGGAAAAAAAAATTTTCTCATTATTAATAAATTATAACCTTACAAAACAGCCATGTGAGAAGATTCTGGCGGGTAAGAAAATGAAAGATTGATTGACAAGTTGACAATTCATGACATGGAATCATGGAAAACAATGTCATTCAGAAATTTATCAGATTGAAACAACAGGTTGACAAACTTGAAAACGAGAAAAACGGGATTTTTAATTAAAAATTCAAAAATTGTTATTATTTGTATTATGATTTGATAAGTGGAAAGGAAGACTAAGTAAGTAGGAATAAATAATGCTAAGATTATCGATATCAGTTCCAGCATTCATAGAGTTTGGTTCTTTGACAATGTTGGTCATTTCAAGAAAAAGTCTTTTAGATAAATTATATTCATTATCTAATATACTCACATTAGCATAATCTGAGATGTGAACTTCAGTGTACTAGAATGTTTGGAATTTCTAATATTGCTTTTGTGGGAGGAAATTCTGTCTTTAAGTTTACTCTTAGTTTGGCCAATATACTTTTTATCACATTGTAAACAAGGAATGGAATAAATTACATTGGAACGTTCTAACAGCGGATCTTTATCTTTTGATTTTGAAAATATTGAATCCAACTGTAACGGATTCTTGTTGGCAACATTGATGGTTGGATATTTGAATAACAATTTTTTCATTTTATGATTTAATTCAGAAATGTGAGGTAGGGAAAAATAATATTTCCGAGTGTTGTCTTGACTAAGAGGAGTGTTTAGAGTGGAAGATACATCAATTATTGATGATCTGCTGAACAACAGTTCAAAAATTAGTATTTTTTAGGTAACCACTATCAATGAACAATTTACTTAATTTATTGAGATTTTGTGTACAAACAGAGGTGTGGCTTGTTTTCAGAACTCTATTTTTCATTCCTAAAACTAGGTTGATTTTCTGTTTATGTAGATGATGAGACTCATAATGTAGAAATCTACCAGAGGCGCCAGGTTTGGAATACCAACTGGTGATTAAGGATTATCAACCCTTCTGATTAATTTTGTATCAAGGAAGGGGACGCTGTTATTATCATCTTCTTCTTCGATGGTAAATTGTAGCCGATCATGGTATGAGTTGAAAACAAGTAATACCTCTTGAGAAGTATTATGTGGAATGCTGAGAATTATATTGGCTTTATACTGTATCGAACTGGAAGGGTCTTTATTAAGAGGAAGATAATAATTTGTGTCTTTTATAATGTTATTAGCTAAATTCTTGTATTGATCGTTGGTCAAGATTGTGGTTACTTTCATTTCATCAGATTGAATGATTTTTAAATGAGGATTATTTTTGAGAAAGTTTTTACATTTTATATTATTATTATTATTAATGTCATTTCGTGAATATATAAGAATTGTTATGTAAGATATTTGTGATTATGTTGGTTGATTCTGTTGAAAAAATATTTCTTTCATTAGTTGGAATATGTTGAGAAATGAAATCTATGTCAGAAAGTAATCTAGGAATATTAATATCTTCAACTTTTGGTTCAATGCTAAATTTCGGACCTAAAGCCAAAAAATTAGAAACTTCATGGGGAATGATTGTGTCAGTAAGGTTTTTATCCAATTTAGAGGAGTTTTGATAGATTAAGTATGTTGTTTTTTCAATCTGCTAAATTTATGTATGTTTTTTTGTTTTATCTGAAAAAAAACGTCGATTGTACGAAATAGATAGCCTTCTATGAAAGTTAATAGCAATTTCAAAGGGGATAAGAGTATTGATAATCGATTTCGTATTTCTCCAAGCCTTTTCCAAACTACGAATGGTGTCATGGGTGATTTTTATTTCTAAATTAAGAAGATTTTTCCTAAACCTTTCATTAAATTGGGCTGTGTGGTGTAGTGTCTTCCCAGCAGCACTAGCAGTGAGATCTTCTACATTCTTCAGTCCATGGGTGATGTGTCGTGGGATGATGTTTTGTTTTCTACAGTTGATGAGAAAAGTACATCTGTTGCGATATGAAGCAAGCTTGGTGTTAATGTTGGCCATATTCTTCAGTTTGTTCATCGTGGAATATCCAAAATGGATTCTAATGTCTTGATAAAAAACCATATCTACAAGTAGGAGAGGAAAGGATTAGAACGACTGTCTAAGTTAAGACAAAATCAGCTTAATTGGGGTATGCAGTCTTTGTAAGTACTGTTTGTTTTTATGAATTTCCAATGGATTGTTTCAATGTTATTTGTAGAGTTCCTGATGAGAGCCAATATAGACTCGGAAGCTTGAACAGAAAGAAGAGTTACACTTTTTCTAGCCAAAGACTGCATACCCTAATTAAGCTGATTTTTTTTAACTTAGACAGTCGTTCTAATCCTTTCCTCTCCTTTACTGGTTCACTCATAACCTTCAATGAAGAAGATATTGGTGTGACAGGTACTTTTAAGCAGGATTTATTGGCCTGCTGTAGGAATAGATTCTGAGGACCATTCTATCGTTTGACCAGAAATTGAAAATTCATTTGTGGCCATAAATTCATCTGCATTGAGTGTAGCAATATCTCGAATAATCCATATCAAACATACCTATCACCTCAGTATTGCATAAATATGAAATTTTTATTTGCTGCGAGATAAGTCAGATACAATCAGACATTATAATATCATGAAATACTTCTCAATAATTGAGAAACATTGTATTTTCTCAATTTTGTGAAAGGCAATGAGGATATCATGTTACTGGTGTATGGAAAATGTATCTGTATTTTGAAATTTGTATTTTCCTATATTTTCCATGACTATCTTATAATATGCATATATAAGATACGGAAGCTCACATAATATTCCCATCTCCAAAACTTTCGCCAAGTAATAATCGCGCGATCTTCCTAGTTGCACGTGTCACTACTGCATAATGGGGGAGAGATTAGCTAATCAGAAGCAGGTTCGTTTCATCCTTACCTGTATGACTGAAGGTGAGATCACGATATGTTTTCTCACTAGATTTCAGGAATACATACAGATATATGAAGATGAATACATAACCGTCCTATTTAGCAAATCAATCATTGCGAAGGTATGCAAGGCATATAACAAGAATGCTCTCCAAATGAAGTTCCTGGAAAACATTATATTATGTTTGTTGAGATTTTTGAATGAACTTGGATTTGGTGAGAAGACCGAAATAGATTTATTTCACCAATCTCATCTGCACTGAGGAAAAGGTTGTTTTATGCTTAATGGATAGGTTTGTTCGGGCATGTTTCGTTAAATATCAACATCATTTTCTAATGGTTATTCAATCTATTCAAATACAAGCACGCCATTTGTAAATATAACACGGAAAACAAAGAATTTGTTACGAGCTGATTCCTTAAATATAAATGTATTTATTCATCATAAACTTCTCATATTTTTTCACAAACTCATGCATTACTGCCAGAATATCAGAAACATAATTGTTAAATGTTCAATAGTTTATGGTTGAGAAATATTTGAAAATGTGTGGTCGTTTTGAAAAAAATAGATCATTATATATTGATTTATAGTTGATACATTGGACCAATTCGACCCCCTCTCTTATATGGCGGTTTGTTCATCACCATATTGACCTGTTCTTCAACGCATATGCATGCGAGAGCGGTACGGTACGTGATACGCGGTCATTTCTTGTTTATCACTTGAAAATAAGTAACAGTCCTCCCAAATAGTATTCTGCTACTTCTCTGATGTGATGTGATGTATAATTGAGTCAACAGAATGGAGGAAGAGCTAATGGAATCTTGACGGCTATGTGGAAAAATTCAATGGTAAGTACCTATACCTATGCCTAAATATTAGCATATTTTTTTGTGTGTACTTATTCCCACATAAATGTAATATTTTTTTGTGACCTATAACCTCTGTGATAACAATAACACTAAACTCAATTCCAATTTTCAATCATAACCGGCTTGTATCTCAACTCTACATATAACCTCTTGGTGGATACTCTCTCATACAGGTTCTCCAGTCTCCCTACAAGGCCTCTTCTGCTGAGCAATATTATAGAAATAAGCATCAGGGTCCAGTAATTAGTCGCATACTGCATACTTGCAAGCTTGCAGGCTCTCTATAACCTAAATCTCATTTATAACATGGATTATACTTATTCAAAATTCGAAAATAACTCGTTCGCAGCAGAGGTGCAAAAGATAATTGAACAATCAATCCGACAACGAATATTTGTTGATACTTAACATTTGTATGAACCTATATTGCAGAATAGGTAATATTCATTTACTGTTGAGATATCCATGTTGCTGCCGAGATAATACCAAACTATTTATTATTATTATTGTTATTATATAACCCAGATGCCAAAGTTAATAGGGATACTATTTTTCAGAGGAGAATATCACAAATGATGTACCTATGTTTCACAATCCATTGGAAAATCCTGAGCCGCTGAGAGAAATGATTCCAAAAATTAGTAATCGCCTGTTTTTTCGTAGACTCGCTGAAGAAAACAGAAGTGGAGGGCACGTACGGTACCAAATTAGTTTTTTAATATAATTTGAGTTTTAATTTTCCTGTAGAATAATTTGACAAGTATCGGATCTGAGACTCTAAATGCAATTTTCAAAGGAGGAACATACTCTTTCAACAACGAAATGAAAACCATTTGATCACCTCCTCATCAGAACAACTGGTGCTATAAAATATTATGAAAAACATTTATATGCAGTAGGTATCAGAATAATTAAAATAAACATATACCATTTTATCATAAAGTATGTTTGGGTGAACGTTAAATAATATATATTAATATAAAATATACATTACTCAACATACAAGAAAGATTCATCGAATGGAATTGATATAACTCGATAATAACTGATATTTGTTAATATTGTTACGAACTGCTGGCATTTCCGTGAAGGTCGGAAATCACCATCCCGACGCGTGACTCACAGCGGAGATATCGGTCGCAGACGCACCGCTATAATTAGCGGATGATTTATTGCCGTCGAATATGAAAAACACTACCAGTTTATTCCTGTTCTTTCTGGACAATGATGTTTTTACCTATATAGGATCAGCGGTTTCGCGGACAAGTCAGATTAGAAAGAAAGCTAGTACAGTGAACATTGAGATTTGTAAATCGAATATCGTTGTGATTCAACTAAGTGTTTATTGAGTTGATTTTATGGAATCAGTGAAATAAATTGTTCAGTTTTGTACTGAGTGTTTCAAATTCACGAACCCAATTGGAAATAACGTAATAGTGGTGTCAGAAGTGAGGATTTTTGTGACTTGGGATTTATGGTGAATACTAGAAGTACAGCATACGACGCGATGGAGGACGTTATAACATTCATGCAAAGTCAGTTTGCGGAATTGGAAAAACGACGACAAGAAGAGGAGAAGCGCCGACAAGAAGAAAAATTGGAGGAAGAGAAACGCCGACAAGAAGAAAAATTAGAGGAGGAGAAACGTCGACAAGAAGAGGAAAAACGTCGTCTAGAGGAAAAAAAACGTCGTCAAGAGGAAAGAAAAGGATTACATAAGAAAGAGAGAGAAGAACAAAAGAAACTCCTAGAACAACAGGAGGAACAACGGAAAGCAGATAACCAGAAACTTCTATAACAGCAAGAAAAGTTATTCGAAGAGGTACTAAAGAAAACAGAAGAACGAATTGTGGAATTGAAGGAAGATGTCAAGAAGATCGACGGTGAGTTGAACATAGTACGGGAGGAAGTAAAAGACTTCAAGAATGAGATCGACCAAAAACTCGAACAAGAAGTACATAGCCAGATTGCCTCGCTTAAAATTCATGATCGTCGAGACAGGGTTGCCACATCAGGAATTTCAGTGAAACCACCGACTTTTGATGGTCCATGTATCGCAGGCAGTTTAAAGCTGCTGCTTCGGCCAATAGGTGGAACGACGAAGAGAAGGCTACTGCACTCATAGTGGCCTTGAGAGGACAGGCTTTGGGAATACTGCAGACAATATCTGTCGATCAACAGGATAAATATGGATATCTGGTGGCTGCACTTGAGTTAAGGTATGGCGATCAACATCGAGAGCAGCTATACCGGGCACAAATGAAAACACGGGTGCAGAAATCTGGGGAGACCTTGCAAGAATTCGAGGCAGATGTGAGAAGACTGATCCAGTTAGCCTACCCACAGGCACCAGAAGACTTCAGGGAGCAACTGGCTGTCCAGCTATTAATTGCTGGACTCAGAGATCTAGAAATTCAGAGGACTTTCAGACTGACGAGCTTCAAGAGAAGTGGTGAAGCTTTGGTGCGCTCCCTGGAAGTGGAGGCGGCTTTCGATACATCGAGGCCGAAAGTTCGAGCAGTGTCAATCGAAGAACCAGACCAACAAAGCGATGCAGCCACTGGACCCTTCGGAAAAAGTTTGAAAGATATCAGGACCATGATGAACGGTATGGGCAACCAGCGGAAACGAACCTGTTATCGGTGTGGAAAATCGGGTCATTTCATCAAAGATTGCAGGGTGAGAGTACCACCACGAGCTTACTCACCTGCGGGGACCCAACAACGTTCTCACTCACCTATGAGGACCAGGTCATTTAGTGAGTCCTCAGACAGATACCAGGAAAACTAGAATTAGTCAGCATATCGGGGCGCATACTGGCTAGCAATAACGAAGCACCCAGGGTCATCCATGTCAATAGGATAAGAAGAACAATGGATAGTCTCACCATCAGAGGAAAAGTGAACCGAAAAGACGTTATATGCACTATAGACACCGGTGCATCAGTTTCCTTGGTGGTACGCTGCTACATTTTTCGGCCAGAATGTGTGAAACCTACCTCTTTCCACTTTGTTCTTCGAACAGTCACTGGAGAAAATGCACCAATTAGAGGAGAGGCTGAAGTCACACTGACTCTTGGACGACTCAACAATGTGGATACAGTGTATGTCGCCGATATAGAAGATGAATTCATTCTCGGAATGTATTTGATCAGCGAATATGGCTTCTCTTTTGACGGGGAACAAAAAACTATGCTATTTGGAGGAGAAGAATTCGTCTTGTCGACACCAGCTGGGAGAATGGAGCCTGTGAAGCTACGGATGGCGAAGACTATTAGAATTCCAGGACTTTCCGAGAAGATAGTATGTGCTACATTAGGGAAGGACCTTGGGTGCTGCGTTGGAGTAGTACAGCCATGCAGAGAATCCTCCAATAATTTATTGTTCGCACGAGCCTTAGTTGATACAAAACGAGCTATCCCTGTGAGAATTGCTAACGTATATCCCGAAGAAATAACACTTAGAGAAGGTGATATCATTGGAGCCTGGGAACCTGTAACTTGGGTAGCAAGAAGTAATGAAGGTGATTTTCAAGAGCGAAGAGAGGACTCCGACAGCGTATTGGGAAGTCTAGCAAAATCATTGGTACATCTATCTAGGAATATAACGCTGCAAAAAAATTCATCACATCTGAAAGTGATATCTTCGATTCAGCAACAGCAGGGCGAACCAACTTGGTCCAACACAGGATTGATACTGGCCAAGATCATCTGATTCGACAGCCACCAAGACGCCTGCCATTTGCAAAACAACAAGAGGTGGAAAAGCTTGCTGACAAGATGATGAAAGATGGAGTGATTGAAGAGTCAGCAAGCCCTTGGTCTGCACCAGTTGTGTTGGTTTCAAAGAAGGATGGATCCACAAGGTTCTGTGTGGATTAAAGAAAATTGAATGATGTCACAAAGAAGGATAGTTACCCATTACCCAGGATCGACGACACTTTGACAACATTGGCAGGTTCACGTTGGTTCTCAACACGAGATCTGAAGAGCGGGTATTGGCAAGTAGGCATACGTGGCGAATATAAAGAGAAGACTGCGTTTTCGGCAGGAAACGTACTTTACCAGTTCAATGTGATGCCCTTTGGATTATGTAATGCCCCTGCAACCTTCGAAAGGCTAATGGAATTAGTACTGCGTGGGCTCACGTGGAAAACTTGTCTGGTATATCTTGATGACGTTCTGGTCATGGGCAGGACTTTCGAGGAACATCTGAAAAATTTACGATAAATTTTCCGAAGGTTCAGAAATGTCAATCTGAAACTGAACGTGGAGAAATGTTCCTTGTTCTAGAAAGAAGTAGATTTTCTGGGCAAAACAGTATCGTTGGCAGGCATCCAAACAGATGAGAAGAAGATCAATGCGATTCGAGACTGGCCGAGACCAAAGGATAAACATGAAGTGAGGAGTTTCTTGGGTCTGTGTACCTGTTACCGGCGTTTTCTGGAAGGATTCGCTGACATTGCTGCACCCTTGCACAAGTTGACAGAAGACAGAGTCAACTACATCTGGTCTAATGAATGTGAGAGAGCATTTAGGAAACTGAAAGCTGCTCTTTTGTTCAAGTCCAATCTTGGGCTTCCCACAACAGAAAGGTCTTTTCGTATTAGACACAGATGCAAGTAATGAAGGAATTGGAGCTGTACTATCACAAGTGCAAGATGGTCAGGAAAAGGTCACCAGAAAAGAGCTGCTAGCGATCATCAGAGCTGTAGACCACTTCCACAAATATCTCTGCGGGAGGGAGTTCCTCATAAGGACGGACCATGCAGCCTTGAAGTGGCTTTTGGAAATGAAGAACCTCGAAGGTCAGGTTGCCAGGTGGATAGAGAAGTTGAACCAGTACCACTTCAAGATCAAACATCGATTAGGACGATTGCACAGCAACGCCAATGCCTTGTTCAGAAGACCCTGTGCAGATAACTGCAAGCACTTTGTGCGGATCGAACGTCACGAAGGAATTGCCGATATTAAACAAGTGAGACTAATATCCGATGATAAATGGACAGCAGCCCATCTGAGACAGGATCAAGAGAGAGATCCTAATGTTAGAGACTTTCTACGTTGGGAAGAAAATGAAGCAGATAGACCTACCTGGAAGGATATCTCCGATCGGGCACCAACATTCAAAGCCATGTGGGCACAATGGGATTCTCTTATTGTAGAGAACGGATTGCTGAAACGAGTCTAGGAGTCAGCTGATGGCAAGAAAACAACATCCCAACTAGTTGTGCCCAGAATAGGGATTAATGAAGTTTTAGAGGAGATTCACGGAGAAAAATCAGGTGGTCATCTGAGAGTTAACAAGACCTTGGATAAAGTTAGGCAGAGGTTCCATTGAGTCCAATGTCGCGATGACGTAGAAAGTTGGTGTAGAAGATGCCCAGTTTGGCAAGCAAGCAAAGGCCCTAAAACAATATCTAGAGGTGAAATGAAACAGTACAATGTAGGTGCTTCATTTGAATGAATTGCCATCGACGTAGCTGGGCCATTTCCGATGACAAATGACGGCAACAAATACATTCTAGTTGCTATGACATACTTCAGTAAATGGGTTGAAGCTTATCCTATGCCTAATCAAGAAGCAGCTACAGTTGCGAGAGCTCTGGTGGACAACATGTTCGCGCGATTCGGAGTACAAATGGAACTACATTCCGATCAAGGAAAAAACTTCGAATCAAACTTATTCAAGAAAGTTTGTGAATTGAAGTGGATCAACAAGACCAGGACTACTCCTTTACATCCACAGTCAGATGGCATGGTAGAAAGGTTCAATCGGACTATGGAAGAACATCTATCCAAAGTATTAGAGGAGCGTCAGAAAGACTGGGATCGGCATCTTCCACTATTCTTGAGGGCCTATAGAGCAGCTGTTCATGACTCTACAAAGCTCACACCAGCTAGCAGAGTCTTCGGAAGAGAACTTCGTTTGCCCTGTGATTTGGTGTTTGAGTCACCAAGTGCTGAAGAGAAAGAAGTTCAAGATTATGCAGATGAGTTACAGGATGGCTTGATTAGAATTCATGAAACTGCTAGGAGAAGATTGAGGTTGGCAAGTGATAAAATGAAAGCTCGCTACGACCTCAGAGCAAATTCAGATAAATTCAAGGAAGAAGATCGAGTATGACTGTATAATCCACGTCGAAAGAAAGGTGTCTCTCCCAAATCAACACCATCTTGAGAAGGACCATATAAGGTGATAAAAAGGATAAATGATGTGGTTAATAGAATCCAACGCAGCCCCAGAGCCAAGATGAAAGTCGTCCACCTGGAAAAGTTGAAGCCTTACAATGGTGAAGTATTTGATCAAGACGATCAAATCTGAGAGGGAGATGATGTTACGAACTGCTGGCATTTCCGAGAAGGTCGGAAATCACCATCCCGACGCATGACTCACAGCGAAGATATCGGTCGCAGACGCACCGCTATAATTAGCGGATGATTCATTGCCGTCGAATATGAAAAACAGTTCCAGTTTATTCCTGTTCTTACTGGACAATGATGTTTTAACCTATAAAGGATCCGCGGTTGCGCGGAAAAGTCAGATTAGAAAGAAAGCTAGTACAGTGAACATTGATATTTGTAAATCGAATATCGTTGTGATTTAACTAAGTGTTTATTGAGTTGAATTTAGTGTGTTCAGTGAAATAAATTGTTCAGTTTTGTACTGAGTGTTTTGAATTTACGAACCCAAGTGGAAATAACGTAACAATATTCAACAAATATTGCTCCATTCGGAAATTTATAATATTGAACTGAACACTTGTTCAGAATCCTTCAATATACCATTAGTTCATCATGACAATAGATAAGTTGGTTCATGTTCAACAATGGCATTCGTTAACAATAAATGTAATTTATTTAATGTTAATGAACTGTTCTCTCAGTGTATATTTCAAATTGTAGCCACGGAACGTTCAAGAATCAATTCATTACAGTGAGTGTCCGCTGTTTAGATAATTTTGTAGTTATTCAGACGTTTTAGCCAAACTCCGAATACGCTGAGTTAAAAAACGCGGCAAAAACGCCACTACAGGGTCTTTATATCTTTATATAGTTGGAAACACCTCGCATATACCTATCATCTTTATTATAAAAATCGACAGAATCCTAGTTTCAGAATTACTCGAATATAATGAAGAAATACATGCGAAACAGACTAATAATTACTTATTTTAAACATATACAAGATAAAAAAAACAATATTTCGAAAACATCAAACTCGTACGCAGTCGAATGAACATTGCGTTTTCGCTGGATACTGAAGAATTATCGATTTGATTGTCATACTCATCTCGTTACATCTTTTCAAATGAAATTCAGAATTTAGGGATTTCGAAAAAGATTATAGCAGCTTAAAATATATACGGGGTTACTCGGAAAACATATATACAGAGTGGATAGATTCAACAAAATGGCTATCGTGGCATCGTGCCGTTTGAGTTGTAGCAAAAAACATATACAGGGTGACTCGAAAAACATATACAAGTGAGAATTTCATATTCGAATGAACGATTGATCGTTACGCTTGACTATAATTTTCTTCTACATTCGATAGCTTATGATAAGCTCCACAAAATCGGTCCAACTCGAAAAAAAGAATAAAGAAAGAAATGAATACATTACAGTACAGAAAAATACACATATTTTTTCTGCCTCACAAATCATTCGAAATGAAGTTGGAATACAGTGAAATATTTATTCCACACGGGATGGAACTAGCCTGTGCAATGAGTGATTCTCAGACCAATATAACTGATAGGAAATACATTAGATCGAACAAATACAAGAAAATAAATTCGAAGCCTTCATGTTTGGCAAATATACGACAACATAACGAAAGGACGTGTTCAATAATGCTCAGTTACCAGAACATACCATTGTTATAATAATAAATGAACTTTATTAAGTATGAAAATAATACTCAACTGGCCATTGACCGAGGTCCTTCAGCCAGTATTTTAATATTATGACACTTTACTTTAAACAACCCAAGATCGATAATACACATATATTGTAAACAATAAACAAAGTTATATATAGAGAACAACACAGCGGTACAAGGTGTTTATTGACTGAATTGTTCAGAACCCAATTGTAATATGTGCTATATTGGTCAAACAGGCAGAACATTTAAATATAGGATTGCAGAACATATTCGCTTGATCAATAATAATTCTGATATTAATTCTAATTCTGTTTTCTCCAATCATATTATTAATGATAAACATTAATTTGATCAAACCTCCGGTTTGAAATTTCTACATTTTTGTGATAAGGGTGAAAAACTCAATATTTTTTAAACTTATGGAATCAATAAATGCATTAAGGATTCTGGGACAGCATGTCTCAATAAGCAGACTCAGTTTGACAGTTTGAGGTTGTTTAATTCCTTAATTTTCTAATTTCTCTTCGTTTTTCTTTTCAGTTCACTAACCTTGGTTACTTGTGGTTATGATCCTTTCGCCTTGAAGTCAGGTATCTACATCATTCATAGATTCAATCATTTGTCAATCCATAATTTGTCATATTTTTGATCTTGTTATTCTGTGCTTGATATGATTTGTTTCACATGTCATTTCACTTCACTCGTTAGTCATTCTTTCGATCAATCTGATATGGTTCCCTAACATTCACCTAAAAAATTTTTTGATTTATATTTGATGATGCGATTTTTGAAGATCCCTTAACATTGGGAGTTCGCACTTAGTGCGATCGCCTTTGTTTACTTTAATAATTTTTCATGTTCAAATTTCACTGTCACCATTGGTAAGTTTTCAGGTATTTCTTTTTTTGGTATGTCAGGATTTCTAACATTGTGTTTTCTCTCAATAGATGTACTTTTTATTATTGCTGATGATGAAGGATCAATCCTTGGAAACATGTCCTAATGTAAGTCTATGACTACATATTAAACACTTTGGTGGAGTTCAACCCCTTGTCCCATAAATTCTACCTCCACTGTAAGGAATGGATCACCTACGTTGGTTAAACACATTATATTCATGGTTTTCATTCAAATCTGATATTATTTGGGATTTACTATAATATAAGAATTCCAATAGTACATCACTCGACAAACTATTGGCAGCTTCACAAAATCCCAATATTATTTCTTCTACACTCAAAACAGTTTGGTTTGTTCTAATCCAATGAGCTGCAGTATTCAGAAGATTATGATAGGATGCACAAAAGTTCAATTCGTTGATCATGGTTATTTTATGTGATACAAGACACATTTCGACACTCAAAACATCCCCCTCCATCATGTCAAATTCAACGTGATATTTGACAACTGTAAGCATCTTGACTCCATCCCAGACGGCCCTCGTGTCGGTGGTGAAATCTCCGCAACACTAGTCACGAGGTCATATTCATCCACATAGCCAAGTAGACGTTGTTGAAAAAAATCTCGTTGGATGTGCTGAAGTAATTCGATGAAGGTGGCCCATTAATATATACCAAATGTAAACCTTACCAGATAATAGGGCTGCTTCAGGGTGATGGCTGTGTTAAATTTTCTTGCTGGACTCAACCCACAATGGATTTTATAGGTGGAGAGCGGGAACGTTGTATTCAACAGGTAGTGCTTTTCAGCTTGTGCTGGGTACCTATCGACTTCTGATGAGCTGGTTCCATCATAATTCACTTCACTGGACAAAAAATAACCAGATTTTTCACTCATCATTTTGATGTTAATACTTTCCAACTGATGCGGTCGCTGTTTCGTTCGACACTTTTTATTCCATCGCCACTGATAACGATTAGACCACGTTAGACCACATATTTTATTTCATTATTGGTTAGTAATGCGAAAGGCGCTCAAGCCCACATTATAATTTGTTACTCGCATCAACTTAGCTGTTGTGTTTTTCATCGAATCCCAACCATTTGACAAACGCGTTTTTGCCTTTTTTCGTTATATTTTCTTCACCAGGTGAATCTCCAAATCAGCTATTTAATGACGTAATTCTGTTCGAAAAACTTCTTTGATCGAAGCTCTTTGCATATCTTTCAAAAGATACGTAGTAGGATTCGTTTTGCGAACTTGCACTATCTTGAATAATTCAATTGTCCAATTGGACAAGAACTCCTCCAAGAATACATGTTTGGCTCAAATGATTATCACAATATTCACAATTTTGAATTTTCGTACTCCAGCAATTTTGATGTAAGTGGATTTGAGAATATTTTCTTCATTGTCTTTATTGAAGTTGTCACCAACTTCTAACTTTCATTTGGGTGATATAGAAAATTAAATTTGAGGTTCGAGAATTGGTTTCAAGTTACGGCAGCCTCTATGCCTGGAGAGCTGGGACATGGGTCTGGTTTACTGTGATATTTTTGAAAGGGGCGCCACTTAATTTGTTCTAAAAAAAATACAAACCATGGAGTCAAAATTCATATTTTTTGCCTTGAGCATTTGATAAGTTTCACAGGTACCATATGACACAGAACTTTTTTGCTTAGAACACAGGTTGTTTACTATAAGTAGAAATCCAAGAAAACGTTTCAACATTTATATGATCGGAAAAAAATATCTTTTTGATGGCGAATCAAAAATCATCCAAATATAGGTACTAATTAATATCATGGTCACCATTTTTGCAGCTGCAAAATACCATAAAATTCCACAAAATTTACCTGATTTAGTACCAAAACTTTCTAGAAAGGGGCATACTTAATATACCAGACAACATTCCACTCATACTGAAATCATCACCTAACTCCTGTTATTTAATAAGTAGGTATTAAAAAAACGAAAATTATGAGCACCAATGATGTGAAATCGAAATAACATAATAAAAATTGCAATTTATTTCTGGGTGGATCTCATCAACGTCATCCCCAATCTTCAATTACACACCAATGGACGTGAAAAATCCAGTGCCAGCAGGTGTGACAAATAAGCTGGCGTCACAGGTTCCCGCTCAGGTTTTATCGAGGGTTCTCTCAGGAAGTCGGGGGCTGTTCTGCCTCAAACAGTCCTTTGGATGTCGAAAGGGTCATAGAGCAGGTCGTCGAGATGATCGTAGAGCAGGTGGTCGAGATGATTGCAGAAAAAATCGCAGAGGTGGTCATACGTATGGTCATACATAAAGTTGAAACCAGGAGTCTCGTACAGTGTCCCAACAAAATGTCCGGTATTCGGTTCCCAATCTCCACAGATCTAAATCATTTCAACTCCTGTACAGGCTGTCCCATTTTCGATGTCCTTACGGGTTATCTCGCTTATTTTCAAAATTAGAGATTTGTGGTCTCCGGTTAGCTACTTATTTGTGAAACTCACGATACCGCAAATAGAATTTTCATAGCCCGCTTCGTTTCTGAGATACAGGGCGAAATTGAAAATATTGTGAGACCCTCTTGTATCTCAGCAATCTTTCAACCAATAGATGAAGTGAAAAAAGTCTTCCATACATATTTTTTCGTTGAGTCCAGTGGCGTAGTCTGATTTTTGGAATAAGCGGTAATTATTGAGATATAACCCAGAGTTATGTTTTTTTGAATGGAGCACTCTGTATATTTTTCAATATTTGGAGCATAAATGATTTGCGCTTTCCAAAAATATATTATACTCATGAGATATTGTTAGTATAAGCCCGTTATTTAGAAAAATTTCTGTTTTTATAGCTATTGAAGACAAATAATACTTTCAAATTAGATCTTTTGACGCAATAATCGAATACCACCATTTTGTATATGGCGTAAAACATAAAGTATTCGTTCAAAATTTCCATTTAATATAAAAATATACCTACACTATTTGACAAATCAATAAATTTCAACCAATATGATAACACTACTATATAACAAAGCTCTATTGATTGTTTCTTCGTTGGAAATGTTTTATATAATATTGTTCAAATTGATGGTTTTGTAAGTATTCGGAAGCATTTCTCGTAATATTAATCAGTGCATCTCGATTTTCATGCTGCGACTACCAGTGTGGTATATTTACTTTTGTATGTAGTTCCATGAGAAGAAATCTGATATATATAAGTCAGGCGACCTTGGCGGCCATTATTCATGAATATATATTTATATAAGTTTAAATTCAATGATGTGCCGAATAGATTAGCTTCTGTATCAAATAATAATTTTAGAAGAAAACTTTTAGTTTTACTCCATATAAATGAGATTTTTATTAGGTTATTGCGAGTGTAATTGCGTCAAAAAATCTATTTTGAAAGTAATATTCATCTTTGACTAGCTATAAAAACTGGAAATTATCTGAATACCGGGCTAATACTGAATATATCTCATGAGTGTAATATATTCATGGAAAGCACGAAGCATGTATGTTTTAAATATTGAAAAATATACAGGGTGTTTCTTCAAAAAAACATAACTTTGGGTTCTATCACAATAATGACAGCTCATTTATAAAAACTCACCACGCCACTGGATTATTCGTAAAAATATGTATATTGATCACATTTTAATTCTTCCATAAGTTGAAAGATAGCTGAGATACAGGGGGGTCCCAAAATGCAATATTTTCAATTTCGCCCTGTATCTCAGAAACGGAGCGTGCTATAAAAATTTTGTTTATGGTATCGTGAGTTTCACAAAAAAGTAGCCGACGTTCTCTGAAAATAAGCGAGATATCCCGTAAGGACATCGAAAATGGGACAGGCTGTACATTTGTCAAAAAGACATTCAAAAGTCTCCTAGGACTCACCTTCCTTATAGGAATGGCTTTCCACCAAACAAAAAAAACAGACAACACTTTAGAGTGCAGGAATGAGAATAATCTCACTTTCGCCATCATGGTCACTATTAGCCACCTTCACAATTAAAATGGCAGGTGCCTATACAAAAAACCTGATATCCGGATATCTTTACCAGAAAATATATTTTTAAAAAACTGTCTTTCCAACTACCCATGCATTACCTCAGTTCTGCTCATGCGCGAAAAGCATGTGAATAGTGGTAAAATCTTCCTCCAGATCTATGAATGCTAGGTATATGTTGTTGTTGATTATTCGTTTTATTATTTTCGTGATGATATTCAGTAGCGTTATCCCTCTATAGTTTTTGCAATTTTTGTGGTCCTTTTTTTGTGTGTTGAAGATATTGAAGTTGTTTCCCATTCTTATGGTATACCTATGCTTCATTGGTTGTTTCTAGTAAGCCCTTTCTTCCCATCTCTCCTAATTTCTTCATCATTTTCAAAATTTTAAATTTTTTTAAAATATTTCGAATTGAACAGCATGATGATGTAACATCGTGCAGATAGAAGCTTTATGACCCGCCTTGACAGTTTGGCGGTTGTTTGGTGATTTTCTAGTATTTGCTTGGTAGTTTTCTGGTGGTTGATTGGTGATTTCTTGGTGGTTAAGTGGTTGATTGGTGATTTCTTGGTGGTTAAGTGGTTGCTTAGTGATTGCTTGGTGTATGCTTGGTGATTTCATGGTGGTTTGCTGATTTTCTGGTAATTGCTTGGTGATTTTATGGTGGTTGCTGGATGGTTGCTTGGTTGTTCATTACGAATAGATGCTTCTTTCATCCGAAAATCATTCGAAATCCTGAACTTGTACCCATAAAAAAGAAGTAATGCATCAGTATTCAGTTTGTGATTCAGAATTTGAATGATCACACAGCCTAACACGCCATTTAAACAAACATAATGATTTGTTCTATTGTGATTACTGTAGTCGAAAATTCACTAGAACCGACATTATGAAAAAACATATTCTGAGGATGCACGAAGAAAACGATAAAAAACATCCATTGTCCAATATTCGAAATGAACCAATTACTGGTGAGATGAAGCAACTATCAACAGATCGAGAATTTGAAACTGCCAAGGTCTAGCATGTTACAGATCATAATAATTATGAGAAAAAGGGGAAATATATGAAATTCGAGGAGTTAGTACAGACTATAGCAAATTAATATTGGAAGTTCATAAACGAAACTAATGCTAAATCAGATTGGAATGGCTTGAGAAATGTATCTAAAGATGATTCATCCAAAGATGCTACTGCAATGGATATGCAATTTGACGATGGACCATGCAGATATAAAGATATACGGTATTCACAAGGAAATTATGACTACGACTATGGAATCAGTGATGACGATTTTATCGTACATAAAGACCCCAACCACCTAGTTGATATATTGAGATTAATTTTACCTTTTGGCTCGATATGTAAAAACTAAATTTCATCCACTCTTGTTAGGCTACGATATTATAAAATAATCGACAGTTTTGAAGTTGATTATGAACGCTTATTAGCTGATAGAAACAGGGGATGTCGGGTTTTTCAAATAATTTCAAGAAATCTGTGAAGAACTCATGTTTTATTGGTCTGAATGCAGATGATATTTCTCCATAACAACAACATGGGGTGTACTTGGTGATATGATACTTTGCCTTCGAACTATCATTTCGAATTTATTGTCACCCTGTATCATGAATTTTTTGATCATGTAAAGGGTATTAGTGGGAATAACGTGATAACTGCTGGAGATTTCAATCTACCTAATCTAACTGGGGATAGAGGCGTTCATGGTGATTTGGATGAAAGGCATAGAATATTGTAAGAATTTCTCAATGTTAACTTTCTGGAGCAGTGCAATGATGTTCTCAATATTGATAACAGGACTCTTGATTTAGTTTTGGTGCCTGAAAATATTAATAATTTGGGAATAGAGAGGCACGAGTTCCCATTTCTTCCAGATGATCTTCACCACCCTGCTATTGATATGAAAATAGGTGTAGATAATTCAAGAGATGGTTATAATTTAAATCTATCAAGTACGATTAGGGACATATTTCATGAAATGTGTTAGTAGCTTGTTGTTGGCATCCAAATTTTCAAGAATATCAAACCAGTTAAATGTAGACAGATAATCATCAATTCCTAAGAAATTTGCATTTCTAAAATCACAATAATAATGACTTAATGGAATAGGTTTGTTACCAGCTTTGATACAAAATGATACTGCAGTGTGATGAATGCTATTTTGTAAAAGTAAGTCAGCTGCAGAGAGAACTTCCAAATCATAAACATGAGAGAAAACCAAGTCTAAATAAGTACCTCTACTATTCACTATATAATTTACTTGGTGAAACTGTAAAAACCCAGAGTCACTTGCAAGAATGTTTCCATTAGAATTCACAGGGCATGTTACTTTCAGGCCTAGATCATCATTATCCCAGGAGGTTTCAGGTAAATTATAGTCACCACAGATGATGAATTTATGATCCAGATGTACATGACAAAGGTCTTCTACAGACGAACAATGTGCTTGATATATGTCTGAGTGGGAGTTCGGAGGGATATACACACATCCAATAATATATTTGTCTTGTTCATTTCTGAGTTCGACAAATAGTTCTTCATATCTAGTATCGTTGGAGGATTTCATAAGTCTTGACTGAATACTTCAAGTTATAGCAATCAGCACTCCGCCACCTCTACTTTTGTTTGAATTCACTGATCTATCAGATCGATAAATATTGTAATTAGTCATCCCAAGTTCGGAATCAGAAAAATCTTTATTTAGCCATGATTCTGTTAGTAATATGACGTTGTATTAACAACAGAGAGTATTGATATACAGATTGTTGAGTTTGTACTTTAACAATTCTGGGTACACCTTTCATATACTTTATAGTCAAGTTGTCTTCTCCACAGTTCTGCCTTCCTGTTAGCTCCGATCTTAGCAGTTTCAGATGATCTCTCTGTATTGTGGTTGTCATTAGCAATCTTGATTCCATTAAAATTAATTCGATTCCTACATTTTAAAATTTGTTTCGCAGTTTCAGAATCTGGAAATATCACCTTGAGTGGACGAGGTTCACCATGTGTAGCATTACAGGCCAATATCAGTTCTGTGTGCAAAAGCTAAATTATTTGAACAAATGATATGCAACAAGGTGTGGAGCTCTGTCGGAACAATGTGATGAACAGCATGGTTTTGTCCCAAAGAAACCTACCGCGGCAAATTTGCTTCTTTTCACACACGATGCGTATAGATGTATGTCAGATGATTCACAGATTGACATCATTTACACAGATTTTCTAAAGGCTCTTGATGAAGTGAATCATGACATACTACTTGAAAAAATCAGAGGATATGGGGCAGACTCACCAAGTTTAGGTTTTTTTGTGTCTTATCTACAAAATAGACCATACAAGGGCACATATCAGGAGTATTTTTCTGGAAAATTTCATTCGAACTCTGGACCCAGGGGTCTAACTTGGGACCACTATTATTCTTAATTTTCATAAACGACTTACCGCAGTACCTCAGATATTCTGAATGTTTAATGTTGTTTAATGTGCTGACGATCTCAAATTTTATAGAAAAATTCAAAATGAAGGTGACTGCCTACAGCTCCAGAATGATATAGACTCAGTGTTCGCATGATCCATTGAATACGACTTGATAATAATATTGAAAATGACAAGCTACTGAGAGTCAAAAAAATTAGGGATCTAGGCGTTGAGTAACATTATGCACTTTCATTCAAATCACACATCGAGCGCGTTAGCGCGCAGGCACTGAGAAGTTTGGGATATGTACAAAGGAACTCCAGGTATTTCTGGAATCGGAAAACAATTGAATACCTTCAAAATTACTTGGTCAAACTTAAACTCGAGTATTGTTCTGTGATCTGGCACCCAACAACAATTGTGAATTTCCATATATTAGAAAAAGTACAGAATCATTTATTGAGATATCTATATATAAAAAAACATAATGGTTACCCAGATTACAGAACTATCAGAACAGTAAGTCTCCGAAATGAATTCAGTTTGAAGAGCTTGAAGACGAGAAAACAGATATCGTCAGTTAGAATGTGTTACAAATTGTTTAAAAAAGTCTACAACTGTCCCAAATTGAAATCTCTTCTCAATGTAAGAGTTTCCCTCGTGTCACTGGGTTCAAGCAATTTCTGGAAATACCACTCATTTCCACAATCAATTTCTATTCTTCAGTTACCACGATGGTAAAAATAACAAATAACTTTTGCAGTTATCTGACCTCATCCCTATAAAGTTTCACAGCGAATTACACCGTCACTCCTTTTGATATAGACATAGCAGCTATCTGAAAAATATTTCGTTGCAAATGAATATGTATGTTATATCAAGATTCTCGCTGAAGTCATCATCTCACAGATCTCAGGTTACTGCTGAATCCAAGGTCAAGCAGTAACCAAAGCTGCACGAGGCTGCTTCCTGAGGATGCTACACGTGTCTGCTTATTCAGCAGACCGAGCCTACTCATTCTCGCGGCAACCCAGCTGAGACACACTTCTTTGTCACTTACTATTCAAGTAACAATCAACCATTCAACAATCAACCATTCTATATTGTAAACTTTTCAGTTCATTAATAAAATTGTTTTTAAAAAGTCGTTCGTGCTTCGAGTGATATAACAAATTGGCGCAGTCGGTAGGATTCCTTCACATCCACGGAACAAGGACAGCCTAACCGAGGGATCCTAATCCTTCAAAGGAAGAAAACCTGCAACTCCATCTCTACTCGAGAAATCAACTGTATCGACTTCAAGAAGCAACCAACTCGAAAAGACGGTCTCTTCAACAGCCGAAGAACACGCGCACGCTTACTTCGCTGGAGCAACGCTTGTGAAGCCGGATTTCATCCTCCGAATGAAGATAATTTACTGGTGAGAACAAAATAGAATCATCTCGTTATTTTCAACAATTTTTCACAATTTCAATTTTTCATTTATAAAAGTTCTATTGTCAATTCCATACTCTCAAACCAATCATGACTGAAACTCCTCCACATACTCCACCAACTCTTCCCAACAATGATTATCAAGATGTCGAACCGTATAAATTAAGCGAAATTTTCTCTCTTATACCGGAATACGATGGTGATAAAATTTTCTTGTCCACATTTATGAATGCGTGTGATACTGCTTACCGCATGGCCGTACGTGACCAAAAGGTACTCACAACCCTCCATATAAAAAATAAATTAAGAGGCAAAGCCGCAGAACTAATAAGTTCTCGAAATCCTCGAACGTGGGACGAAATAAAACTTTTATTGAAACAATATTTTGGTGATAGTCTTGATTTAGCTTTCCTTATGCAAGATCTTCAACGTATCCATCAGATGCCTGGAGAATCACCACTAGTTTTTATTAATAGACTTCAAACACATAACGCGAAAATGCATGCCGCTATTCAGAAACAAGTGCTCACTCCCATGGAAATACAATCGCAATCAAAATTAATAGAGTCTATGACTATGAACACCTTGCTCACTGGACTAGATCTGGAAATAGGACGCATTGTTAGATCAGGAAACCCGACTGATTTATAAACGACAACGCAAAGAGTAAAACGCGAACTTCAGTTAAATTATTTCCAGGTTCAAAAGTTTCCTAATTCAAGAAATAATCCAAATACGAATCAAAATCAAACTCGTAAAAATATGCCGCCACAAAAAGTTTGCAATTATTGTAAACGCCAAGGCCATACAATTAACGAATGCAGACAGCGTCAACAACAGAACACTGCTCAAAATTTCGGTTCTAGACCTCCTTTCCAAGCCAATTCTCAACAAAATTTCCGACCAAATTTCCAATCTAATTTCCAATCATATTCTCAACAAAATTTCAGACCTAATTTGCCTCAAAGACCACCGCAATTTCAAAATCATAATAATTCGCAATCAAGACCATCAATATTTGGGCTGAATTCAAATTTCAATCAACAAAGGCCTTCAGCTATTCAACCAAATCCAAATCACCAGAGACCTAACCCACAAAGAACCCATGACCACACAAATTACGAATACGATAATTATACAGCTAATTATCAAGAACCAGAAACTTTTGAAGCAGATGGTTATACTGTTAACCATCAAGACTACCAAAACTATAGTTTCGACAATAATTATCAAAACCAATACCAAAATCAATTCGATGGAATGAACGATTACTATCCTGACCAAAATGATGGCCAAAACCAATACGATCAGGATTTTCAGTTGAACGCTACACCGAATGTCCCTCCTATAGAACAGAATTCAGATCCTATGATGAATCAAGTCACAACGCAAACCTGAACTTCCCAGAACACAAATTTTTGTAAACCCTTCATTCACAGTTAACTCGAAAAATCTTTTTTACATCAAAGACGCAACGAATAAATTCAAAATTTTAATAGATACATGTGTCGGACTCTCAATTTTCAAGCCCAAAACTTGCGAAAACTATTCTCGAAGATTTTCAGAAAATGTTGTGATTCAGGGTATAACTGATCAAAAAATATTGATTAACGAATCCGTATTGATTCCATTCACCGATGATGACCCCCATAAAGTATACGTACACAACATAGACATTGACTTTGACGGACTTTTAGGTTCCGATTTTCTTGAAAACTACAAATGTATTGTTGATTTGAAAAATAAACAACTCATAACTAATTTCAAGACAGTACCACTTTTCAAAGTGAACGACTTGGAACCCGAAAACAGAATTTCACATCAGAATCACGAATTTGCAAACAAAATTTCACTTGAACCGCGAACCGAACAAATTATCAAACTTAAATGCGGTTTATGTAATACTGACGCTATACTGGTAGCTCAGGAAAAGGAAAAAGTTAGACTTCCAAATGCTCTGGTCAAAATTAATGAAAATGGCGAATTTTTAACTTCAGTATTGAATGCCAATCCGATGTCAATATCAATCGATTTCAATGATCTTCAGTTGAAACCGATTCAAAATTTCAGCCTCAACAATTTTAACGTTTCTGAGAAAAATATACCGTCTGACAGAACAAATGACATGTTGAACCAATTACGTTTAGAACATTTGAACGAAGAAGAAGTGGAACTAGTTACCAACCTCTGTTTAGACTTCTCGGACATATTTTACCTAGAAGGTGACAATTCGACATTTACAAACGAAGTTAAGCACTCCATCGATACCACAGATTCAAAACCCGTGTTCACCCGATCCTACAGATATCCACAAATCCACAAGGATGAAGTGAAGAACCAGATGTCTAAAATGCTCGAACAAGGCATCATACGTCCTTCGATTTCACCATGGTCATCCCCAGTTTGGGTAGTACTCAAAAAACTCGACGCTTCTGGTGAACAGAAGTGGCGTGTTGTTGTGGATTACAGAAAGTTAAACGAGCTTACTGTAGATGACAAATACCCTCTTCCTATGATTTCGGATTTCCTTGACCAACTTGGCAAATGCCAATACTTCACGACCCTTGATCTAGCTTCCGGATGCCATCAGATCGAAATCGATCCGAAGGATATTTCAAAAACTGCTTTCACAGTGGATAACGGTCACTTTGAATTCGTTCGCATGCCTTTTGGATTAAAGAATGCCCCCTCCACTTTCCAGAAAGTGATGGACAACATTCTCCTCGGTATTCAGAACGAAAGATGTCTCGTGTACATGGACGACATCATGGTTCACTTCCCCACTATACACGACCATATTTCTTGACTCACTGAAGTGTTTAAACGTCTTCGAAATGCTAACCTGAAAATACAGCCAGATGAATGCGAATTCCTAAGAAAGGAAGTAGCATATCTTGGTCACTTGTGACGGAGTCAAACCGAATCCCTCGAAAGTTGACTGTATAATAAATTTCCCAGAACCGAAGAACCAAAAAGAAATCAATTCATTTCTTGGTCTTGCCGGATACTACCGTAGATTCATTTCTAACTTTGCCAAAATTTCAAAACCTCTCACTAAATTGTTACAGAAAGATATTCCTTTAGATTTCGATTCAGATTGAAAAAATTCGATAATCTAAAACAAACGCTCATTTCAACTTGATGACACTTTCCTGCTTACCACGGACGCTAGTGCATTCGCTATCGGCGCTGTACTATCACAAGGTCCCATTGCATACGCCTCTCGCACCCTTTGCTCAGCAGAATCTAAGTACTCGACGATCGAGCGCGAGCTGCTTGCAATTGTGTGGGCTGTCAAACATTTTCGGCCCTACCTATTTGATCGAAAGTTTGAATTAATAACCGATCATCGTCCTCTAACATGGTTGTTCTCGATCAGAGATCCTGGCAGTCGTTCAGCTAGATGGCGCCTCAAACTCAAGGAATACGACTATGAAGTCATATACAAACCAGGAAAAATCAACAAAAACGCTGACGCTCTATCTCGCATAAAAATTAACCACATCCAAGAATGTGTCTCTTTTCATTCAAAAACTTTATGTCTGCCTTCAAACGAAGAACACTCCGACATCGAAATCATCGAAGATCCTATCGAGAAACCCCTTCCTGAAATACCCGAAATTCCAAAACTTAATGAAGAATATTTGAACGAAACCGAAATAACAATCGAGAAAATACAAGACGAATTCAACATATTCTAAAGTGAAATACTCTCAATGTAATATACTTGACAAATCTAACAGACACATTAGTATTCCTATGCAACAGAAAAATCTGACACAATTTCACTATAAAGTAATTGACGACCTATTCGAAGAACATTACGATTTCCAAAATCTCAAAATCAATATTCTTTCTAGTAAAACAGTGAAAAACCATAAATACTACCTGATACCCTTGACATACGACCCTGAATCAGTGATTGACCAACTCTTTTTGATTTTGTATAAAAACCAAAATGAGTTAAGCCCCTTGAACTGGTATTGTATTGAAGACAACCCCGAATTGCCGCTACTTGAAATGCTTTGTTTTATATTTGCTGAAGAAGAGAATATAAGATTTAAAGTTTGCCAAAACGTAGGAAAGACTAACCTACATCGTGGTATTAATGAGACTTTAAGACGAATACGACAAAAATATAATTGGGATGGTATTACTTAAGACGTTGAGAATCTAATAAAAAGTTGTCAGATATGTCATAAAACCAAAGTCTGTAGAAAAAACCACATACCGCTTTCGAAAGAATAAATATAGACTTTGTTGAAGTTCCAAATAGAAATTACGCATTGACTATCCGAGATGAACTTACGAAATTAACACAAGCATACGCATTACCTGATAAATGTGCAAAATCTGTCGTAAATACTTTGCTTTTCTATTTCCAACACTTTGGAACCCCTCTCCGAATTCACTGCGACTACGGACAAGAATTTTACAATACCCTGTTAAAAGATTTATGTTCGTTGTACGACATTAAAATTTCCTTTTCTAGCGTAAACCACCCGCAATCTAATGGTTCAATTGAACGCTTCTATGCCACACTTTTAGAAATGATTCGTGTCAATATGGCAGAAAATCCTAATGAACATCCATTCAACATTCTGCCTTATGCAATTATATGCTACAATAATTCGACGAATAAAACTCACGGTTTTACCCCGCATGAGTTAGTTTTCGGACATACGGCAAGTAGACCTCCCGAAACTCTTTACAATCAACAAGCTCTAATTTCAAAATACGTAAGAGACCTGAACAACAGAATCTCTTATTACTACAATGTAGCTAGAGAAAAGACAAACCTGAAGAAAGAAAAAGCGAAAGAACGTTTTGACAAAAATGTATCAAGTCAGACAGAATACGAAGTTGGACAAAAAGTGTACATAAAAAAATCACAAATCAAGGACAAACTACAAAACAAACTTAATGGTCCGTTTGAAATCAAACAAGTTTTTCAAAATTCCGCAATACTACTAAATCCAAGTACTAATCAAAGAACCAAAGTCAATTTCGATAGAATGATACCATATTCTGAATATTGATTTATTTTCAGGTTCACCCTTCTGTTCGGATCAGCAGTTTGTCAATTCAAAATAGCACCAATCAATAATACTCTTGGCGTATACTACCACGAAGATGACGACATCGTATTAACAAATGACCACTGGACCTTACTCGTTCATAGAAACATATAAATGCTTCGAACAGTTTACGAACGAAATGCTAGAATACTAGACATTATTTTGGAAACAGTACAAACAAAACCTGTACCTGAGACAGCCACTATTTTCAGTATTTTTCGATCTGAAGTAAGAACGCACATCGACTTACTTACACAAATTTCAAAATCAATCAAATTAAAACTTGATGAAATATCCATAGACACGAAAAGATACAAACGTGGACTTATTGACGGAATAGGTAGCATTTTCGAATCTATCACCGGTAATCTCGACGCTTCTCATGGCGAATATTATTCAAATTGTATCAATAAATTACATAATGATCAAAACCTATAAGAAAACCTTCTTAAAGACCAAATATCAGTCACCATGTCTGTAATCAAAAATTTCAATACGACTATTCGAATACTTCAAATAGACGAACAAACATTTAACGAGAATATTCGAAAAATATATGCCACTATTAAAGAAATAAACAATGCCTTAGAATTGATTGTTGCCAAACTCAAATTCTACGATATTTGTGAAAAACTCATGGAAAGTTTTGTGTACCTTGAGGCAACTATAGACGATATTATAAATGCAATAACTATCGCTCGCCTGAATATTATACATCCCTCATTAATAACACCAGATCATTTAGTGGATGCTCTATTAGAAATTTCACAAAATTTGCATAACAGTCATTAACCTCTTCCTGCAAAAATAGCTAAAGTTGCCCAATATCTCGATATCATCGAACTCCAAGCATTCGAAACAAATAATGACATTGTTTTTATATTGAAAATCCCACTCATTGATTCCCAAAAATACCACCTTTACCGTTTATATCCAATTCCTATACTTGACAACAGAACTGGATTACACCATGTCCTCTCAATTTCACAAAAATATATCGCGAGAAATGATGATTCTTTGATGTGTGTACCAATTAACGATTTGAAGAACTGTAAAAATATATCTCCTGGGACTAAGATGTGTTCCAATGCATTTGCATACCCAATATACAATAATGCTCTATGCGAAGTTCGTATCCTGAGAACACATAAAATGCCAGACAACTGTCAAAGTGTCCTCATACTGAGTCAATGATATAAAGTACAGGAACTAACCGAAAACCAATGGTTGGTGATCGTTTCCGAACCACTGCAAATATCAATAAATTGCCCAAAGAAGAGAACAGAAACTACAACCCTGTTCAAGAATTCTGTAATCAACCTTCAAAATGAATGCAACGCTTTCATTGGAGATACGAAAGTCCAGTCTAGTTCGACAAATACACTTAATGTTTTATACGGAACATACCCAATCGAAATTCCGTATGAGTGTTGCAATGATCTGCCAAAACGAATAATAATATAATCGAAATCAAATACGAGGGAAGGTTGGAGATTTTCATAAAATTCAAGTCTTATGAAAGTAAACAATTAGTATTTGGAGCGAAAGCTAAATTCAAAGGAACTGGTGTCGTTGTGAAAGAAGATCTGACATACTTTAAATATAATGCCCTAAAAGCAGCGGAGAAGAAATATGGCAACATAAACGTATGGACACTGGAAGGAAAAATCAGGTGGAAGGTCGATGATTCCATCGTGAAGCCCGACTACAATGAACTAAAAGAACTTGCAACTGAAAATAAAGTTTGATTTATTTTGTTATTGGTTCTTCATAGTAGTGGATGTTGTTATTGAAAGATTGTGATTATTTTCCTTTTTTTTTTCTAGTACCTTTATCATGATTAGTTGGGAACTTACAAGTTGTACTGAGGTCATTTATTTATATAGTTGCAAATATTATTTATCAGTGGCGCACTAGGTACCTACACTGATATTAAATAATATATATTATTTTTGGGTGGGTAGAGGTTGCTTTACCGTCGGAGTTTATATTTATATATGATAGTCATAATAAGTTCTGTTCAATTTTGCATATTGAGGAACCATAGACAAGCAGTTTGAGATAAGAGACTGATGTCCGGAAGTGCATGGTTTTCAAAATACAGGGTGTCAAAGTTTTTTTCAAAAAACTTTTTTTTATTTATATTTCAAATACACGTTAACCGATTTTCTTGAAATTTGCTAGTGATGTAAGCTTTAATAAGACGCTCAGTTAGCACTAATTAAATGTTAATAATGACTTCCAGTGGCGCCCCGGGGGACAGTGTCACGAATAAAAATGACAAAAAATGTACGCTGCTGACTTTAATAAAAAATTTTATATATTTTTTAGAAAGCTCAGTTAAAAATACAACTTTTTGTTACTTGATATTTTTTCGTATCTCTCTCCGTTTTCGAGAAAATTTTTTTATTAAAAACTTTATTGAAAGGTTCATTATTATTAGAAAGAAAAACAAGGAGGCTTTTTTTACAAATAATTTATTATTAATTAGTGGAGCAAATGCTCAAAGTGTCCACCATGCATTTCGATGCATTTTCTGCACCTGTCGAGCCAGGATTCGCGCACCCGAGCAAACACGCCTGGATTGTTCGCGATGAATTCCGCTGCCACCACAACTCTAGCAACTAGGTCCTCCATGGTCGGCACAGGAGTTGCATAGATCAACCGTTCCATTTCGCCCCAAAGAAAAAAGTCCAGGGGGGCCAAGTCCGGCGACCTTGCTGGCCAAGGGACGGGACCATCTCTACCAATCCACCTGTTGTTGTAGGTTTGGTCGAGGTAACCTCTCACGGTGCGCGCAACATGCGCTGGACAACCATCGTGTTGGAACCAGGCCTCTCTACGCAACTGGTGGGGTACATCTTCCAGCAGCTCGGGCAGAATATCTCGCAAAAAAAGTAGATAGTTATTCCCGTTGAGGTGATCAGGTAGAACGTACGGCCCAATCAAATGGTCGCCAAGAATACCTGCTCAAACATTAACACCAAACTTCTGCTGATATCCTCTGATGTGCGTAGCATGGGGATTTTGTTCGCTCCACTCGTGGTTATTACGAGGATTGAATGTCCCCTCGCGCGAAAATCCTTTTTCATCGCTCGTGAAGATTATAAAAATCAGCGTTTTCATCCGCTTGACGGAGCAACCACTCGCAGAACTCGAGCCGCCGAGGAGCGTCGTCAGGCAGTAGATGCTGCACCTTTTGCAGTTTAAATGGATAGAGATCGTGGATTTTCAATACTCGATGGACAGTATTTTTGCTGCAATCAAGTTGCGACGCAATCAGACGAGTGCTAGTGTTGGGCTCATTCTGAATGCGTGCCATGACTTCATCCTCAACGGCATCTCTGATCGGAAACTGCCTTGCAAATTCTCGAATAGGCTGCAAAGATAGTAGTAGTAGTAGTAGTATAAGTGGGGAGGCTGGTGCCAGGCAAGTAGGCCCACATGGGCCCTTTTTGCCAACCCCTGCAATACACATATCTACGCTTCCTTCACACTAGTTGTCCTTTTCAAACCTCCGAGACCTTCTGATGAAGGTCGCTATGTCCGTCCACTTTAACTCAATCAAATCTTCCTGTTGAAGTTTATCAACTCCGAAGATTTCATGTCTCAATCTTCCATACACCTCACACTCGCCTAGGAAGTGAAGTGACGTTTCGTCGTCTTCTCCACACCTACGGCAAGTGGGGTCATCTTTTATACCCATTGTCGATAGGTGTCTGTTCAGCTTGTTGTGTCCTGTCAATACCCCTATAAGGAGTCGTAATACTCTGCGATCTCTGCCTAGTAGCCACTCTACCCTCGATTTATTAGGGCCGGCCACGAGGTCTTTGGTCTGCCTGCAGCCAGTGATATTCCTCCAATAATTCTTCAAAGCTTCGTCTGCCCATCCTTCGAGGGCAGACGTAATCTGACCTCTTGTTATACCTAGTGCGGGCTCCGGTCCCAAAAACGGCATACCCGATCCGGCCCTGGCAAGTTCGTCTGCCGTCTTGTTTCCGGGTATCCCTTCATGGCCCGGGACCCATACTAGGTTAACTTCTTTTGTTTCAGCTAATTTCTCGAGAGCGTCACAACATTCCTGTACCAGTGCCGAGCCCGGCCTGGGGTGGCAGATAGCTCTGAGTGCTGCTTGACTATCCGAGCAGATATATATATCGACTGCTCTGGCCTCTCTCTCACTTCCTGCTTCTCTGCTACGGCCAAAATGGCAAATACCTCAGCTTGAAAAACCGTGGCGTATTGTCCCAGCGCGTAGCTCTCTCGTAAGTCTATTCCTTCCAGGAAGATTCCTGCGCCCGAGGCTTGTTTGTCCGTTAGGCGTGATCCGTCCGTGTAACAGACCAAACTTCCGGGTCGAAACTCTACCGTGTTACTTTTCCATTCTTCTCTACTTGGAATAGTGAGAGTAAATCCCTTATTCCATCTGATCCTATCCTGCGCATTCTTCACAATAAGGGTAGAAATAGGGATCTCCTGTTCCACCAACTTTGCGATTTTTGCGTGATCTATCGCTTCTCCATCGTTCACCCAGCTTCCTGAGTCACGCATCCTTAGATGGGCCGCCATTGCTTCCTTTTTAATTCAGATCGGAAGCGGTGGTAGTCCCAACACTACCTCTAATGCTGCTGTTGGTGTAGTCCTCATTGCTCCTGTTATTGCCAGGCATGCCATCCTCTGGACTTTTCTTAGCTTTCGTCTTATTGTGCTGGTTTCTGCACCAGGCCACCACACAGCAGATCCATATTGGATCTTTGGTCTTACGACTGCTGTGTACAGCCAGCGCATAATACCATGGTTAATACCCCATGTCTTCCCAACAACCCTCCTCAATTGCCATAGGATTGCTACCGACTTCATGAAAGTCTGGAATCCAGAACCACCCCCAGGTATTTGACCTGTTGGACTAACTCCAACTCTTTGCCAAACATAGTGGGTGGCTTGAACCCCTCTTTCTTCCTCCGTTTGGTGAACAGTATCATCTCTGTTTTAGTCGGATTCGAGAGCCCTGATTCATCACACCATCTCTCTATTATCCTGCAGGCTACCTGCATACGGTCGCAGACGACTCTCAAGAATCGCCCGCTGACAAGGACTAGTCCGTCGTCAGCGTATGCTTGTGCCTCAAATCCTTCATCTGTGAGTTTGCCCAGTAGTTCATCCATGACTAAGCACCACAGGTGGGGGGAAAGGCAGCTTCCCTGGGGACAGCCCCCCTCCACTACAGCACCCAGCCTATGGTTTCCCTGAGCTACTTCCACCCTTCTTCTGGTCAGCGACGATACAACCCAGCTAACCATCGAGGCCAGGGTCCCCCTGGCCTCTAAAGCAGACCGTATAGTCGCTGTCCTTGCTTTATCAAACGCGCCTTCCACATCGAAGAACACTCCGAGCGCAACTTCTCTGAACTGTAAAGTCTTCTCGATCCTTCGCACTACAGTATGGAGGGCCGTTTCCGTAGACCTTCCTCTTCTGTATGCGTGCTGATTACCATGAAACGGGGACCTCTTCAAGGGTCCCTCTAACAGGAATCTGTCCACAACCTTTTCCAGCGTTTTCAGCAGGAACGGTGTTAGACTGATGGGTCTGAAAGACTTTGCTACTGTGTAGTCTTTTTTTTTCCCATTTTGGGAATGAATACTACTCTGGCTTATTTCCAAGCTTTCGGAACATATCCCAGCGCCAGACTGGACCGAAAGATATTCCTCATTATTGGGGTGATAAATTTCAGTCCTCTCTGTAGCATTGCCGGGATAATTCCGTCTGGCCCTGCGGCTTTGTATAGGTTGAACTCATTCACTGCCCAGGCTATGGCCAGTCGGTGACCACCATCTTCGCCAGCTGCCAGTCCCCCTGGGGCACCGGCTGTAATGGCGGATTCTGTCGGTCGTCCTCGCCACTGCCCGGGAAGTGCACCTCCAGTAGATGTCTGAGCGAATCTTCGGAGGATGTTGTCAAAGTTCCATCTGGTTTCTTCAAGGTTGCTATAGTGTTTTCAGCCTCTTTGCTCAGAATTCTCACGAGTCTGGCAGATTCTGTAAGGGAGTTGATGTCCCCACAATAGGATCTCCAGCAAGTTCTCTTACTCTTCCTCAGTTCTTTTTTGAACTCTCTCCTCGCGTTTTTGTAGTCATTCCACGCTTCCTCACCGCTTGCCTTGATGGCTTTATTATGAGCCTTCCTGGCCGCTTACCTCAGTTCCTTCAACGTCTGGTTCCACCAGCGTACTCGGCGCTTTGGAGCTGCCTTCAAAGGACATGCCCTTTCGTATGCCTCTATAATTGCTTTTCCAAGATTTTCTACCTCCTGGTCAAGCTGAACCTCCGTGTTTATCTCCTCCTGTGCTCCTGCGTATCCTGTGAGACCTGTCGATAATAATTCCCAGTCGGTTGCTCTAGGATTCCGACGAAGTGGAACATCCTCTTCCTCAGCGAAAATGTTGAACCTTATCATTCGGTGGTCCGACATTGAAATGTCTCCCGTTACTCTCCAGTTTGTAATGCTTCCTAGTACATCCCTTGTTGCCAACGTAATGTCTATAACTTCCTGTCGGATACGATTAACAAATGTTGGTTCTATTCCTCTGTTTAGTATCTCTAAATTGGTTGTTGCTAGATATTCGAGTAATGCTTCACCCCGCGCATTCACGTTCGTGCTGCCCCACATCGTGTTGTGAGCGTTCGCGTCGCACCCTAATATCATGCGCAAGCCATTTTCCCTACTATGTCTTACTATGTTTCGTAATTCCTCCGTTGGAGGAAGATGCGCGTCGTTATAGGGCAGATACACACTTCCTACCATTATCCTATATCTAGTTCCTCTTACCTTCACCTCTATAATGGCGACCGTAGCATCCCTGGTCCCCAGCTGCGACAAGTGGATCACCCCAAGGTCCTTGGATGCTAAGATCGCCGTTCTTGGTGCTTCCTCTCCTGCCTCTCCAATTAGGAGCTGGTAGCCGCTGTTCCCCAAGCCCCTAATTCTCCTCCTATAAACGTATGGTTCCTGAATTAAAACTATCTCAGACTTACCAGCTAGGATGCTCTCCAGTTCCCCGGTGGCATCCATGCTATGCTGCAGGTTGATTTGACTCACCCTCAACTCCGCCATTGCTTCCTCATTGGGTTGGGGGTGGTCCCCTTTCGGTCTTGTCCGTGGGACCGCCGCTTTTCTTGGAGGTGCTAGGCATGGACCCCGGTGGCACTCTGCGCACCGTCAGGGTGACCAGCTCGTAATAGAGCCCCATGCCCTGCTCCTCCAAGGCCCGGGCCTTGACTAACCCTAAAGGTTATGAACCACCCCCCTGCTTCTCCTACCGTCTCCAGGTGCCTCCATCTTCCAACATTCAGAGAACGGTTCTGAAGGCTCAGCACCCGGATTAACCTGGCGAGGTCCACCTCCTGCGACCTAATCCAGAAGCCGATCCACACCGGCCATGGGGCGTCCGCTGAGAGCACAGCCCTGAAAGCAGCGCCCTCTATGGCTGGCGGGATCCACCCCTTCAGCAGCCAGTCCAGCGACGTTTGGTCCTGGGCGGTTATCAAAAACCATCCTGGTTCAACGACGCCGGAGTTCCTGAATCGCAGCTCTGGACCTCGGGGTCCCCCTTCGGGGCCCTCCATGGTCTCCAGTAGCTGCTCTATCAGGCTGGCCCTGATGGTCTCGCTTTCATCTGGGAGGACGTTTCCATCCTCCCTGTCGCTCCTTACCACTACTTGCAGCTCCCTCTTCACGGCCGCGCTGTAAGAGGTCATTCGAGAGCTTGCGGTCCCCGCCCCCTGGCCTGCGGTTGCTGTCACTCCCCTGAGTAGGTGTGAGACGTTCGCCGGTTGGCCTGTTGGCCGAGACCTGCTCTCT
Organism: Chrysomela aeneicollis; assembly: GCA_029955515.1. Classification (NCBI taxonomy): domain Eukaryota; kingdom Metazoa; phylum Arthropoda; class Insecta; order Coleoptera; family Chrysomelidae; genus Chrysomela; species Chrysomela aeneicollis. The sequence goes on from JARUHQ010000004.1 coordinate 20,194,629, forward strand.
TTGCCTCTCTTGGCGGGCCGATCGGGAGGTGTCTCCTTTTCCCGACCTCTCTTTGCGCTCTCCTGACTACGCCGAGGTTCCCTCCTGGGGGTCCCCAGATCCCCAGATCCGACGTTCCTCACCGATTTCGGCGCCGTCGGAAGCACTATTGGAGGTCCTCTTTAAGGTTTCAGCCAAGGTCCCTTTCCACTGCTCTGGGCCTGGATGTCCCTGTTGGAACTTCCTGGTACAGTTAGTGGCTCAGGTGCGCCCGCTGGCTGTGCCTGGGGGTCCTTGCGAACCTCCTGGCTCGGCCCGCAGCGCTTCTACCTTGGCCTTCGGGGCGGCTCCGGATGGTCTGGATAGACCTTCCGCTTCGCTCACCCTCTCTTCCCTCTTTCTATGCCTGTCTTCTCGCCTCTTTCTTGCCCTCTGCTGCCTTTTCTGGGCCTTCCTCTTCTCCTTCCGTCGGGCGTCCACAGCAGAGCTGTCCGTCGAGTGATACGAAGATCCCTCGTCGGCCGCGCCGCTATCGGGGCCCGATGATTGGAGAAGTTCCTCCTCGCATCTCCTTGCCTCTTCTCTGTCAGAGCCAGGGAGCTCTCCTTCCACCTCCATCTGCACGTTTACGTTTGTTTATTCTTTGTTGTCTGTCATGTTAAAGTTGTAGATTATGTGTGTGTGGTGTGTGCGTGTTGTCAAGTGATTACGAGCTCCGTCAACCCGCTTCTTCGTGGGAATCATGGTAGGGCTGGTTCTCAGCAGGGCGGCTCAGCGGTCGCGGGCGAAGCCCCCCGGATCGTACATCAGGGCCCTTATCCAGGCGCCACCTGGCACTAATATACGGTCCGAGATTTTTCAGTGAGTGAAAAGGCAGCCCCCTACACTGGCTAGGCAAGGGTGGGCCTCTGTACTACTCACCGGCCTAGGTATGCTACCCCTAGTTTCTTTCGCCGGCTACCAGTCCCGAAACCGTCCAAGCTGAGGCCCCTCCTCGATACCCTCTAGAAGCAAGCTTTCAGGATTCTCGCGTCCCTCTGTTGTGTGTGTGTGTGTGTATAGTGTGAGTGAGAAGTGTTACATGTGTAGGGGAAGATTTGTATGTTTTTGGCATTGGTGTACGGTGAGCTGGGGGCTCACGGGTCGCTACTCCCGTTGGCTGCAATGCCTCAGCCACCCCTAGAGGATCCGTTGGGGTGAAATTTGGTTGGGAAATAGCAGAGCCATGTTAAGTGATCCTGCCATTTCCGTATCCAGCGGTGCTACGTGGAAGCATTCACCCGATGGTTGAGTTTACCCAAAAAAAAAAAAAAAAAAAAAAAAAAAAATTGCCATTTCTGCAATACTTACCACGAATGAGCCGGTCTCTCGTAGATTTTGATAAATTTTGATAAAAATCTTATGGTTTGGCAATTCACGATTTAGGAACCGCTGCCCGTACAACCGTTGTGCTAACAAAGAATTACCCCGCGCTTCCCCATACAAGAGATGCATATCTGCAAGCTCGGCTAATTCAAACCGATTCATTTTTGCAATTAGTGTAACGTTTGAAGATAATTAAGTACTCAGAAACTGACACTTTTACTAAAATTTGACATGTTTATGTGTTACCATGACAACATTGTTTTGTTTTAGATTTTCAGAAAATGAACCTTTCAATAAAGTTTTTAATAAAAAATTTTTCTCGAAAACGGAGAGAGATACGAAAAAATATCAAGTGACAAAAAAGTTGTATTTTTAACTGAGCTTTCTAAAAAATATATAAAATTTTTAAAAAAAGTCAGCAGCGTACATTTTTTGTCATCTTTATTCGTGACACTGTCCCCCAGGGCGCCACTGGAAGTAATAATTAACATTTAATTAGTGCTAACTGAGCGTCTTATTAAAGCTTACATCACTAGCAAATTTCAAGAAAATCGGTTAACGTGTCTTTGAAATATTAATAAAAAAAGTTTTTTGAAAAAAACTTTGACACCCTGTATTTTGAAAACCATGCACTTCCGGACATCAGTCTCTTATCTCAAACTGCTTGTCTATGGTTCCTCAATATGCCCCAGAAGTTTTTTCCAATTGAGAGGGGACACCCTGTATAGACCACCAAAGAATATTTCTGTTAAAGACATTGTTGATGACATAGATAACATTTTGAGTGATCTCATTCCTTCTTCTGATGTTGTAGTTTGCTTGGGTGATTTGAATCATGATTTATTGTTACAAAATAATATTCTTGGATATTGTTTCAAGTCTTATGACTTTATTGAACTTGTAAGAGAACCAACCAGAGGCAATGCCTTACTGGATCCTATTTTCATCAACAATAAAGACATTGTACTAGATGGTGGCGCCATAAGTGGTAATTTAATATCGGATCATTGCCTCTCTTATTGCGTTATTGATTTGAAATCATCTTTGGAAGTTAGAAATAAATTCATAACATATAGGGACTATAAGAACTTCAATTTAGAATCATTTCAGGAAGATTTATATAATCTACCATGGCATGACCTTCTGAATGAGACGGCGCTTGATAGAAAAGTGGAAATTTTCAATGGGTTTTTATTTCAGGTATTTGACTTTCATGCTCCCAAACGAACAGTTAGAGTAAAAAAACCAAGGGCACCATGGCTATCTTAAGATTTGAAAAATATGATGAATCAACGGAATAATGCTTTGAGGAAGTTTAAAGTAACTAAGTTGGGTGCAGATTGGAATGAATACAAACGTTTACGTAATTTAACACTTAAGAATATAAGATTAGAGAAAAAGCTTATATTGATATGTTTTGTAGAAATAATGACAGTAAACGTGTTTGGAAAACGTTGAGAAATTTCAAAGTAGTTTCAAATAAAAACAACTCAATTCCTGATGATCTTTGCGATCCAAATGATATTAATGATTTTTTTCCCAGATTTGGTCTGGAACATCTGACGAAATATGTGAAGATGCTATTAATTTTTATGAAAATAATACTATCGTTCAGGGTAATGGAAACTTCGATTTCAAGATGGCAACTGTCCAACAAATCCATAATTTACTTATCGATATTAAATCTACAGCGTATGGTATCGATGATATATCTATCAACATGATTTCATATTGCAGTCCTTTCATTGACCTCTTCATTACACATCTAATCAACTATTCCATAGAAACTAAAACTGTGCCTTCGTTGTGGAAAATCTCTCTCGGACGACCTTTGCCAAAAATATCCAAACCATCTTCATATTCAGATTTGAGAATGTAATATACGGCAAAGTTGCCATCTCGTATTTATTTTGTATTTCCTTATCAGGCTCGTCTACGGCGGGTCACATTCGCGATGGTACCAATGTTAGCGGAGATTAGCCGGGGTCAGTATTTCAGTATTTCAGTATTTTCAGTATCGATATATCCGTGGTCAAGTACTATACGCACGTGAGTGGCCGGCAGCACGTACCTGCGTGATGAATAAACGGTGTGGTGATAACAGCAAGTTTTATTTCCATACATATCTGCCGGGGTTCGTATTGCAGTGGTAAACACTACAAAGTGGCGACGAGGATGGGATAAGGACTCACGCGAGTGAATTGATTATTATCATTTACGTTTTTTTTTTACACCGTTCTGTATCGCAAATAGGAAATCGCGAAAGTGAAGTAAACAGCGAGTGTCAGAGTTCAATATGCCGGGCGGCGAAGGAATTACGGCTGCAGTGGCAGAGGTCTCGACGGAAACATTCCTAGGAATACCGCAATTCGATTTTAAGAAAAATAGTTGGTATGTTCACAAAAAACGACTTGAACAATCTTTCATTGCAAGAGGAATCACGGATTCAACCAAGAAGAGAGCCATTCTTCTTGCTGGGCTATCGGAAGACACATACAAACTTGTATATGACCTGATGGTACCACAAACAGCAGACCAAGCGAATTACCCAGAGATAATCAGCGGGTTAGACAAACATTTCGGAACAGTGAATCTAATCTGGGCCGAGAGATACAATTTCTACCAACTAAAAAAACTACACAGCGAACCTATTCCGGACTACGTAGCGAGAATTAAAAGCCAAGCAGTGAAATGCAAGTTTGGAACAGCATTGGAGCACGCCCTGTTAGACAAATTTATCTCTGGACTAGAACCCGGTCCTATCTTAGATAAACTCTGCACTCAACCCGAAAATTTGACCCTGCAAAAGGCAATCGAGGTATCGCTGCAAACGGAAACAGAGCCAGCTGATATACATCACTTGGGAACGCGGAATAACGCAAGATTTCAGCAACGTTGGAGCGGGCCTCGCGGAGGCGGGCGCAACAGCGGCAGCGGTAACATGGCCTGGCGTGGACAACCTACCGAAACGAGCGATGGCGGCAGGAGCAGAAGCGAGTACGTGAGTAAGCAACCCTGGAGCGAACAAGGTAGGAGTCAACATTCGAGGTGTCACAGGTGTGGTCAAGGTCACAGTGAACATGAGTGTATGTATCGCGAGTTCAGATGTCGAAGGTGCGGTATTATCGGTCATCTGCGCAAAATGTGTCGTAGCAAAAACAATGTAAACTTTTTACAGTGTGATTCTAATAACCAATATGATCGAGAATATGATGACACTGTAAACAACTATGATTTTGAGAGAAATGCACCTTGCACATCTAATACGGCCCCTGACATGGGTCTTTTTCATTTGGAATCAGATTATACAAACCCAATAATTTTAAAGATTCTTATAAACAAGGTAAAATTCGAAATGGAAATTGACTCCGGAGCGGCATTGTCAGTCATTTCCGAAAACATGTGGCAACAGCATTTCAAGTACCTAACCTTGTTGGAAACTAACGTAAATATGATAGGCTATGTGGGAGAAAGAATCACTCCTCTGGGAAAATTGATTTTGACGGTAGAGTACAATGAAAATGCACATGAAGTCGATTTTTATGTTATAAGGGGGGGAGGCCCGGCCCTCCTAGGTAGAAATTTCTTATATAAATTCAATTTGGGATTCCGGGAACTGAACTTCATGAGTCAGATGCCAAACATGATATACGACGAATTTCCAGAAGTTTTCACAAACACCCTAGGTACATTCAAAAAGTTCGAGGTCTCGATTAAGTTGAAAAACGAGGCAGTTCCAAAATTCTTCAAACACCGGGCGTTGCCATTTGCGATTAAGGAAAAAGTCGAGTCGGAATTAAGACGTTTGCAAAATTTGGGGATATTGGTGCCTGTAGAGAATTCTGAGTGGGGTACGCCGATAGTCCCTATTCTAAAGGGAGATAAAAGTGTTCGTATTTGCGGTGATTACAAAATTACTTTGAACCCAGCCATAGAAAACGATATATATCCGATACCACGCATCGAGGAAATCTTTTGTAAGCTAAAGGATGGAGATAAATACTCCAAATTAGATCTACAGAATGCATACGCACAGTTAGTCCTTGAACCCAAATCGCGCGAGTTGACAACAATTAATACGCACAAAGGGCTTTTTCAATACACCCGACTTCCGTACGGGATAAAATCGGCAACATCAATATTCCAGAGAGCAATGGAGCATTTGTTAGGAGACATAGATGGTGTCGTGGTTTTCCTTGACGACATTTTGGTAACTGGAAAAGGACAAAATGAACACCTGTCCCGGTTAAGACAGGTGCTGAAACTTTTAAGTAAAAGCGGATTGACTGTAAAACAGGAGAAATGTTCATTTTTCAAGGATTCAGTCACATATTTAGGTCATGTTATAGACAAGCGAGGAGTACACAAGTGCCCGGAAAAGATCAGAGCTGTCAAAGAAGCTCCGGTGCCTCAAACCACAACCCAATTGAGATCTTTTCTAGGTACCGTAAATTATTATCATAAATTCGTACCTAGAATGTCAAACATTTTGCACCCCTTGTACGATTTGCTAAAGAAGGATAACTCTTGGAATTGGACATCTGAGTGCTCTGCGGCTTTCGATGAAATCAAAGAAATAATGTGTTCTGAAAAAGTGTTAGCTCATTATGATCCCCAGTTGGAAATAATATTAACAACGGATGCTAGTGATCACGCGTTGGGGGCGGTACTTTCTCAGCGGTATAGAAACGGGGAAGAGCGACCGTTAGCATATGCTTCTAGAACGTTGTCTGATCCAGAAAAAAAGGCTGCGGCGATCGTTAAGGAAGCGTCAGGAATAATATTTGGAATAAAAAAATTTGATCAATTTTTGGCAGGGCGTAGTTTCATATTGAGAACCGATAGCCAGCCCCTCGTTTCAATTTTTGGTCCAAAACACGGCATTCCTCTTATGTCCGCAAACCGACTACAACGTTTTGCTTATATATTATCGTGTTACGATTTCAGGATAAAGTACATCCGTTCGGCGAATAACACAGCCGATTTCTTATCAAGATTACCCGTAGACGACATAGAAAGGGGAGTAGAAACAGAAGTAGATCTGAGTCATTTCAATTACTTGCAACACAATTCACAACTACCCCTCAAGTTGGAGGATGTACAAAGAGAGACCGAAAACGACGCGAGTTTAGTCAAAATACGTGATTTTTGCTCAAGGGGTTGGCCGGTAAAAACGAATGACCCACACCTGAGACAATATTTTAGTAGGAAACACGAAATCAGTGTAGAGAACGATATTCTGCTCTGGGGATACCGTGTGATAGTACCTTGCAACTTAAGAACGCGTATACTGGGTGAACTACATAATTCACACATGGGGATCGTGAAGATGAAAGCGTTGGCCCGTTCATACGTTTGGTGGCCATCATTGAACGCGGATATAGAAAAATTATGCAACTCGTGTGAAGCTTGCGGGGCAATCAGGCCAAATCCCCCCCGTACACCTCTAAATCCATGGCCAGTCAGCGAACAACCATGGGAGCGTTTACACATTGATTTTTTAGGTCCTATTCAGGGCAAGGTAATTTTAGTAGTGATGGACAGTTTTTCGAAATGGTTAGAGGCTTTTCCGATGGCCTCCACGGCGTCATTTGCAACCATCGAAAAACTCAGAGAAGTGTTTGCACGCTTTGGCTTACCCAGGAAGTTGGTTTCCGACAATGCATCCTATTTTACGTCAGAGGAAATTGAAACATTTCTGAAAATGAATGGCGTAGTGCATCTAACCAGCCCACCATTTCACCCAGCTTCTAATGGCGCAGCGGAAAACTGCGTCAAAACCTTGAAACATTTTTTGCACAAGGAAATGAGTGACAATCACAAATTAGATTTGGCAAGGTGCATAAGCAAATTCTTGATAATATACAGGAACACACCCCATTGTACAACGGGTGTGTCGCCTGCAGTATCTCTCTTGGGAAGGTCACTCAGAATGAGGTTAGACCTCATTAAACCAACTCAAAATGATCCCACACCTCCACAGAATACATTGGCTAAGCGAAACATAGAGAGGGCTCAATCAAGACAAAAATTTTATTTCAATGGGGGGAGGATAATGTCATTTTCGGTTGGTCAGAGAGTGCGTGTTAAAGATTATCGTTTCAAAAAGAATTGTTGGGCCATAGGGACCATTATCGAAGTGATTTCAAATGATTTGTATAAAGTTAAAGTTTACAACTCTGACCTGATTTGGACTAGACACGCGAATCAGTTGATTTTACATAAATACGAATTCGCAAATTCCACAAACAGCGATGATTCGCAAGTACAATTGCCGAACAACAAGAGAAACAGCATGGGTAGTCCAAAACAGAACCCCAGACATGTCTGTGAGCCAGAGGCGCGGCCTGGAGTCACGGAAGGGACCCCAGTCAACGTTGATGGTATAGCACGTCCTCAACGTAACAGGAAACCTCCTGACAGATTGAATTATTGAGTTTAATAATTAAATTAGTTAGTTAAATTTTGGTGGTGGTGGGTGTAATATACGGCAAAGTTGCCATCTCGTATTTATTTTGTATTTCCTTATCAGGCTCGTCTACGGCGGGTCACATGCGCGATGGTACCAATGTTATCGGAGATTAGCCGGGGTCAGTATTTCAGTATTTCAGTATTTTCAGTATCGATATATCCGTGGTCAAGTACTATACGCACGTGAGTGGCCGGCAGCACGTACCTGCGTGATGAATAAACGGTGTGGTGATAACAGCAAGTTTTATTTCCATACATATCTGCCGGGGTTCGTATTGCAGTGGTAAACACTACAGAGAATTATAAGTATTCTACCATGTCTTTCAAAGATTTTGGAGAAACTAATGGCTGCCCAAATCACAGAGTATGTTGTTGCTATGAATATTATTCCTTCATGTCAAACAGGATTTCAAAAGAATCTTGGTACTTCGGATTCACTTGTTAGAGTATTGGATGATATCATCTCGGATCTAGATAAAAAATATAGTTCGGTGCTTGTGCTTCTAGATTTTTCTAGAGCGTTTGACATCATTAATCATAAACTTCTTTTCGCCAAGTTGGTTTGCTATGCTTTTTCTCAGGACGCATTATCTTTATTGACTTCATATTTCAGTGATAGAAAACAAAAAATCTTGTCGAACGGTAAACACTCTGGATATGTCAATATCACCACAGGGGTACCACAAGGTAGCATTCTCGGTCCATTATTGTTTGTAATTTATACTTCTGATATTTTGAAATCTATAATTAATTGTAATGTATGTGCATATGCTGATGATACACAAATCTATATCAAATTTCCTTTTGACAATTTACAACAAACACAACTTAAGCTCAATCACGACCTTGATATAATTTTCTCTAAAAGTTTGTCGCACAATCTAAAACTGAACTCAAATAAATCTAAGGTTCTTATTTTCTCTCCTCGCAATCATTACGAATATATTAATTCAAACTTATCAGTTATCATTGATGGGAATCACCTGAACATTGTGCATTCAGCAAAGAATCTTGGTTTGATATTAGATGATACTCTCAGCTTTAAATCCCATATAAACAATTTGCTGAAAAGAACTTATACAACTTTGAAGATTTTATTTTCCAATAGGGAGATACTCAACTTTAAATTACGGAAACAGCTGTCAGAAAGCCTGGTATTATCTCAATTCACATACTGCGATTTTCTTTATGGACCTTTCTTAAATTCGACATACAAGAATAAAATACAAAAAGTTCAAAATTACTGTAAACGCTTTATTTTTGGGCTGAGAAAATATGATCATGTAAGTCAAAAACTGATTGAACTCAATTGGTTGAACATGGAGAGTCGCTGGAAGTTGCATTTGGCAACTTACACACATAGAATAATATCAACGGGTCCTGAAGATATTAAAAGTAAGCTTGTACCCCGGTCACATGCACACTCTTCAATATCAGGAATAAGAATACGATTGCCATACCGCATCATTCGACAAGTCTCTTTCAGAAAGGGTTCACATACAATGCCATAAAAGTCTCCAATTCATTACGAGAGGACATGAGACACCTCAATCAAAGTCAGCTAAATGGAAAAAAAATCTAGTCTTCCGTGCACTATAATGTCTGCCGAATGACCAAGTTCAGCGTATGATAGTTTGATGGCGCTGACTACCAGGCTTAACAGATGAATAACGCATTTTGTGTCATTTTTTGATTGATCTTATATTTTATAGGTTAGGGTGGACATGTCACATCAGCATATCACTTTAAAGTAAATAATTTTTTACTTTTAGATATTTTATCAACATTTCTTGTTTCTTTCAACCCATTTCATTTTCGCGAAAATGTGTCGACGTATTTGTGCTGTCAGTTTTCTGCTCCTGTTCCTGTCAGTGTCCCCATCACAGAGTTCCCGTTCCCAATTCCAACAACCTCTTCCGACTACAGAGGAAGTACCTAGTTTTTGGGATAGACGTACAAAGATCTATTGAAAATGCTCCGGACATGTGTGCAGTGAGGTCCAATCACTAATTTGAGTAATTGATGATATAATTTTGGTTTTGTACTTCCAAAAGAAGTGATGAGACTTTTACATACCTACTCGAAATTCCCAGTGACTTTCTTTCCACCAGAGAAATGGTTGACTTCAATTCTGGAAAGCATTGGTAAGTCAATACATTGTTAGAATCTTTCTGATGATGATATGAATTTATTCATTCTAGCATTGGAACAACCAGAGAAGATTGATGGATATTCTGGCATTTGTGCTAAACAATTTGAGATTACTTTATTGAAATTCATCAAACTGAGAAAATATACCTTGAAGAGGGGCACTGTTCCTACAGTTTTTCAAGTAAGTCTTTTAAAGTCATAGTGAACTGCTTTCCCTTCTATTTGTCATCCTTCAATTTGCAATAACATGAACTATGTATGGCTTCTCTTCTTAGAAGCAGGCTGGAATATATACCTTTCCTACTTAACAAGCTTTCATATTCATATATGATTCCTACTGCATCAATTCTTTCAAATTCAAATATTTTCTCAACATTCCTAACAAAATTGCTTGTTAATTTTATTATGGGATATTTCAGTTGTATTGAGTGCTGAATACTACTTACCTATATACCTACCTAAGTGTTTTCCACCATATTCATCTTTTTGTCAATTTGAGTAAGTCTGAATTCAGAATAACAGTGAAACTTATTGAAATCGTTATTGCCTACTTAGCAACTTCAATTTACAATATAGGTGAAATAAATCAAGATAACCTACTTAAAAGCAACCAAGGAATTAAATTTTTTTTATGATAGTAATAATCTATTGATCTGAAAGACCTTGAGTTTCAGAACATTGTCATAATACTCATAATAGGAATACCTATATGTGATTCTGTAAAATCACAATATTTGTCTATATTATATAAATGTAATTTAAATTTTATCACTTTTGCAGTTATCATCTTCAGATTATTCATTACAAATGAATCAGTTCAATAGAATGAATCCAATGAGATTGAAATCTGAATATGTCCATTTTCATTCAATTATAGACTTACCTGATATTTTCCTTTTAAATCAGAACAAAATAGGTCCATCCAGAGCTAACAACACTTTCAATTTCCTATTTCAGGGTACCATATCTCTATGAAAGGAGTAGAAGCAACAAAGTTTTCAAAGAATGAATGATATTGAATCCTCAGTGGTGATTATTAAGTTTTTAGTATAGTAGGTACTTGAAAAAATAAATAAAACGAATTGGTTGTATTTGGAGTTTTATCATGTATGCATGTATGCATGTAAATAAAGGTTGAAACACAATAGAATAATGTTCATTTTTATATTTCTAGATTTCTTCCTGATGAAGTTGAAACCATTTCTGAACATTCCTTAGAGCCCCATCAAAGTTCTTCTGAATATTCCACAGGTCCATAGTCCTATATAATAATGGATATAGGGAATTATTTACACTGAAACAAACGATAAATGAATTTAGTGGGCAGTATCCTGAAAAATGTTTTGGGAAATGTTTCACAAGTTTGCAAGCCAAAAATTCAATCTTGGATGATCAGCACAAAGTATCAGCATGTTGAGGAATAATTTTGATATTATATATTCATAATAATTAAAGTCATGTTGGAAAAAAACTGAAAAAAGTTACTCATGAAGTAAGAAACTTGTGGTAAAGTGAAAAATTCGAATTATTTAAATGAAATTATCAAGGAAAATCGAATGAATTGCTATTTTATTCACTCATTCATTATGTTATGAAAGGATGATCTTATGTAAATATTCAATAATGCACTTACTAGTGTTTTATGAATAAATAGATATTGAGTTTATATATCTTGTTTCATAAAGGAATGATTACTGAAATGTATACATATTGATTATACCTATGTTCAGATAGAAAAACAAATAAACAATTCCAAATTTTCTATTTTCTTATGAAGTAGGTATACCAGAAGGAAACATAAAATTTCAATTATATATATAATATTCGAAAATTATCTGTATACCAATAGAAAATAATATCTGGACTATCATCACAAGGAGTTGCATCAGAAATTATATATACCTTTCATGTAATTCAAACTTCTAAAGTACTTGTGCCTACTTCACAAATGCATGAGCAAATGTGGGTTTTTAAGATCTAACTATAGTAGTGTAAAGTCAATACATTTCATTGGTTTATATAACTTGGCTCCATCATTTTGCCTAAAAAAGTCTCATATTGATTTTTTGTGAAAAAGATCAGGAAACCTATAATGAAACCATAGTGGATTAGTAAAACATTCACAGAATACTTACCATAATAAATGTATTCAATCATTATTGAACTGTTCCATTGATATACCATCATCAGCTGAATAGGTAGGTACATTTGTAATGTATGTTCATCTTTGCTCATATCTGAAATATAAACATATATAACTATAATTACGATATTACTACTAATACTGAAGGTAGGTAACTACAATGAGGTAAAGTGAATTTGATATCAGGTAGGTATCTATTGTTAAATTCTATAACTAAGTAGAATAATCTGGAGGACAACATTCTGTTGAATTTGTGGCAAGAGCAGGTAGTGTAGAATTCACATGAATTAGCATTGGATAAACAATTCCTACTTTGATACTTTATAAAGCTTATACTGCTAAATGCAAGAAAACTGCATGAAAATATTGTGGATTTGTATTCGCAACTGAAATGGCAGTACCTTAACATATCAACAAATGTTAAATACCTGAACCAGACTGCCAGTTCCAAACATTGATCAGAGTACTTGAACTGTGTGGTTCTTACCTTAGCATATACTTGATATTGTATACTTTATAATCCTTGCTGCTAGTGCTTCTGCTTCTCTGTATCACATTATTGTGCGATTGTGATGTGATCAACTCATACGTGTGATTTGTGAATGAGTTTCTACTGGGGTCTGGGGGTGAAATATGAATATTTTATTCATTATTATATCACCTAGTACCCAAATCGCAGAAAAGAGGAAGGTTAGTTCGTATCCAGATGATTTTATAAGGGTCAGTTTCAATTCACGACGATTTCACGATGACTTTTATCGCGGCGTCATTTTATTTATTTATTTATTCGAAAAACTGTGGTTATGTTAAAAATAGAGATAGATATACGAAAATGATTCATTATAAGCGGCGCTGACTACCAGGCCTAAATAGATCACTGTAGGCGATTTTCGCTGATTGGGCAGACATTATAGTGCACGGAAGACTAGATTTTTTTTCCATTTAGCTGACTTTGCCTCAATAAAGCCACTTTTAAATTTCGTCTGAAAAAAAAAAACTCTTATCAGAGCGTTGAGATTTAAGATTCCTATTACATGTCTGTTTTTGTTCTTTTTGATATATTGATTGCATTTATTCGCGAAATGTGCTATTTTTCATTTATAGGATGGTCATTATGGGATTAGATGAAAGAGTAGCTTCAGCTAAATCTCGCCCCATAGTGATAAATTGTCAGACTTCATTTATTGTAAGTTATATTTCTATAAATAAAGACGATTTATTATTATTATTATTATTATTATTTATAGACTCACCGCGTCGTGGACTGTACTGTTGTTTTCGGTAGGCCTACCTCTGCTTCCTTTGGTTTGGTGACAAAAATGCGACACAATTATTTTTCTTGTTGCACTCAATGGCTACTCTGATATTTCTCGTGGATCTGATCGTCGTGAGTGCGGATTTCTCAGCAACCTTCCATGGACACGCGCAGATTCATTTTATTTGAAATATCGCCGGTAAGTTTAATTCAATGCCATATCGTAGACAACCCGGAATTCAACTATCTATATTTAAGGACTATTTATAATGAACAAATTACACAATAATTAGGATATAGAAACACAAGTAGTGGAGACATAACATACTGCCCGCCAAAATACAATCGGGGATTGTATTTTGGCGGGCATTTAATCTATACTGGGCAATGGGCAAAGTTTCACTACTGGCCTGAGGAAAGTACCACACGCAGTTTTAACAGAAGCAACTCTACGTATTCCATCAGATCCAGGGTGGAATTTCTCAATTCTACCTAAACGCCACTTCGACGGCGGAAGTCGTTCATCCTTGACAATAACTAGTTTACCAATATCTATCTCTGGATTAGATTGATTCCATTTGTAGCGTAATCTCAGCGTATTCAAATAATCTGATTGCCAGCGCTTCCAAAAATCTTGATTTATTCTCTGAAGCAACTGCCAACGACTCAATCTATTTATCGAAACATGGGTACAATCAGGGTCTGAAAGGGCTGTAATGGGTTCAAGGGTTAAAAAGTGCCCTGGGGAAAGCGCCCCTAAATCAGTAGGGTCGCTACTAATTTCTGAGATAGGTCTAGAATTGAGGAGAGATTCAATCTGAACGAGGACAGTGTACATTTCCTCAAAAGTCAGAATTTGTTCCCCAACAACCCTCACGAAATGGCTCTTGAAAGACTTGACTCCTGCCTCCCAAAGTCCCCCAAAATGAGGACTGGAAGGGGGATTACATCTCCATTCAATATTTTCAGCCTCAAGGGCTCCTTGAAAGATAGTTTTCAGATATTTATAGGCTTCCACGAAATTAGTGCCACAATCTGAATGAATTACAGAAAAACGACCACGTCTACCAATGAATATCCTAAGAGCAGCCAAAAAAGTCTCAGAAGACAATTCAGATGCTAACTCTAGATGAATGGCCTTGGTGGCGAAGCATACAAAAATACAAACGTATGCCTTATACGTTTTGGCACCACGAAACTTAGAATGGAGTATCTGAAATGGACCACAAAAATCAGTGCCTACACAAGAAAATGGCTTGAGTTGCGTCACTCGCAACTTAGGTAAATTTCCCATCAACGGAGGAGAAGAAGTGGGTGATGTTTTGAAGCAACGAATACAACGAGACAATACGAATCTGATTGCCCTTTTAACATTCACAATCCAATAATTTTGCCATAACAAAAATTTCAAGGTCTGTAACCCAGGATGATAATTTCGGACGTGACAATTCTCAATAATGAGTTCTGTTAGTCGATGTTTTTGAGGTAAAAGAAGCGGAAATTTCTGTTCGAAACATAGATCAGAATTCGTTAATCTACCGCCTACTTTCAGAAACCCTTTCTCATCATGAAACAGTGAAAGCTTTCGCATTGGTTTCGAAACCAGTTTTCCACACTACTGATTCCTTCAGAAAACGAAACAGTCTGTACATATTTTATCAATACCAACTGTGCCTCAAACAAATCTAATGAAGTGTAATTATTCAATCGCTTATTATTAGGATTTTTCAAATTATGAACAAATCGAAGAATTATAGAAATAATTCTCTCAACTTTCGAAAGCGAGGAGAAATTTTGCAACAATGTTTCAAAAGGATTACAATCGGAATGCGAAACTAATACAATTTTCCGCTCTTCGGTGAGAGCTTCACTGCTAACTTGTTTATTGATGAGCTGTCGAGGCCAGGAATCTTGTTCCTTTGGTAGCCAAGGAGGTCCATCCCACCACAAAGAATGTTCTAAAAGAACTGATGGAGACATCCCTCAAGAGGCTGCATCAGCTGGTTTATCCTTGGAAGACACATGATTCCAAGGTAAGGGTGAAACATTCTCCTGGATTTTGCTCACCCGATTTGCCACGAATGTTTGCCAACGATGAGGTACTGAACGAATTCAATCTAAAGCCGCTGATGAGTCGGACCAAGCGAATACTTCATTGATATGTATAGTGAATTTTGTATTTGAAACAATAAATTTAATCAATTCAGACAACAGAACTGCTGCACACAATTCCAGTTCAACCAAGGAAATCCGCTTCAGCGGAGCAACCTTGGACTTGGCCATCACTAAATGTATTCCAACCTGTCCATTGACATCTGTAACTCGGAAATATACGACTGCTGCGTATCCCTTTTCAGACGAATCACAGATTCCATGTAATTGTACAATCGAAGCTGTATCTAACGATAAATAGCGAGGCAATCTAAAAGATAATAAAATACTCAATTCCTCCTTGAATTTAATCCAACGATTTGAAGTAGTGACTTCTGATACTTGATCCCAGTCTAAACCTAATACCCAAAGATGTTGCATAAAATATTTTGCAAAAAATGTAATGGGAGCAAGAAAACCTAGAGGATCAAATATCCTTGCTAAATCTGACAAGATGTTTCTTTTGGTACAAGTTCTCTCCTCCAATTCAACCTGATAAGAAAAACTATCGGAAACTGGACACCAATTCATTCCCAAAATTTTGACAGTCGAAGAATCTTCCTTATCAAACATCAAATTTTGATTCTGACAGTATTCAGATGGAATGCTCTCAAGTAATTCAGGATTATTACTCGCCCATTTTTTTAATTTGAAACCTCCATTTTCTAACAAGTAGATCAACTCTTTCTGTATCAGAAGAGCCTCTTCAACGTTAATACAGCTAGTTATGATATCGTCCACATATGTGTCAGACAATAAAATCTTTGAAGCTTTTGGATATGATTCTCCTCCATCCGCTGCCAACTGCAATAATGTACGGATTGCAAGAAAAGGAGAAGACACGATACCATGACTAACAGTATTCAGACGAAATTCTTGGATAGGTGTAACACTGTTGAATCTCCACAAAATCCGTTGGAAATCCCTATGCGCAGGCGTCACCCAAATTTGTCTGAACATCTGACAAATATCAGCAGTAAATGCAATATGATGAATCCTGAAGTTCAACAAAATAACAACAAGATTTCTCTGTAACTTAGGACCAGGAAGCAACGATTGTTTGATGGATTTGCCTTCAGGAGGAGCTGAAGCAGCATCAAATACGACCCTCAACTTTGTACTCGAACTTTAAACACAGGATGATGAGGAATATAAAAACAATCATTGTGATTTGAAGGAGTGTTAACTAATGACATATGATCTTGGTCCAAATAATCTCTCATAAAAGCCGAATACTCAACGAATAAGGTTGGATTTTTGAGGAAACGGCGTTCTAACGACGCGAGACGACGAAGTGCAATCGAACGACTATCCGAAAATGAGGATGGCTCTCCTTCTTTGAAGGGTAGAGATACGACATAGCGACCAGACGAGTCACGTGAATGTGTTTCAACGAAATGTTTTTCGCAGAATTGTTCATCAGCTGAATAAACTGAAATATTTGGAATTTCTTCCAATTTCCAAAATCTTCTCAAAGAATCATCTAACGAAGTAGTGCATAGAGAAGTTGTTATGACAGTATTCGAATTGATTTTACCAATTAATATCCAACCGAAAATTGTCTCCAATGCACTATTGGTGAAGATTTTCCAATTGGTTTTAGACTGAGATAAACTCCCGAGCTGGATGCCGACGTCATATTACCCAATCCGTTTATAGTGAACGATGATCGAAAACGGCGAAGTCCTAACCGGTTACGACAAGTTGAAGTAATGTAACTATTTTGGCTGGCACTGTCTAACAAAACTCTCATAATTTTGAAAGTACCGTATTCATCACCAATTTCAACTAGAGCTGTGCCTAACAAAACTGCTGCATGCTGCGATCTGATACTCGTTAACGAAGTTGTTTGGCTGGTGCCAGAGGGTGACTGAGAATTTTCAATAACTGACGATGTTGAAAGGGGTGTGGAAATTTGGCTATTATTTTCCGACCTTGTGCTATTCGAATTCCCACTAAAATGGAGAAGAGTATTGTGTCTAGATCGACAAATTTTACAGTGTGATTGGAGAGAACAATTCGACGAACGATGAGAGGGTTGTAGACAATTTAGACACAAAAACTTCTCTTTTGCGAATGAAAATCTTTCAAAGGGCGCCTTCTTCAAGAAACATGGGCACTTGAACAAAGCATGAAGCGAACCACATTGGGGGCACTCACCACTAGGAGCTGAAGAATTGGTCGAATTTGTTAAAAAAGTAGAACTTTTAGTGTTATGACTTGAATTTCTAAAATTATTTGGAGAACTAAAAGTCTTTTGTTGTTTTTGTGTATTTCCAACTGATTCCAATGCTGTACATTGCGACCTTAAAAAGGTAATCAATTCTTCGTAAGTAGGAATGTCTGTTTCAGCAAACTGTAACTAAAAACGCTTCACAGTATCTGCATCTAATTTTTTTATCAAAATTTGAAACAAAACAAAACTCCATGAGTTCACTGGTAAATTAAGATTTTTCAATGCATCAAGATTTTCTGAAAAACAATCCAATAATTTTCGAAGTTTGTCATGTGAGTCCGAATTCAATTTTGGGAAATCCATGATTTCTTGCCAATATGTAGAAGCAAGTAATCTTGGATTTTGATATCTATCAACTAAGGCTAAATATGCAACCTCGTAATTATCGTCGGCAAGCGGTAAAGATTTTACTGTCGATAAAGCACTTCCTGAAAGTGTGGAAATCAAATATTGAAATTTTTCTGATTTAGATAGTGACAAATTTTCATGTATCTACGCTTTATATAAGTCAAAATAGCTTGGCCAATTTTTATAATTTCCATCAAAGCGTGGCAAGTCAATTTAAGGAAGTTTTACGCTAGGATGTTTATTTGCTGTGGGTTGTGCAAGTGCAATATCTACAACTGACGAATAAATTCTTTTTATGTCATAAAACATTGTATCGAACTCAATTCTAACCAATTCTTCTGCTGCCAGATCCCCTCCATCTATGTTGGCTAGTTGCGAAACAACGGCTATATGATGTTGTTGAAATTCTTCAGCAATATTTTCGATTGTATTGTACTTCTAAGTGTGGATAAAACCTTTTGTTGTCAACAACTGTATCTGCAATTTCCTTCATTTCTTTTATACGGTTAAACCAAAGATCTCGCAAAGTACGAGATTGTTTTAACCTTGCTGCCATATTCACTAGCTATAATACTATCGAATAATCAAAATATTCAAGATGAAAATACTGAGTGTGAATAATGTGATAATCAATCTATTCTGAAAGAACTAACTCCAATAGTGAGCTGTTCAAATCAATAAATAAATTCAAAAAAGAAGACTGGCAAGTTACTTGAATGAATTTTGTTTATAAATTTTCAATTAGGTAGGAAGTTTAATATTCTGATCAAAATACTGTAGTACGTAGAATAGCTTCTGTCATGAAAATGGTATATGTAGACAAAATAGTGAAAATTCGACGAAAATTTCCCTTATCCACTTGTTTGTGTTCAAATATCTCTAATATCAAATAATGTCACAATTCGTATAGAGCGGCACTTCAAATCGAATTATAATGCAATATGAGAAGGTCAACTAAAATATATCGTTAGCCGCAATCCAGTGATAATGATTTGAATTAAACTGAATGAACAATATCGCTACGAATTTCAACAAAAAACAATCGATGCAAAACTGGATTTCTAAATAGAAAGGAATATATTTCTATTTTGTCAATG
Source organism: Chrysomela aeneicollis (assembly GCA_029955515.1). Lineage (NCBI taxonomy): Eukaryota > Metazoa > Arthropoda > Insecta > Coleoptera > Chrysomelidae > Chrysomela > Chrysomela aeneicollis. The sequence goes on from JARUHQ010000004.1 coordinate 20,213,825, forward strand.
TAAATAAACAAATTATCGAATGGATAAAATGATCGAATGAGATTTCTATCGAAACGAATTTTATACGAATGAGAAATTTATAGTCTATGAATGAGAATTATATACATTCAATACGATATGGCAATGATAACTCTAACGAAATGAAAATTGACGATCCAGCTCAAGAAGGACCAATGTTTTCTCTTGCGTAATGCATATAATAATATAATCGAAATCAAATACGAGGGAAGGTTGGAGATTTATAGACTCACCGCGTCGTGGACTGTACTGTTGTTTTCGGTAGGCCTACCTCTGCTTCCTTTGGTTTGGTGACAAAAATGCGACACAATTATTTTTCTTGTTGCACTCAATGGCTACTCTGATAGTTCTCGTGGATCTGATCGTCGTGAGTGCGGATTTCTCAGCAACCTTCCATGGACACGCGCAGATTAATTTTATTTGAAATATCGCGGGTAAAGTTTAATTCAATGCCATATCGTAGACAACCCGGAATTCAACTATCTATATTCAAGGACTATTTATAATGAACAAATTACACAATTAATTAGGATATAGAAACACAAATAGTGGGGACATAACACTACCAAAGTTGAAGCCAATCGAATTAAGCGATTTAAATGTCGATGATTTGGACATTGCCAAACAGAAGTTGAATTCGTATTCCAAGACGTTGGACGACCTAATTCATCAACCGTTTGTGAATAAAAATAAATCTTGGTTCACATATTTCACCATAGCCCTCATCGTGGTCCTGATTCTTCTATACCTATCCAATAAGTTCAGAAGAGTAAGAAGCCGAGTTATTGGTGGTCCATCCGAACCACCGACGCCTGCACCCAGAGGAAGCCACACCATGAGAAGCATGTTTCCAAGAAGACGACCCGACGTAACAACCCCTACACAACCAGAAGAAGAACTTGAAGTCTCCATCATCAACCCCGACGCCTAGGGATCCATTTCCAAAAGCTGTTGACATAGCAACATCTTTTTCAAGAGGATGGGAGCTGTTATATCAAGATTCTCGCTGAAGTCATCATCTGACAGATCTCAGGGTACTGCTGAATCCAAGGTCAAGCAGTAACCAAAGCTGCACGAGGCTGCTTCCTTAGGATGCTACACGTGTCTGCTGATTCAGCAGACCGAGCCTACTTATTCTCGCGGCAACCCAGCTGAGACACACTTCTTTGTCACTTACTATTCAAGTAACATTAATCAACCATTCTATATTGTAAAGTTTTCAGTTCATTAATAAAATTGTTTTTGAAAAGTCGTTCGTGCTTCGAGTGATATAACATGTATAAGTACAGTACACTTTATTAGATTTTCGATAATTTTATTAGCTTTAAGTTAATCTTAGATTTCTCATGTAATAAAGTTCTTGTAACTTGTTTGAGAAATAAATAAATAAATATTTCGCAGATATTTTGAGTGCCGAAATGTGTCATGTATCATATAGAATAATCATGATCAACGAATTGAACTTTTGTGCATTCAATCATAATCTTTCGAAAACTGCAGTTCATTGGATTAGAACTAACCAAACTGTTTTGAGTATAAAAGACATAATAGTTGGATTTTGTGAAGCTGCCAATAGTTTGTCGAGTAATGTACTATTGGAATACTTGTATTATAGTGATTCCCATATAATATCAGATTTGAATATAAGACTATGAATAAAATGTGTTTGCTTTATTTCATTCAATCTGCAAAGTGATATGAACTCCGAAACATCTATACAATGAGGTAAGAAACAGCTGTTCCCGTAAAATTTCTGTAATCTCCTAGAAATGATCTGACTGAATTCACTGAGCATGGGTTGCATTACATCCTCATAGAATGTTTTATTGAATATGCCAATATGCCAATCCATGTGACCTATTGGAGGCCTGGCATGAACTTGCCATCGATTATCGCTGCAACTTTTATCTCCAAATTAAGCTACATTGCCTTGTTCACTACAATTGTCCCGATGTGACTACACACTGAAATGGAGCACCATCTTCACAAGTAGCATGTATTTATTGTAGAACAGCATTACATAGAATAGCCATTTCCGATCTGTCCCATGTCATTTTTAACCCTCTATATGTTTTTAGACTCACCCTATATATGTTTCTCAGGGTTCAGATAGCGCTCGAGAGTGTTTCAGACTCCATCAATAAATAACAAAGTAGAATTCGGAAGTGTAAAATTTCACACATTCGAAAATGTAGGCTTTATCGTCCTTTCGTTATGTTGTCGTATACTTGCCGAACATGCGATAAGGACTTCGAATTCATTTTTGTGTGTTGGTTTAGTCTAATGTACTTCCATCATTAGATTAGATTAGATTAGATTTATTTTCATCTCTTTGGTATACAGCATGTACATGAGATAGGTCATTTTCAACATATTGTTCCTTACATTATGCAGTATGAGTAACTGAAAACTGGAACATAGTTTGAAATATTTTTGTTACATTTCACACTTAACTATTTACAAATTATGAAGAATTAGTATAAAACAAACACGAAAATTTTGCAATGGAACTTACAGAAACATGTTATAATTTGCAAAATACAAAAAAAAAGGGAATAATTTCCAAGGGATCTACCACTTGGCATTAAGAAATTCATTCATGGAGTAGAAACAATTTGCAAGCAGAAATTGCTTCAGTTCTTTTTTGAATTTTTTGTGATCGTGGATTCTTTTTATGTTTTCTGGGAGGTGATTGAAAGCATTGGCTCCTGCATAGCAGGGGGATTTTTTGTATCCCATCTGATTAAATCGTTTGATGTGGATTTTGGGACCTGATCGAGTTGAATGTTCATGTATTTCATGAGTTTTAGTAAAAGAAGCAAAATTTTGATGAACGTAAGTTAATATTTTATACAGATAGATTCCAGTCAGAGTAAGTATTTTATATTTGCGGAAGGTGTCCTTGCAGGATTCGTTATAGCGCATATTGAAAATTAGCCTCAAGAATCTCTTCTGGACTATGAATATACGAACTACTTCTACAGATTGTCCCCAAATTATAATATTTGTGTTTAGTATTGAGTAAACAAATGAATAATAGAAGTTGAGCAGATGATTTTGATTAAAACTGTTTTTTAAGGTCATGAAGGCGAAGTATGTTTTATTTAGTTTGGTACACAAGTAATTGATGTGTTCTTTGAAATCTAGTTTACTGTCCAGTTGTGTTCCTAAAAATTTTGTATGGGTTGAAGATTCCAGTGTAGTTGAGTCAATATTAAGTTTTATATTGTGTATTTCTTTATATTTGTTAATGAACTCTATAGATACAGCTTTCGTTAAGTTGTTTATCAGGTGGTTGTTATGGCACCAGTCCGAGAAATTCTTTATTACGTGTGATAACTTGTGTTCTAGGCCATTCATGCAGTCTGATGCTACAATGATAGTAGTATCATCTGCGTACATGAATGCTCTTCCGTGCTCAATGAAACATGGGAGATCATTTATGTACAGGAGGAAAAGAAGAGGTCCCAGAACTCCCCCTTGCGGGGTGCCGAGTTCTGTTGATTTTTCGTCTGAGAATGAATCTTTTATTTTAACCTGGATTTTTCTGTTAGTCATGTATGACTGGATCCATTGGTTTATCGGACCACGGATTCCAATTTTTTCCAATTTTTCACATAGAAACTTTGGATTTATGGTTTCGAAAGCTCTAGTGAGGTCGAAAAATATACCACAAATAAATTTCCCTTCATCGATGTTCTCATGTATATATTGAACCATTTCCGTAGAAGCAGTTTCAATTGAGAAATTTTTCCTAAAACCATGTTGGCATGAGGTGATTAATTCATTTTTATTTAGAAAGTCAACTATTTCATCATATACTGCTTTTTCGATAAGTTTAGAAAAGGATGTTAGTACACAGATTCCTCTATAATTATCAATAATATTTTTTTCTCCTCTTTTGTGTACTGGTATAACTTTTGATATTTTCAATTTAGTTGGAAATTTTCCTTCACGGATAGAGGTGTTGATGATATCTGCTAGATAATTTGAAATTATGAAACGACTTTCGGTCAATATCTTCATGGGAATTTCGTCAATTCCACTTGAATATTTATTTTTGAAATTGATAAGAATGTTTTCGATTTTAAAATGGTCTATGGGCAAAAAATACATAGAGTGGACTATTGAAATTTTTGAAGTGGTAAACATATGAGCAGGCATGTTCATATTTTCGATCTGTTTTTTGATGGATTCTGAAAAATGATTGGCAAAAAGGTTGGAAACATTCATGTTGTTTGATATAATTTCATTTTCGATTTTCAGGTTAATGTTTTCATTTATTTTCTTTGATTTTCCAAGTGTGTTATTGACCATATTCCATAATGATTTGGATTTATTGTTTGAGTTCAAAATTTTATTTGCAGAGTAATTTCGTTTCTCTTGGCGAATTTTGTTTTCAATAGATTTTTTGTTCTGCTTATATTTCTCAGAAAGATTATTGTCTCCTGGAATGGTTTTTCTAACCCAATTGAAATATTTTAGTTTTTCTATTTCAGATAACAGGTCATCTGATAATATAATTTTTTGTTTTACATATTCATTATTTATATACTTGATTTTTCGTTTCCCAAAACAAATTTCGAAGCACCATTTGAAATGGTCGACAAATTCTTCAAACATTTCATCAACATCTGATGTTTTTTCAGGTATAAATTTGCTGAACCTGTATTTGAATTCCTCAACTGATTGTTTATTGTATATCCTAACCCGTTTATCCTCTTGATTTTTTTCTTCTTTGCAAACAGTGCCTATTTTCCATCTGAAAGTGTGTCCCAGATGATCGGAAAATCCTGGGTTCACAACATTAATTGTATAATCATTAATATTTGTGATAATATAATCAATTCCACTCTCTGTGATTTTTTCACCGTATTTACCTATTCTAGTAGCATCTTTGCTGATTGATAGAAGTTGGTAAGAACTGATAAGGTCATATAGTTGTTTAAACTGAAAAGATGTAGGGTCTAAAAAGTTTATGTTGAGGTCACCACATAGTATTATCCACGAATATCTGGTGATAGCTTTCATCAGTTATATAAGTCTGAGAATCACTCATCGCACAGGCTAGTTCCATCCCGTTTATGTTTGGAATAAATATTGTCAACTCTGGCTTTCGAAGATACCAAACCTATCAATCGATCTAAATTTATTATTACTATTATTATGTTCATTGTCACAAGTAGGTAACCGTTCAATTACCTTCGATTTCACAATCTTTCAATCAGCAATACCTCCTCATGTTTTCCAAAGTCAAAACGATATTTCAGCTAATCAATCATTTTTCATTGTTCGGTCCTACTTAAACAAAAAACTAAGGAGTCAGCAGGGTTGGGACTTAGGAAAGGTTATCGAAAAGATAGTCAGAGGTGATCAGGTCTCGAGAGGGTTAGCATCTTAGAAAGGAGGGCTAACGTTTGTTGCCAGAAAGAAGACTGTGCTAAGACTGTGAGAGATAGGGCCAGTGAGAACAAGGTGCTCGTAGAATGTAAGTACTCTATTTTTAATTTGAATAAATCTTGTGTTTGGTAGTTCCTCGCGTCGCTATTCATTTGTTGACAACCTTCTAGTGGTTCTGTTGGGTGTTTAGGGAAGTTGAGAGTACCTCTCGACAAGAAAGTGAGCGTTCTATTCAGTGTCACCCCGGCTACGTTCCCCAAATTAGCTAATCTAAGAAAGAGGGTGTGACATATATGGTGGAGGCTCCTCGCTCTTTCCCGTAGGTTAATTCATCATAATTAACCGTTTTCAATCCCAATTTCTGTTTGGAAATTGATGAAGCGTGTTTCTTGTTTTAAATATATAGGAGCGCATAACGAAAATTTAAAATCTCAATTGAATTAGGTAATTCATCATGAAAATTATCTTTGCAAGACAGCTTGACTTCACAAATTAATTGATACGGAATTAGTTTTGATTTGATTAAATATAAAAAGCAATATTTGCGTAATTATCGAAGGCGCGAGTTCGCGAATTCGACATAGTAAAACGAACAATTGAAACAACGGGCATTGCCCGACCATGCAAAGAATTTGATGACTCTACATTAGCCTATATATCGAAGTCACAGTAGGTCAGTGTAACTCGTAGCTCTTGTTTATGTATCGTACGATAATTCCAAGAATACCGAGACAATACTAGCTTTTCTCACGATAAACTATTCGAGTACCATGTTCTAATTTATATGAACCACTGGAATTTGTCAATGTATGGGGGCGATTCAGAGGTTACGAATCCCAAGATATTCATTTTTCTTATATATGAATTGTACAGGAGGTCCTGATCTTGAAACGATATCCCTATACAATTCGTTTATATTGTTCACCGACTAAGTATAATAGGTTTGCACGAGAATATACATACCAACCAACCACAGGAAGGATGTTATAAGCCCGGCTGCGATATTATTATTTTTAGTGGAAACTAGAGAATTCAGAGACGACCAGGCTGAGGAGATTTGCAGCAGATTTTTTTTGTATCTATTCCATATAGGCAAAGCAGAGCTAGAAGCAGCGGAAAGGGAAATATCAGACCTCGTATATAAATTTCATTTCAGAATATATTCATCTTTAATAATTCCAATATTTTTCCTCGTTACATATAGATGTATTTATATATTAATTGATAACACCATTCATGACTCAACTAGCTTGTTATCCTATATATTTCGAATGATCGATAATACGTGGCATGAACAAGAAAAATAATCCTGAAGATAGAAAACAACTAAGAAGTGCATATATGTTAAGAATAATATTTCCACAAGAATGCTTGATCTCAATAGTATCAATGAACATTGTGAACAACTTTGGATACAAATTAAAATAAATAATATCTTGTTTGCTATTGGAAACACATATCGCCCTCCGAAAGGTAATTTAGCTTCTTTTATTAATTCTATAGACGATTCCCTGTCTCAAATAATACCTATGGTTGATGAAATAATTTGTTTTGGTGACATGAATGTGAACTTGTTATCCAAGAATATCTTAAGTGAGTATTTTGAGGGCTATAATTTTTCACAACTTATCAATGAACCTACTAGAATTGTAAGTAATTGTATGACGCTATTAGATCCTATATTCATAACAAATACGAAGTTCGTCACTAATTCTGGTGTGAAAGATGCAAGCTCTGTTTCTGATCACTGCCTGGTATTTACTGAAATTCAGATTGACTGTCCCAAGCAAAAACCTAAAATTCATACCTATAGAGATTTCAAGAATTTTGATTTTAATCAGTTCTGTACAGATTTAGTAAGTGCACCTTTCCATGATATTTATACAATCGACGATATTGATGTTAAAGTTGAATTTTTCACTGGGCTAACTCTATCTATTTTTAATAAACATGCACCTATCAAGACAGCGCGTATGACAAAAGCTCCCGCTCCTTGGTTGACATATCCTATCAAAATAATGATGAAAGAAAGAGACAATGCTCTCGCAAAATTCAAGATTTCGAAATCACAAACTGACTGGGTTCACTACAAAAATTTGAGAAATTTTACATTACTATCTGTTCGTCGTGAAAAGAAGGCTTATTATGACCATTTATTCAAATCTAAAGACTCTAAAAAACTATGGAAAAACATAAAGAACATCAATAATAAGAAAAATAATACTAATTTACCAAGTACCTTGCAAAATCCTGAAGAAATAAATAATTATTTTACTTCAGTATTTATTGATGATGATATTGATAACGACCTTTTGAAATACTATGATAATAATAAATACCCAAAACTTAAAAATCAAGAAAGTGTTTTCAAACTAAAATTTATCTCTGTTGATCAAATGAAACAAGTCTTATCTACTATCAAATCTAATGCCACCGGTTTTGATGGTATATCCATCAATATGATTAACTATTGTAGTCCGTTTTTAGATAGTTACCTCACTCATATTTTGAATTGCTGCTTAGAAAAATGTTATTTTCCTAATCTATGGAAAATTGCTATTGTCAGACCTTTGAGTAAAGTTTCGAACCCAGTGAACTTCACCGACCTTCGTCCAATAAGTATTCTCTCTGCGCTTTCGAAAATTCTAGAGAAACTCATCCATCATCAAGTAATTACATATCTTAATGAAAATAATATTATTCCTGATTGTCAAGCCGGGTTTAGAAGTGGGTATAGCACATCAGCAGCGCTCGTACAGGTTACAGATGACATAATACGAAATTCTGATAGTAAAGAGTTGACAGTTCTAGTTGCCTTAGACTTTTCGAAGGCATTTGATACTATTAATCATACATTATTATGTTTCAAATTGAAATATTATGGATTCTCGGATGAGGTAGTCTTTCTATTTCTCTCATATCTCACGAATCGCTGTCAATCGGTATGTTATAATAATGAAATGTCGTCAACACGAAATGTTACTTCTGGTGTGCCTCAAGGGTCAATCTTAGGACCATTACTCTTCATAATCTACACCAGTGATATCCTAACCTCTATTCAGTATTCTAAAGTTCAGGCTTATGCAGATGATACACAATTATATATCAACCTAAATATACACAACTATGGAACTATTCAAAGCCTCATCAATTTTGACCTACAAACCATTTCTAATTTAGCTACACAACACAACTTGAAATTGAATAAAAATAAATGTCACTTGATGCTTTTCGGTAATAAAAAGAATAGGGCTATTGTCTCACAAAATATCTCAATTAAAATTGATGATACCATTCTACCTGTTGTGAATTCCATTAAAAACCTGGGTGTCATTTTTGACTCCAACCTTAAATTTGATTTGCATTCGAATGATTTGCTTAAAAAATCGTTCAGTACTCTCAAACTGATTTACTCAAATAGGCATTATTTTAGTCAACCAATCAGGAAACTTCTCACAGAGTCGTTGGTCTTATCACGCTTTGACTATGGGGATATTGTGTACAGCAATCTTTTGAGCAAATTTGACGTTAATCGGATACAGAAGGTACAAAATTTCTGTTGTAGACTTGTCTACTCCTTACGAAAATACGATCATGTCTCTAGCAAAATCATAGAACTGAACTGGCTGTCAATGAATAATCGTACTAATTATAATCTTTGCAACTTTCTGTATAAAGTTTTGAGTTCCAAAACTCCTTTGTCACTATACAATAAACTGTCTCCTAGGTCTATGCTACATTCAGTGGATGTAAGATCAAAAAACAAATTTCATGTTCCTCGTCACAAAACGTCACTGTTTCAGAGGTCATTCACTTATCGCTCCATCAAATTCTACAACTCTTTGTTAATCAATTATATGCAATTTTCGAAAACAAAAATAAGAATCATTCTGAAAAAACATTTCAGTAATAACATGAACTTGAATACCTTTTCTTAAATTTTATTTCAGCCATTACTTAACTTGTCACATATTTCATCTAGGTACTCATGTTATAAATTATTGTTATGCGTTATGTTTAGACTTCCCTCTCTTTTTTGCATTTATCATTTTTGTGATTTCAATTGTACATCTTAGGTTAAGTGTAAGAGTAGCCTTTGGCTAAACTGCGCCTATTTTGTACCTTTCACCAATAAAGACGTATTATTATTATTATTATTATTAAGTGGAAAAATCTTAGTCTCAATCAAATCACCTGGACACAAAGACACTATAGAAGGGCAGAAAAACGAGCACATAGAAAAGATAGCAGAGTTCAAGCCCAAACACCGAAGTACAAGTATTTTTATACCTGCAAATACAGAAGAAACCCCCGAAAGAAAAGAAATACCTCAGGCACTGCCCAGAAGCGGACTGAAATACGACGAGAACAAACAGAATCCGAACCCCTTCAAACCATCCACATCGATAAATCGATCACCGATACTATCCCGACAAGTCAATTCCCAAGAAGAAATAGCTAGCAGCAGTTCTTCGGAAGAAGACACTTTCGACAGTGGCGAATCTCAAACGAGGGCAGAATCAGAACCCGAAGAAGTAATTCAAAATATCCCAGAAAATCATCGACGGGAAACGACAAACGCGACGATAAACATGTCAAATATATCGATAAACGACGCAAGAGTAGCAGCGAAAACTCCAGCAGTACCAAAGTTTATTAGCCCTGAGACTTTCCATCCATGTAAAGGAAATGCAAGCAACTTTATCAAGAATTATGAGAGAGTTGCCATCGCGAATGCATGGGACGACACTCTTAAAATTTGATACTTTGGATCATTCTTGGATGGTGCGGCAAATTTGTGGTATCAGTTATACGTAGATGAGGAAGATAATAAGCCGAAAACATGGGAAGATATCGTGAAAGACTTCCTGAAGGAATTCGAGGATACTGAAACAATAGATGGTCTACTAGAAAAAGTTGAAAACAGGAAACAAACCTCATCCGAAACAACGAGAAGTTATTTTTACGAATTGAGAACGTTGTATTACGATTATGACCCATCCCTCAACTTTGAGAAATTTAGGAAAATATTTGAAAAAGGACTTACAGAAGGGTCATATTATGATTATTATTGGCTAACTAATACTCCGAACAACCCTCCATCTTCCTTTGAGGAATTAAAAAAGCTTACTATCACAATCGATAAAGCGCCAAAAAGAAAATCAGAACCAGAGAGTGGGTATACACCCCGGACTCCAATAACAAATAACAGATTCAATAGATATACACAATATACCCCACATTCCAGAGGATACTATAGAAATAATCAAACTAATTACAACAGAACTTTCAGACCGCAATATCCGGAACGTACTCCCAGATATGAGGCAAATACGTCTCAATATTTTACCCCACAGCGTTACCAGAACCAAAGGCAAGAACTACCACAGTATAGCAGTCAACGAAAACCAGGGAACTTCCACAGGCCACAAAACCTAGGGAGAAACTTTGGAAGAACAGAAGAGGTCCACTATGAACCAGAACATACCTATCAAAGAAACACCCCAGCAACACGAACAGCAGACAATAGACCCAGGTGTCACCGATGCGACAGAATAGGACACTACGCAAATTCGTGCCCAAATCAACCAGCAGAAAGAAGTATGTACCCAAACGGCAGAGGGCGGCAAAATTAAAACCCCGGGCCGTCCTTACAACAAACGGGGAAAAAAGACAAGCGTCCACATTAACTTTCAATGTTTCCATAAATGACCAACCCTCTCGAGCTATCCTAGATACAGGCGCCGAGTTGAACGTAATCGATAGAACAGCCGCAAAACATATTTTCCCGGAACACAAAATATATTCACTGAGAACAGCAGGAGGACATAGCATTAGGGTACTGGGAAAAATAATATTTCGCCTAAAAATTGGCAAACTCGATACAACTTGTGAGGCAAAAGTTGTTGAAAATTTACCATACCCTCTAATTTTGGGAATGGAATTCTTGAATAAACATAGGACAGTAATTGATCTAAAGGAAAGCACAGTGTCCTTGGAATATGGAAATGAAACAATATATCTAGAAATCAAGGAACAATCTAGAAGCAAGAGTATTACAATTATAACTCATGAGACAACACGGAAAATTCACCAATACCCAAGTATTAACCCTCGTTATTATTACAACTCCAGAGGATTCTATAAGACATTATACCATCAAGAAGCCCTCAAAAGTATATCGAATGCGGCCGAAAAGCAACAAAACGATAATAAAACTGTATGTACCACGCAGCCGAGAAAACACGAAATTTCAGAAATAGATATACAAACGAAGTATAGGAGCGAAACAAACAACATCGACGAATCGTACGAGGAATTTTTAAAATCTGAGAATAACATAGACGACCAAATCACCAGAGCATTGATAATAGAAAAAACGAAAGACCTATTTACTTGTCCTACAGATTATTCCATAGCACATTGCGTAGCAGAAGATTTCCTAATGGAAAAAGGAATAGCTAAAGAATTCAAAACAAAGTTTCAGAACATCGAATTTCTGAAATCCCAAAATAAGAAGGAAGGGAGTGTAGCAATATTACAAGACGAAAACAGAAGAATATTCTATTTGATCACTAAGGAGAAGTCAAATAGAAAACCAACATACCGCAGCCTATTTTCATCTTTGACAGAGATGAAAGAGTTTATAATACGGAAAGAAATTAAGAAAATAGCTATGCCACGAATTGGGTGCGGACTAGATAAGTTGGACTGGTCCATTGTGAAGAAGATTATTTATTTTATTTTTGGAAATTTAGATATAACAATACTGATATGTACTTGGAATCCTAAGAGGGACATGAAGAAGAATCATAATGCCGTTTTATCACACCTGGAAGAACAAGAAACTTTGAGAATCATCGAAAAATGCCAAGATACCGAATTGCACAATATTGGAGATGAAGAAACACGGGTTCTGAATATTTTACAGAATGACAAAAGTCGCCTGAATGATGATAAAATTTGGAAACTCGGATCAGCTCAAGATTACTTCTTTCGTCCAGGAGATGAGAAAATCATCAACTTGGAAATTTATGACCCTGAGTATCCACAAGAAAACAAGGAAATTATGTTTCACATAAACGAAAATTTTCTCGTAAAAAGTAGATTGCAGCAGTTATCAGATATTTACTGTAAACAAGGAAAATTGATGATTCGCTTGAAGTCCCTATCACCTACAGCAAAAACAATATATAAACGTACCACTATAGGAATTTTGCAAAACCGACAACAACCATCGGTAGAAAGATCCGTTAAAAATCACGCAATTTTATCTTTGACACAATCCTCAGAGGATATAGTGTCATTGGAAGACCACAAGATAGACCACGTAAAAGTCAAAAGAATATTTGAAAAGCTGAGTAGACTTTTAGAAGACTACCACGACAAAATCAATGGGATTAACGGACCTAACAGAGCACTACATCGACGTAGGCAACGCTCAACCGATAAAAAGCAGACCATACAGGGTGTCGCAAAAAGAGCGGGATATAATAAGTGAGCAAATAAAAGAAATGTTGGAACATGGAGTAATTAGTCCATGTCATAGCCCATGGGCTAGCCCCGTAGTACTCGTGAAGAAAAAAGATGGGCAAATCCGCTTCTGCGTTGATTATAGAAAAGTAAACGCAGTAACAAAAAAATCGACTTATCCATTACCACAAATAGAGGATATACTAACCTACCTCGGAGGTGCTCGTTATTTCACAACACTAGATATGTTTTCGGGATATTGGCAAGTCAAAGTAGCCGCAGAATCCCGACCTATCACGACATTTATTGCTCAAGGACATGGTTCATACATGTTCAACGTGATGCCCTTCGGATTGACCTGCGCAGGCTCAACCTTCCAGGAATTAGCTGATAAGGTTTTTGAAGGAATGAAATGGCGAGATGTATTGATTTATTTGGACGACATAGTCGTATTTTCGAAGACGATGGACGAACATTTAGAAAAACTCGAGAAAGTTTTTCAACGGCTTCGTCAAGCAGGATTGACATTAAAGCCTAGTAAATGCGTTTACTTACAGTCTCAGGTGAATTTACTAGGGTATATAGTAAGTGACAAAGGGGTGTCACCTGATGATACTAAACTGATAGCGATAAAAGACTTTCCAACGCCGAAAAAAGTTAAAAATGTACAGAGCTTCTTAGGATTATGTAATTACTATCGAAAATTCATAAAAGATTTCGCCACCATTGCAAGACCACTACACGATATAACAAAAAAAGATACTGATTTTAAATGGGGTCCACTTCAAGAGGAATCATTCCAAGAACTGAAGAAAAAATTAGTATCAGCACCACTTTTAAGCCACTATGATCCAAATAAAAACTGCATTCTGCACACTGACGCAAGCAAAGAAGCAATTGGGGCAATACTCCTACAGGAGGATGATAACAATATACCCCATCCTGTAGCTTATATCAGCCGTAGTTTATCGATAGCGGAAAAGAACTACCCCATAATGGAGATGGAAGGATTGGCCATTATTTGGGCACTAAGTTACCTCCGACATTTAGTTTATGGCCGCCCAGTCAAAATCGTGACAGATCATCACAGTTTATGCAGACTCAAGACACTGAAAGATCCATCTAGTCGAGTATGTAGATGGGCATTGAAATTAGAAGACTACGACTACTCGATAGAGTATAATAATGGCAATAAGCATAAGGATGTTGATTGTTTATCGAGAAACCCTGTTGACACTCCAGAAAATTGCGAAGAAGATTTAGAAGACATACCTACCTTCCTGCTAACTTCTTTAGAGATATCAGCTATACAGAGGAAGGATGAAAAGCTAGTAAAAATAATGGAAGCTATAGAAACCCCGAACGACCCATCAGTTACTAAAACAATGAAAAAGAGTGCAACAAATTTCAGGATGAAAGACGGTGTATTATATAAAGTAAATGAAACAAAAGATGGTCTAGACTACCTCTTAGTCATACCAGAAGAACTAGTAGCAGAAATATTATTCGAGCACCACGTTTCCCCAACAAGTGGACACGCAGGAATAACAAAAACTTTTCATCGAATAAAAAATCGCTATTATTGGGAAAAAATGCAACAGGACATAGAAAAATTCGTGAAAGGTTGTACCGACTGCCAGGCTAGGAAAGGAGAACCATACAGGAAGAAACCAGGATTATTACAACCCATAGAAGTTGGTCTCCCTTTTGAAAAAGTCGGAATTGACCTGTTGGGACCATTCAGAAGGAGTACTCATGGAAACACCATGATAATCGTAGCTACAGATTACGCTACAAGGTATGCTGAAACTAAGGCACTTACTTCAGGTAAAGCCGGTCCGGTCGCCCAATTTATTCTTGAAAATATTATTCTGAGACACGGAAGTCCTAAAATAATTTTGTCGGACAGAGGACAAACATTCAGGTCTTGCTTAGTACAAGAATTGTTAAAAATAATGGGTGTTAACTCCAAATTCACCACAGCCTACCACCCTTGCTGCAATGGTCTAACAGAGAGATTGAATAGAACACTAGCTGATTCTCTAGCTATGTACACTAACACCAAACAAACAGATTGGGACAAGTATTTAGCACATGTCACTTTCGCTTATAATAGCGCAAGACAAGAAACAACAAAATACTCACCGTTTATGTTAGTATACGGAAGAGAACCTATCGTCCCTACAGAAGCGAACATAATGGAAACCCAATGTTCAACAGATGCTATTCAGATCAGAGAGAAGGCATTATTAGTTAGGAATACAGCCGTAGAGAATATAAAGAAACGACAAAACTCTGATAAAGCAAGATTCGATGAAAAACACAGGAGTCTAGAGTTCCAGAAAGGAGATAAAGTAAAGATTTTCACCCCCGTAAGAAAGGTCGGTAGGAGCGAAAAACTGCTGTTGAAATGGTTTGGTCCCTACAGTGTCGAAAGAAAAATCGGTGAGGTGAATTATGAGATTAAAAAAGGTAATAACAAAAATGCGAAATTTGATATCGTTCACGTATCAAGAATGCTGAAGTGGAACGATCCTTGGTGCAGCAGCAACAACCCCTCCAACCCCAAAATTGAAATTTCTGATGACCAAAGTGATATTGAAATTGAAAGGGAGGATATCAAAAATGCTAAAACACCTGTCGAATTGACAGATGAGCATACTGTAGAAAAAGATGAAACAGTATCAATAGGAAATAGTAACGAACCTACCAACGACGAACTAATAAATACACAGGACGAACTAATACCTAGATATAATCTCAGAAGTAGAAAAAAACACGAAGATTCACCAAATAATTCCAAGAAAGCGAGTCGTGACAACGTCATAACAAAAGTTTTGGCCATTTTTGGAATTAAAAATTAAAATAATTGAGTTATAAATATTCACATCCACATACCTGACGTTTATCTAATAACCAACATTTGTTATAGGATTTCAATAATAATAATTTTCATTCGCCTGGCTGATGCATAATAGTATGCCAACTATAGTCGACCAAGTCCAAGCATACGAAGGGGATATTATATACCATAATTCCCTATTCGGACTGATGTGCACGATATTCCTAGTACTTAGCACATATGCACTATATCGCGGAATAGTGAGATACTTAAAAAACCGAAAGAACCTAAGGAGTAGGACGACTACTGCAGTAGTTGCCAAAAGGCAACAAGAAAGGAAAGAGACGGAAATAAAATCTAATCGGCAATTTATCATGGAGATAGAAGATGGAGAATTGGCAAATCTTGATAATGGAGGTCAACTCAACTGTTCATTAAGAGAACTGAATGTACAAGAAGCAGTATCAAATTAAGATATTTTTTGAGATTGTTCCTCGTACCACAAAAAAAAAAGAAATAGTTGAAGAGAACTCAACATACAAGAAGCAACGTCGAATGAAGATTTTGTTTCTTGTACCAAGGTAAAAGTGAGAATTAAGATTCTCAAATATATTTCCTATCGTTTTGATAATTATAAAAAAAAATAATAATAATAAAAAATCAATTGGGGGACGAAAGCATTCATAAAAGAAAAAATAGTAGCTAATTGATTCCTCACATCAAAATAGATTTTTTTTCTTAAATTTCCAGAAATCAATTAGATAGCTATCTATTGGCAATTTAGATAGATAATGAGATCTTGCTTCAATAATATGATCTTGACGAAGTGATTTGATGATTTGGTTTTGAATGTGGAGGATGCAATAGATAGGACATGGTTTCATAATATTTCATTTTATTACTATAATTTCCAAAATCCAGGTATTAAGCATGGTTGAGAGTATAAACTTACACTGATCTTTATTTTTATGTAAACATCCATCGGAACGAAACTCACCGCCCCAAAAAAGCCAACACCAAGTCAAGCCAAGTGGACTTTCAACGTAGCCAAATACCAGATGACACAATGTACCAACATACCATGGACCTAGGCATAAGGATGCTTTCTTCAACTTAGGAGGACCCTGTTGCAAGAAACGGACTCACCCTGTAGACCCTGGAAGCCTCCCAGATCCATACGACTAGACCACGACAGAAAGCGACACCTGCCAGAGATTCTACCAAATCCACGAGGACATTACCACACCATATATACAGTGGCCAGCGGCCGTTGTACCTGTTGGTTATAATCAAGAATACCAATGAAAGGCCCTACGAGACACTCATCAGTGAAGCAGCGCCTGGATACAGATACCGAATACAGTTGTCAATTTTAACTCCCTGAAACCAACGATACTGTGACTTGGTCCAGAGTAGTGCAGGCAATAGGCACCCGTAGATAGAAGCCACAGTTCCTGAAAGCCAAATATCGACGTTCGTCTGAATCGGTTAATGCCTCCTGGAACTGTCCCACGGGGAGGCTTCAGTCGCCTTCAGTCAACGGTCAACATGGAAGGAGAGAGGGAAAGAGAAAGCAAACAATCTTTCTTAAGTACAGGGCACAGTCATCCTATGACAATCGTCATGCTACCCCCACCTACTACGATAGAGAACGTCGCGCTGAAGAGACTTATTTTGGTGTTTGGCGAGAACATTATTTGTGTGTTTCGTTGACTATTCATTGTATCATGTTTGGATTGAAGCGATTTTGATTTATATAGATGAATTAGATTAGTCAAAAAAAAGAGATTTAGATATGTAAATATAGTTGATATGGATTTGTAAAGATTTTGATTTTATATAGACATTAGTTTTATGAATTTTCATTTACAAAAATTATGTTATTAATCACTCAATTAATTTCCCTCAGAAACATATTGTCAATGTAATATTGTATATTTTAGATCCCATACCTGGAAACTAACTCTCACAGTCGGTACTCAATATATTACATGAAATTCAAAACATTGGGGACCAATGTCGATAGGCGGGGGGAATGTGTCAACTCTGGCTTTCGAAGATACCAAACCTATCAATCGATCTAAATTTATTATTACTATTATTATGTTCATTGTCACAAGTAGGTAACCGTTCAATTACCTTCGATTTCACAATCTTTCAATCAGCAATACCTCCTCATGTTTTCCAAAGTCAAAACGATATTTCAGCTAATCAATCATTTTTCATTGTTCGGTCCTACTTAAACAAAAAACTAAGGAGTCAGCAGGGTTGGGACTTAGGAAAGGTTATCGAAAAGATAGTCAGAGGTGATCAGGTCTCGAGAGGGTTAGCATCTTAGAAAGGAGGGCTAACGTTTGTTGCCAGAAAGAAGACTGTGCTAAGACTGTGAGAGATAGGGCCAGTGAGAACAAGGTGCTCGTAGAATGTAAGTACTCTATTTTTAATTTGAATAAATCTTGTGTTTGGTAGTTCCTCGCGTCGCTATTCATTTGTTGACAACCTTCTAGTGGTTCTGTTGGGTGTTTAGGGAAGTTGAGAGTACCTCTCGACAAGAAAGTGAGCGTTCTATTCAGTGTCACCCCGGCTACGTTCCCCAAATTAGCTAATCTAAGAAAGAGGGTGTGACAATATTTCATCGTATTCCAACTTCATTTCGAAAAATTTGTGTGGCAAAAAAAGTATGTGTATTTTTCTGTACTGTAATGTCTTCAATATATTCCTTTGTTCGAGTTGTAGCTATTCTGTGGAGCTTTTCATTAGTTATCGATAGTAGAAGAAAATAATCAAGAGTAACGATCAATTTCGATATAAAATTTTTCACTGTATATATTTTTCGAATCACCCTGTATATATTTTTCGCTACAACTCAACGTCAACATAGTAATACTACTAGCCTCAAAACTATTTCTTCACTTTCTCATTTTACCACTTGATATTGTTCATTTTTTAGTATGAATTCATATTTACATTGTTGATTTTCGACAAGATTAAGGACATTTTATCATATTAGTATAGTTTTATTTCTATAACCCATTATCATCGAGGAGAAATAATAATATTTGTTTACAGTTACACATACTTTTTTTTGCTGTTTCTTCCTACTGGATAACATAAATAGGTATCTGAATAATTTATTTATCATTTCATTTTGATATTGAATCAACTTGAGACAATTATTTCTTCATTTCCTTGGATATATAGACACTTTGTTTATTATACGTTAATATGAAATATGATATTATAACAATTATTTATAGATACCGCTTTTTGAAGTATTTCTATAGTCGAAGCATCTTAAAAAAACTAGAATCTTGTTTCCATCCTATCCTTATCACAGCATACCTTGAAAACTTGAATACTTTTTTCAAGTTGTTGTTGATATCGCTGCTTGTTATTCTTTTTCACTGTGAGGTATTCGTACTTTCTTTTATAAGAAATTTTTTTTATAACATCCCAAATGTTCCCTTTGCCATAATATTCATTTGAATATATACAGGATTATTCTTCGAGTGATTTGTTGCTTCAAATAAATATGATTATTTGAAAATTTTACAGTTGAATGTTCGTTTACTTCTACCTCATTTTGCAGATTTTTTGAGCCTGATTGATGGATTCGATAAAGTGGGTATCTCTGAGACATGGCTGAGTGATGTAGTCGATGATTTATGTTAATACTGATATTTCGTCAACTCTGTTGGATTTCAAAAGTGATAATGAAAATTGTGAAGAAATTTGGATTCAAATTAAAATAAACACCCCAAATTTGCCATTGGTAATACATATCGACAACCAAGAGGTGATGTATTCTCATTTATCGATAATATAGACGATTCTTTGTCGCAATAGGTGCCTACTGCAAATCACATCTAGAGTTTTGTGAACAAAGGCCAAAATTGCATAGTTCAATATTTTTGATTGAAATAATGTTTGTGTAGATTTGGAAGCAGCAAATTTTTTGGATATTTTTGCAATAGATATCGATAATAAGGTGGAATTTTTCACTGGATTAGTTCTATCGATTTTCAATATACTTACGCTACTCAAGACAGCTATTATGACTAAAGCATGGGCTCCTTGGCTGACATATCCGATTCATTATTAATTAAAAAGTGAGATAGAGCTCTGAGTAAATTCAGAAGGTCGAAAGTGCCTATAGACTGGTTGCTTTACAAAGATTGGAGGAATTTCACTTTATCACCCATTCGACGTGAAAAGCAATCATATTATGATAATTTGTTCTTTACCCGAGACTCTAAACAATAATTATGGAAGGGTTTGAAGAATCTTCATAGCAAGAAGGACAATGTTGAATCACCCATTTTTTTGCAAGAATCTGAAGAAATAAATGATTATTTCAGTTCTGTGTTTATTAATGATGATATTGATAATAACCTTCTGGAATATTATGATAACAATGAATATCCAAAATGAAAAATTTTTGACAGTTCTTTCAAATCAGAATTCATTTCTGTAGAACAAATGAAGAAGTACTTATCTGTTATGAAATCTAATGCAACGGGATATGATGGAATTTTCATTGAAATTATGAAGTATTGCATCCCATTCATAGATATTTATCTCACACACATTTTGAACTGCTGCTAAGAAAAACAATTTTCCTAACATATGGAAAACAGCTAAGGTTAGACCTCTGAGTGAAGTATCTAATCCAGGAAATTTTACCGATTCACAGCTCTCAGAAAAATAATTCATCGACGAGTTACAACTCATTTGAATATTAATGATATAATGTTCGATTGCCAATCTGGTTTCAGAACTTCTGCTGCTCTTACTCAGGTGACACATCACATGATTCGTATTATAGATAGAAAACACTTAACAGCCCTTATTGCCTTACATTTATCGAAAGCATTTGACACTATCAATCATACTTTTATTTGTTTCAAATTAAAATATTTTGGATTCTCAGACGAAGCAGTATTTTTCTTTCTCTCCTATTTCACGAATCATTGTCCAATAGTATGTTCTAATAATATTATGTCAACCATCATGAGTGATGTTACTTATGGTGTACCACAGAGATCAATTCTGGGACCACTTCTCTTTCTGATATACACTAGTGATATTTTGACTTCCATCGAATACTCTAATATACAAGCTAATGCAAATGATACACAACTTTAAACCAGCTCAAATATCAACAATTATGGTGTCGTCCATAATCTCATCAATTTGGATCTTCAGACTTTTCCTGGGAGCAGCAAAACGACATAATCTGAAACTGAATAAAAGTAAATGTCATTTGATATTGTTTGGAAATGCAAATCGCAGGGCTTCTATATCTCAAAACCTTATCATAAAAATCGATGACACTGCTTTACCTGTTCAAAAAATCATTCGGTACCCTCAAACAGATTAACTCCAATAGGCATTGTTTCAATCAACCTTTCTGAAAAATCCTTACTGAATCACTGGTACTATCACGATTTGATTATGGCGATATTGTATACTGTCACCTATTGAGCAAATTCTATAGTTATAGAAAACCGAAAATTCAAAACTTCTGGTGTCGATTCATCTTTCCTCTCGGAAAATTTGATTATTTGTCAGACAAAATCACCGATTTCAAATGGCCAACAACGAATAATCGTTCTGACTATAATTTTTGCAATTCCATTTTTAAAGTCAAGAAATCCAAAATTCCACGATCCCATTATGATAAATTGACCCCAAGGTCTTCGATACATTCTTTGGATGTGAGATCAAAAAACAAACTCCACTTGCCCCGTCATCGCACCAGTGTGTTCCAGATGTCATTCACATACAAATCCATCGAATATTATAACTCAATGCTTATAAATTATATGCACCTCTCTCAAGACCTAAGTGAAGAAGATTCTCAAGAATAATAATATTTGATAAGATTGTCATATATTATTTAGGTATATAGAGCGTGTCTCACTTCAAATGGCCCCCACTCTATATCTCAGTTGTTTGTCGTGCGATTACAACCAAATTTGATACGATACCAATAACCATCAATATGATCAGTGTAACAGAGATGAAAACTATTTTGGATAGTGCCGTGCGTTTTTATTGATATAAAAATATCATATTATTGTTCTTTATGGTTAGAAACTATCATATGTGAATCTTCACCTACTTTCTATAGGGATCTTAAATACTCGTTTGGACGGAATTTTCAGGGGAACGATAATTAAATTTGGTGGGAGTACCTTCAACATAACCCCCCTCCAACAAAATACATTTCTCTGTCGCTTCCTCAAATGTGCATCCACATTTCTGAGCTCAGCAGGCGATATTTCAGCACGTGCTAGTTCATTTGTATTTATTAGTTCTTTCCTGTTTTGAGACAAATTTTTGTTGTATAATACTGTATCCTCAATAATTCCCCAGAAGTGAAGATGCATATGAGTTTCGTCTGGTGAACGTGGGGGCAACTCTATCCCCTCTATCCTCTGCCAATTTTTGGCATAATTCAAATAATAATGATTTTTATGCACTTCAGGGATTCAAAGGGTACTTAAAATTCCAATTTTCAGGAAAAAGTGGTAATTTAAATCCCTAGTGATTTGAAATACATTTTTCTGCAATGAAAGCTATTTTCAATGATTTCATTAGAAATATAACATGATATGGATTCAACAAAAAAGTAACGTGTTCAGAACAATATTAAACTATAAACAACAAATAAATTCATATTAATATCGACATTCATGTTTGAAATATCTATAATTATATAAAAATATTTTGAGATATTTTTGACTACTCTTTATTGAATATTATTTTGACAATTACTGCATGTTGCCTGGATGTGAATTCAGAATAATATTCATTATGTTACAATGTTTACCCCATTGCAATTAGCTAAGTGAATGAGAGGTAGATTATTATTATTATTATTGTACCTGTTATTTTTATTAATTGAATTGTAGCTGTTGTCGTCGTTGTTGGCAGCGACGATGTAGTTGGTGTTTAATTTTGTACAGCAGGAATCGATATATATTCATTTTTGTTATATTTTCATCAACGTTTCACCTATTCTGAAGTTCAAAAAATAGTATACAGGGTGCCCGTTTTTCGAACTTGTTCCATGGGAATCTCAGTTATTACGGGAGATACGATGTCGTTTGAATTGGGGCGAAGTTGAGCATTTTCATGCTGAACAATTATGTGAAAGAAAATTTCATGTATCATTCTTAGAATTAATGAAGAAAAAAACTTGAATATGTAATTTTCGTTAATATTTTTTCGTTGGACGTTTATAACTAGGATGTTCTTTGGGCACTTTTTTACAAGGCATCTTCATCTGTCATTGTATTTTTTGATGCTTTACTCTGGTAACGTCAAACCTTGCCTTCGATGAACCACTGTATAGTCCCATGAAGTCCTCGAAAGTAAGCTCCTCTTCGTCTTGAAGTTATAACTGCTGCACTTGTTGATCTAGCGTTCCCTCGAACGGTGCAAGTCGGTTGAAGTGAACGACTTCTGGTTTACCATTGGGAACTTTGCTGATACGGTAGATAACGACATTGATCTTCATATCAATGCAGTAGGGTTGTTCCCAAGATTTCTGCCACTTCGGACACAGTCCTCGTTCTCTCTGTGGATTATGGAGCCACAGCAAATCTTCTTCTGCGTAGCAATTGCCATTAGCTCTAATATCATAGCGTTCCTTCATTCTTTCGCTGAATATCCGAAGATTAGAACGAACCAATTCATGTAAATCGTTCATCTTTCTCCTCAGGTTCGCTATGTACTCTTCACCTGCCACGTCCTCGCCGGGTCTGCATCCAAATACCAGGTCACATGGGAGTCGCATCTCTCGTCCAAACAGAACCTTTGCTGGAGTTTGTCCTGTGGATTCTTGCACTCCTGATTGGTAGGCCATAAAGAAGAAGGGCTGATGTTGGTCCCAATCCCGTTGATGTTGCTACACGACTATGCAGAGGTACTTTACTACAGTCCGGTTCATGCGTTACACCATTCCATCTGATTGAGGATGTGGTGTTGTCCTGGTCTTCTTGATTCCTAGCCTTTCGCTCATTGTCCAAAATACCTCACTCTCAAAATTCCGGCCTTAGTCAGAGTGAAGTTCCATTGGTACCCCAAAGCGACTGATAAGTTCTTTCACTTGTACATCAGCGAAGGATACGGCTTCTTGATTTGGAATCGCATATGCCTCCACCCATTTCGTGAAGTAGTCCATGCAAACCAGAATATATCGATTGCCATCATCGGTTATCGGAAATGGTCCAGCAATGTCTATGGCAAGTCTCTCGAACGGTCTACCCACACACTGCCTCATAGGGGCTCTCGATTTTCGATGCGGCCCATTACTTGCGAAACATACGGTGCATTAATGGCACCATTCTCTGACGTCATCGCTGTAGTTCACCCAGTAGAACCGCTCACAAACCCTCTGTAGAGTCTTGTTCACTTCTAGATGTCCTCCTGAAGTCCCATCGTGTACGTAGCGCAATACGTCCGGAACTCGGCTCTTAGGAATCACTAGCTGCATTCATTGATCTGACCCGTTCTCGTTTTCGAGTTTTCTCTTCAGCAGGCCTCCTAGTAGCAGAGAGAGTCCCATTGACCCCAGTAAGCCTCCAAGGTTTGTGATAATGGGGCTACTCCTTGCCAAGTGGGACGACGATCTGCTTTCTTTCATTCCCAGAGTTTTTCAAGACCTAGATCCTTCTCCTGTTCCTGTTGGATAGCTGCAGACAACGGTAGTCCTGTTGATCGATTCTTCTTTACCCTTCAATCGGCTATAATATGGACATCCAGGAGGACAGGGTCGTCTGAACAAGGCATATGCATTCTTGTGGCTTGTCCCAGGTTGATGTTCTATCACGAAGTCATACTCCTGTAGCCTCTCAATCCAACGAGCTACCTGGCTCTCGGAATTCTTGAATTGTAGGAGCCACTTCAACGCTGCGTGGTCTGTTCTAATCATAAATTTCCTAACGTAGAGATACTCATAGAAGTGCTCTACTGATTTTACTACAGCTAGAAGTTTCCGCCTGGTGACGCAGTAGTTTCGTCCTGCCCATCCTGATGTTGTGAAAGGACTCCTTGAAAGCCAATGTTGCTGGCATCTGTGTCAAGAATGAACTGACCTTGTGGAAGTGGATACCCTGGTATCGGTGTCGTGGTCAAATGTTCCTTCAGTGCATCAAAATTTGAGGTTCCCAAATGAAATTTCCACATCTATTTCACCATGAATGGTAGCAGCTTCGCCCGTGGCCGTTCGTTGACGCCATCTTGAACTCACAAGTCGCTCCTTTGTGGATTTCAGGATTCCATGACGTACGATGGTCCTCGTTGCACCAGTATCCACCAACAGTGCGCACTTCTCATCGTCGATCTGGCCGTCTACATAGATGCTGTCATTGTCACGTTGTAGAGACGCCACGATGATGAAGGGGTTCTTATTATGGCGGGTCGAAGCTGCCCCCTTCAGGTCGACCCGTTTTAGTTTTCCTGCGGCTGTGAGGTAGATGATCCTTCCCCAGCAACCCTCTTGGCTCGCTTACAAACTCTCTGGAGGTGTCCCAGTTCCCCACAATTCCAGCACTGGACTGGTCTCTTTGTTTTATCAAAGAAACTCTTTATATCCCACTTCTGACACCAATTGTTACGATCTTCGTGGGTAGATGTGAACGACGACCGAGTTTCAACTGATAACTAATTTATTTCAACGAACATTGACACTTATTACAAACTAATTTATAACGACTATTTATTTTGGAGGTTATGAACGATGTTCACATATTGCGACTTCGTATTCAACTGACTTCTGCCATTATCTGGCCCTGTATATATATCGTGTTTGAGTTGTTCTAGAACTTTCTGTAACTGTCATTCTTCTGTCATCTCCTTCCATCTGATATCTCCTAGGATATTACATCCTTTTCTGTTCTAGATTCTTCACGAACTATCGAGAGCTATGTGGAATGTCCAATATAGGAGGATATTTCAATATCTGCGATATTTCTTCATGACTGCCGAATTTTATCACAAGACCGATGAAATAAATCATCTGAAGACATCACTTTGGGAGCATCTCTATATTTTGGAGTGGCAATTCATTATACAGGGTCCCGCCGATTTCATAGGGATAGTATTGCTATTTCCTAAACGGTAAGATATAGAAAGTTGATGAAATTAGACAATAGGTGCGCAATTCAGTTCTCTTCGAAATGCGTTGCAAACTGAAAAAGTTTCAGCTGTTCTTGAAATGTTTTGAAAAAACTGAAAATCATCTTGTTTTCATTTATTTCCTGAGTCGAAAAAGAAACTTACTGAATGCGTTATTATTCATTATGTATGCTGCTTCCTTGAATTTCCTCTTGAATCAGTGCTCCTCTCTATGGATGATCTCTGCTTCAGACCATTCGATGTTATGTTGGTGGGTCTACACATGTTCTGCGATTCCTGACTTGGTGGTTTCTCTTCGTTGAGTATTTTTTCGTGTTCGCCGATTCTGGTTTCGAGTAGTCTTTTGGTTTCTCTGATGTTTGATTCGCCACATTCGCAGGGTATTCTATAACACACATTACACAATTATAACACAATTCTTGCAGTCGCTGTTTTTGTTCGGTGGTCTGGTTTTGGTGAGTTGACTGTGGATGGTCTTTCCAGATTTGAAGCAGGTCTTGATCTTGTTTACGGATTCGATTTTCTTGATTCTTTCTGACAAACCTTTCATGTAGGGGGGGCACAATGTTGGCTGTTGCGGTTCTTCTTTTCTGTCTGTCTTATCCCCTGTCTCTTGCGGACCAACGTCTGTTTCACCAATTTCCTTGAATAGCCATTCTTGTAGAGGTTTTTTTTTGATATGGTCCAGTTCGGTAGTCAGGCTCTTCTCGTTGTTGCAGAGTCTTCACTATTCTCCTTTTCGTGGCTCCGTGGTGGTTGGATCGATAGTTGAGATATTGTCCTGTGTGGGTTGGTTTCCTGTAGACAGGAGTTTGTCATCTGTTGTCGATCCTCTTCACTTTCACGTCCAGGAAAGGTAACTCGATCTGGGATTCTTTTTCGATGGTGAATTAGATGAAAGATCTCACGTTGTTGAGGTGTTGAAGGAAGTTGTCCAGTTTGTCGTCCTCATGGTTCCACACTATGAACGTGTCAGATGCGCGACTTCCTATGAGTTCGATCGATAACTAATGGTTCGAACCGCTCCATATAAATATTAGCCTTTACCGGTGAGAGCGGCGATCCCATTGGTAGTCCTTCATCTTGGGTGAAGAAGGAGTCCTCGATCTGGAAGTAGTCACTTTATTTCTTTCAATGTATCTGACTATTTATTTTTGAGGCTATTGACTATTCAAATTCTCATTTAATTTTTTTTCTTGAACTCTATATATACAAATACTAGAACTAATCTATTTTATTGTTTTAGATTTTTGATACTCGAATCTTTTGATTCGATAGTCTAGTTATCTCTTGAACCTTATTGAATACTTTTCATAATTTACTTTGTCATTCAGCATAACTCATTTATATTCGTAGGCTTCCAATCTTCATACTTTTAGATAATGGAAGTCCGAAACTCTACTTCACAACTCGAGACATTGTCAGCCACTTTCAAACAAAAGTATTACTTTCCTATCCATTCGTGTTTTTCGGTTGGAAAATTAATGATTCTGGTTTCTGTTCATTTAATATCAACTGATAAGGATTAAACCATGTACGCGCCTTCTCTTATATTATTTGAAGCGGTTCATTGAGGATTGTCGGTTGTTGTAATGGTTTTACTTAGAATTGCATTATCTGCATACATTGTTGTTTTGATACCCATACTGAATCCATCGAATGAGGTAGATCATTTATATAAATGAGAAATGATAGTGGGCCAAATATTGATCCTTGGGGTACTCCTCGTGGGAACTGTAGATTATCGCTGCTGGTTGTACCACATTCTACTATCTCCTGAATATGAGGTGATTATTTTCAGACAGCCTCCCCTAATACCGTAGTAGTAAAGTTCATTCCTCAAAATCTGGTGATTCACACAATCGAATGCAGATTTGAGATCTTTAAAGATTCCTGTACATTTCTCTTTATTTTCATAGGCGTTATTTATATGTTTTGTAAATGAGTGAATCGGAGGTTCTATAAGTTGTATATATATATCGTATTTGAGTATTTTTGAGAAGGATGGTAGAATGGGAATTCGTCTGAAGTGTCTTGGGTCATATGAACATATTTTCTTTCGAATTAGGAATAATTTTCCCAAACTTGAATTCTTGAGGAAATTGGCTTTCAGAGAGACATTGATTTACTATGTCTACCATCGTTCTTTTATATAGATCGTACAACGTTCAGTCCTCTTGATAACTCCAGTTTTTTTATTTTTGAGTTCATTCAATATTATTCTAATATCGTCTTCAATAACTGGTCTGAATGACATTGAAGTGTTCAGTTTGTTATTCATGTAATTTACACAAAAGTAATTCATTTGATCCGCTGTTATATTATTTGGGTCAATTTTCACTTTGTTTTTCCGACCTGTTTCTCTATTTATAATTTTCATACCGTTTTATTATAATTGTTCCTTTTTAATAGTAAGTTTTAATAGTTTTCAGTTTTCGCTCTGTCAAGATTGTTTTGATGTCTTTTTTTATACTGTTTATATGCTATTTTATAGTTTTCAGTGGGGTTTTGATTTTGCATCTCTTATAGAAATATTAGGGTAGCTTTCTATTGTTTAACTTTGGGAGTTATTCATGATTTTTTCATGTCCGATCATTTTTTTTATTGAATAAGTCGAAAACTTATATTATAGTAGAACACGAAAGTGATGTCGATGATATTGAACTTATCTTCAGCTTTATTCTTTTCTTCCATTGAAAGTATCAATATGTTTCTGCTATATCTTCTTATGAATTTGATCTCCTTACTTCTTGTCGAATCCATCGAGTTTATACCTGCTACTAATCCTACAGGGTGATACGAGAGACCTAGCGGTACAGTAAAGGCATTTCTAATATCATAGTTACTAAAGATGTTATCCAGGCAATCATCCCTATTTTTTTCGTGTATCTTTTCATATAGTCCATACGAAGCGAAGAGCTGAGTTACTTTCAATATGTACACATCATTTTGATAATTAAAATGTACATTTAAATCTCCCACAACAAATATACTTGAATTGACATAGGTTTCTTTAACAGTAATTCAAATTCTCACTAGGATTGATCCTGAACTTTTAGGCACATGCAATCAGAATAGGATCATTCCCAATGTTTTCAATGCAAGAGGAATTCCAATATAGCTGACCAAAATATATCATATACATAAACATATTACATTTCTCTTATTCACCCCACTTTTTGTTTGTGAAAAGGGGTTGAACTTTATCCGACTACTCTAGCTCGTTCTCCTGATGTTGTTCACATCTTTGAACTTTTGTCTCTAGATGAAACAAAACTGTAATCTATACGCCTTGCGCCTCCACATACAATTGTAAGGGAAATTCAACACCTGGAGTTGTTTGCGTGTTACATAACTTCAATGGGAGCGAAAGTTATGAAAGGAGAATAAAGAATGGCCTGAAAAGTTTATGATGAGTAGAGATGCAAGCTTTCAGAATATCCTCTCATTCTGAATCCTGGAATAATTCTCATGAATACTGAAATTGACAATTTTATATTTTCACTTCAGGAATGTTTTCGATTATGATGATATGGATCGAAGCTGGTGAAATTGTGGCCCACTTTATTATATTCAAAAAAATGAAATTTAAAAAAAAATAGAACACATGTGCTGACGGCAGCTGTTCGCCGGAGAACAGATAAATGAGTTCGGATTTATTTGGCTCTATGATTGAAAATTCAAATTTTAGAGGGCGTCACTCAATTTTATGAAAAGATATCTATAATAATCGGCAAATTGAGAAGCCAAATACCTACCATAAACAATACCTGTAATGATAGAATAAAATTCTCTCAGACAGCTGGGTTGGGCAAATAGGAAAATAAAAACACATCACATACCAGTTTATAATAAAAACACCATGGACAAGGCTATATGATATCAGGAACCAATGCGAGAATCATATCAGTATGGTTGTAGAATAAATCAATAAGATAAATATATCATATCACAAATACATAAATTTATATACCGGGTGTTATACCTCTCAATATTACGGAAGCGTATTAGGGCCATCAGAAAAAAAAATTATCTTGAAATTTCAACTTACTATATTGAAATTTCAACTGACTATCTTGAAATTTCAACTTAATTATGTTGAAATTTCAACTTGATTATGTCGAAATTTCAACATAATATCTTGAATCTTCAAAATGGATTATAATACATTCAATTCCACGTACTGAGTCGAAAGTTCAACAATATCTTGGATTTGCTGTATTGATGTAATATTACGAGGTCATCACTAACCGCGACACGAGTTCTTGAAGCGAATTTGCGTAGCAGATATGTATACTTTGATGAAATTTTACCATTTACTTGGATTCAACCAAAGTGAAATGTTATATTTTCTTGCCGAGAAACATGGAATCCATATAAGCAGCAGAACATTGAAAAGGTGCTTCAGAAAAATGAAACTATATAGGATAAAGCGATATACACACCTAGAAGAGCTCTTGGAATTTTTGACTACTGAAATCAGTGAGTATTGACAACTATGTGGATAGAAGTGGATGCATTCGAAGTGCATCCAACATGGATTAACGGTTATTCAAGAAACTGTGCGGTTAGCTCTCAATTTCATAGATCCAAGTGCAGTTGAACTAAGGAAGAGAAAACGATTAAGAAGGAGACAATATCGTAATAATGAACCAAATTTCCTTCGGCATATGGATTCGTACGATAAATTGAAGCAATATGGAATAGCAATGAATGGATGCATCTATGGATTTTCCAGATATGCAATTTGGTTGAAAGCAGGAAGAACAAGTAGTGATCGCAAAGTCATGGCAGCTTGTTACTTGGAAGCTGTTAAGAAAGGTAATGGTTGTCCATTGAGGATTCGTGCAGACTCCGGTACAGAAAACGGAACAGTTGCTGCTATCCACACAGTTATATTAGAAGATCTTCGTGAAGGGCCACATTTTATTTCTGGTAGAAGTACAGCAAATCAGAAAATAGAATGTTGGTGGTCAACATTAAGGAAACATAATGCTAAATTTTGGATGAATTCTTTTCAAATTATGAAAGATGATTACTTATTCGACGGTAGTTTCCTGGATAAAGCTCCTTGTCAATTCTGTTTTCTTGAAATAATTCAGGTGAGTCCAATCGCTTTCTGCATGTTTATGTGAATTCATAAAAATAGGAACTTCAGTAAACCATCAGATGGCCATGAACATAGTCAGCACAGTCATTTCATAATTTCATCTAAATATGAGTATCGATACACTGAGTCCAAGATGAGGAGAGCCACTATGGGAATATAGGATGATGATATATCCTTGCTCGAACACCAAACGTCGAATTGAAAATACTATGTCGTATTTATTTTTCTTTTCAGAAAGAATTGAATGAAGTGAAATTATTGTGAAATCATCACCGTATACGAAAATCGAGAAATAGCCTATCACCTAGAGGAAAACCAGTAATCATGTAAGAAACACCGGAATTATATAGAGCACAAGATTACAAAATTTCCAATTCCGATCAGAAAATTATCCATGTGATATCGTTGTATATGAATTGTGCAATATGATTATGGAAGAAGAAAATACACCACAACCATCCGGTGATCCCTATAAAGCTCTTGATTTATATCGACATTTGAGAAAAGAAATAAATCGAATATTGTAATCACCATCATATTTTTTTGTATTATTATTACAATCATGTCATATTATGCATATCTACTTATCGGGCAAACCATGCACCATTGAATCTCTGAATCCCAGTAGATCATATTTGTTAGACTGCATATGTATTTTTATACGAATTATCAAAATAATATCGAATTTCGGAAGATTTAGTAGTTTCATTTTGATAGGATGCATCGGATTATACTGATTTCAACATATGGTTTCATGTATTTACGTATAATTCATCAGATAATTGCTAGTATAGATATGAAAAATGAGAGCTCTCTGAAATCAAATTAATAGTTGGAATCAAATATTAACAGTTTTTTTAGGAGAAAATGAAACTGTTTGAAATAATTTATTTATATGAAATTACATTAAACTAAACATGGAACATCAGAAACGTAATAAACATTAAGTCTTTCTTTAATAAAGGCATTAAACAAGATAAAAACCTACAAATAGATACAATATGACAATGACTATCGGTGGAAATAAAATCAACTTAACAGTCTTTCATATTAAAAGATTGGCATCAAACAAAACTTGTTGTTTTGTTTGATGCCAATCTTTAACAAACAACAAATCTTTAACAAAAACATTAACAGTGTTCTTATAAAAATGGCATTCAGCAAAACAAACATTAAAACGATTAAATAGATATAATATAAAAATGGTTATCGGTGAAAATAAAATAAACTTACATAGCCTTTCAACATGAATATTCGTTAAATTTTCAAATTTGAATTGCATATAACTAAGATTTCAGATTATGTCCATGACCCAAATATTGGAATGTAACACCAAATTCATTGAATGACGAAATTCATTGAAATTCTCATATGTTTTGGATATTTCAAGAGTGTGACTGCAAGTATATCCTATAAGTGTTTAGTGAACTCCTTGCGTATTGTTGAATGATATTTTAATCTTTTGTGCAGTCAACATATCGGCTCCAGTACAAAACCTGACGAAAGCTTTCAAGGTATTCGAATCAGCCTCTTTAATGTATTGCTGTAGATGTTTGACAATAGTGATTTTCGCTTGTGTTTTATTGTCCGGATACTTCAGTAGAGGAAATATATTTTTGGCATTCCGTAGTTTTTTTTCTACATGGATAATAATTGATCTGCATTCATCATATTCATCATATATTCAACCCTATACAAAACAGTGTTGCATAAATATACGCAAAGCGGTTCATCTATGGGTTAATGGGTGATTGAATGTTTTTTTGTTATTCTAGGAATTGAAGATATGTTGAAATTTCAAGATAGTAAGTTGAAATTTCAAGATAGTTAGTTAAAATTTCAAGATAGTGAGTTGAAATTTCAAGATAGCAAGTAGAAAATTTCAAGATAGTAAGTTTGAAACTTCAAGATAGTAAGTTGAAATTTCAAGATAGTAAGTTGAACTTTCCAGATAATAAGTCGAAATTTCAAGTTAGTTTTTTTTTTGCCCTAATACGCTTCGGTATAAAATAACCCGAATGAGATGTAAGAAAAAAGTTGGTAGGGTTTGAAACCTGTAATCTATATCCGCTGTCGCATAGTACTATGTGAGAGCTTCACAAAAGCTCTAGAGGTATTTATGAAATATAATGGTATGATATGATGATATCTACAATCAATTATGAAAAAATCTCCAAACGTGAAAAAACACTGAGGTTGTGAAAAAACCTGGTGTGGAGTCCATATGATCCTCCACAATGGTCCAAATTGCGGCCCCTATCCGAGGTCCAGCTGGTGTAGTTGAATACAATTACGAAGACAGGAAGAAACAGGAAACAGCTCAGGAAAACGAAAAGAAGAACAAAAGGCTCGACCTCCCAGGTCAGCCAGGGGTTGATGGTGCAGCTCAGCTGGTAACCAGCCTCTACCAGCTACTGGTCCTCATCTGGTTGTCTGTCGACTCTGGCCAAGATTTAGAAGCGACTCGGTGTTGGCCCTCGTGGGAATCTTGACCAAAGTCGAGAGTTGCCACAAGAGTCATCGGTCGATGCCAGGATCCTGATGAGGGCTAAGCTGTACCCTAAAACCCTAACAAAAAGATAGCCTCATGTGAGGACATGTGCAAGAAAAAACCCAAAGGAAATAATGAATATATTTTCAACCTGACGATAGCATTGCTGGCTCATAAGTCATAACTTACCTTCTGAGAAGGGAGGTAAAGGGCTAGAAGATGTTCATAACAGCAAACAGGATTAACAGGACAGCAGGACAAAATGGCGGCAATCCTCACCGCATGGCATTCTCCCGGTGGTCGGTACAAATCCCCATAGAAGGCTCCAAAAACCACAAATGATGGGTGCGACTTGAACTCGGCCAAACGGCTCTAACATAAATTCCCCGAAAGGGTCAATTCCCGGTTGAACACACACCGAAAAAAGAATTCCAAAACGAGTCAAGCGCACCTCATCATGGCCACACAGGAAAAAGCCACGAGGTAGCTGCTCGAGGATGGATACCACCTCTCATTCCCAAAATTTTACAAAAAAATACATCCTGCTTGAACATAAGCGCGAATTATGAATTCTCAGCCTCCCATTGGTCAGAACCATAAATGTTATCCATTTGACAGAACGAAGTCCAACGAAGATAATCACAGAAGACTATCATTATTATTCTTTATTTTCTGCTACGGCACGAACATTCACGGCTAACCAACTTGAGACAGAAGATCGATGACAGAAGATCAATGACAAACCAAGCAATGACATCGACGTCTAGAAAATGAATATAACCTATACGATTATATCCTGAAAAATAAAGAAAACCCCAGTAAATCACTAGAGATCACATTCAGAAACGACAAAATCCTGGGACAACCTTTAATAGCCTAGAACTCATCACACTAGAGAAAACAACGGTAGGTCGCCTGTTTACATGTGAATGGCTGTCTTTATTGACTTTTATATTTTCAATTCCAGGCCTAGGATCAGACAGGTAGCCAGAAATCATAAGATTTCTGCAGCTTATTACATCACTTGCAACAGCCCTCAGAATGTCAGAAGCAAGAGTAATACCTAGTGTTGGAAACCTGTGAATTACTGACATTCAACTATAGGTGATGTTTGTTATGAAAAAGTGGTTATAATAAAAAATGTTCTGTTCAGGAATTTGATTTCAAGACTGAATGTTCTCTGCGAGTACTATATTAATGCCCAACAAACGAAAAATTTACTATACAGAAGAACAAAATCAAAAGGTAGCAATATTTAAATGCTACAAAATTGATATGAAAAACTTCATCAAAGTTATAGTCCAGTAACCTTTTCGTCTGAGAGTGGGGGAACCGTTCATCAAATCTGATTATTCTGATTTTATGTTAACTTGTTTATAATGTTGTCCCAATGCGTAACCTCGAGAGCCAAACCCAACCCTATCATAAATCGAAAAAAAAACGCAAAAGGTTTGACTCATTTTCAGTTTTTTGCGATTTTCATCCTGGAGGACTAGTTTTTCTATAATACTCAAATCGTCCGTTTTCAAAGTGGACTGAATTCGCTGTGACTTGAGATCAGAATGGTCTATGTAGACCATATAGTTTTCGAGGTAAAGCCTTACAATATGGAACAATTTTTTCGAACTCGTCAGATTTCAGCAATATTCTATTGTTCTTAGTGAATATTCACCCTGTTTCTTCGAAAACTGCCCCCTTTTCCATCGTATTCCATTGAATCGTGAAGAAGTTTCAGGGCCATCATTGATAAGCTTGTTTATGAGTAGGAATGAAGAAATCTGGACATTTCCTGTAGAACTGGTTTCACTCGATGAAGTCTGTTATTAT
Source organism: Chrysomela aeneicollis (assembly GCA_029955515.1). NCBI lineage: Eukaryota > Metazoa > Arthropoda > Insecta > Coleoptera > Chrysomelidae > Chrysomela > Chrysomela aeneicollis. The sequence continues at coordinate 20,249,132 of JARUHQ010000004.1, forward strand.
GTGACTGCCATTCATCGACCTTTCACATATCAATCACGACACTGTTTTTACTGCCTTCGACTTTCAAATCCATGGACATAAAACCTGCGTTGTTACTTCTGACCGACCCCTATACGAACTCTCAGTTTACTGATTTGAGCAGCGTCGTACTGACGCTAAGAAGTTTTCACCTACTTATATTCTACCGTGGGAATAATATGTGCGAATATGAGATAACTTTGGCTGAAGTAACGGCTCTCTACAATTTATGCTGGAAACAGCATTGGAATGATGTTGTCTACCCAAGCTTATTCTAGAGCAGTTAGAGCCAACAGCTTGGCCAACAGTCTGATTTCTTATCAGAACGTGAAGTTGTGAAAACAATTCATTCAACTGGAGAGGACGACAACAGCATCAATGAAGACATCTCAAACTACGACAGATTTGCAATTGGCATATGCACTTGTTCAACAGAAAATGCTTTCGTTATTCCACGAAGCAGGCCACTTTTTTAAGTAAGTGTGCACAGTAATATCTGAAATATATGCTGGTTATCGAGTGCGTTGAGTTGATGGCTTATGGAGCAGAAAGCCAAGGTTCGAATCTCGGCGCGGCTATTAAAAATATTTATTTATGTCTGTAGCATCGTTAAGTGGGAGGAGATAGGTGACCAACTGAACATTCTTCGTACCTAAATATCAAACCTTCCGACTCTCAACGATTACTAGCCGAGTTGTGCTTCAGATGACTCATACAAGTCCTAGACTCACGGGGGTTGCTATGCAACTATGTTGACGGTTAAAAACACTCTTCAAACACACTTTCATTTGAAAAGGAGAATAAATCTGATTACCGCTGATTCGCAAGAAAAGGATACTTCATTATCTGACACACTGATGAATTTTGTTAGGGTATATGGTCATATATACCATTAAGCAAGTCCAAATTTGGTATAGCTTTCTCACTCACAGTCACAAGGTTGTTTCTGAAATCTTCTGTATTCTAGGTTCAGTTATCGAATGATGTACCATTTTCATTTCATGGTACCATGTTTCAGGTCGATTTCATTTTATTTGACGAACAATTCAACTGTTTTTGACAGAATTATTGTTAAATTTTTCATTTCTCGAAATATTCGACTTTGTTCTGTGACTTAGTTAACCTGAATATTTTCAGTTAGAACCGTGATATGTCTCGAATCCATACAGTGAGTAGCTTTTGAATTCCAGTCCAAACTAATTGTGTTATTAATAATATATAATAATAATAATTTATTTGCTCAAATCAAATACATAAGTGTCTAAAAACTAACAATTTTGGCAAATGAAATAGAAAACCCATAAAAGGAGGAACCTTGTTCATGGGTATGCTATTAACTTTAGCCTGATATATTGTAAATAGTACTACTTAATAATGATATAATTATAATTTTCCACAAAATTAGACAATACAATATAAAATTCGAGAAAAGTATGTATATGTTTGGGTACTAAATCCCTAATGGACAACATAAATGATAAATAATAAAAAGAAAGATTATTGAAAATATAATAAAATATTACCCTTATTATGGATGTTGACGAATATATATATGGTCTGGGTTAGGTATATATATAAATGCATTTTTTATTGAGTTTCTAATTCAAAATTATTTATACTATAACTACTTATAATTGGATTATTCCACAACAAAACTTTTTATATTTCTCTTTGAAAAGCTTCCTGAATTTGCTTGGATGGTACATTCAAAGGCCATACCTTCAATTTTTTCTTGAATATGAAACGACTACCAATTATTTTTATCTCGTTTGTGATTTTTTTTGTAAATTATAGGGCTTAGGTAGGAGAGGAATTTTTGGTTTTTTGTAGTTCATATTTATGTTGGTGATGGTAAAATGCAAGATTCATGAAGTTTAATTGGTGAATTGTGAATAATTTAGATAATTGGAAAAGTTTATCTGACGAAAATCTGTATGTTTTTTATACATTATCTTTATTAGCCATTTTTGTGTAACTTCCATATTTTTGATGTAATTATTTGTTATTCCACCCCAGACCAGTATGCCATAGTTTAGGTGTGTTTGAGGCATTTTTTCCTTGAAAACTCGATATGTAAGTCTAATTATCTGGATCCTGGATTAAACGAATTGAAAATCATCAACTATATACCTACTATCTGAAATAAACTTCATTCATTTCACATGAGTTTCCACATATCCAGTTGGTATAGGAACTGATTTTTTACACGATTTCGATTCTCAAATACACCCTGTACTTTCAAGCCATTCAGAAGCAGGGACAAATGATTTGCTTGCTGGACATTTCTCGAGGCATCTCAAGCTGCTCTGAAAGAGTAGACTGATTTCTGTGAACTGTGATAAGTCAACGAGAAGAAGTTTCTTCAATTCAGTTGTTCAGATATTTTTGTCTTCAATATTTCGTATTCAGTTTCCAGTAATGTGTTTTTCTAGTTTTCATTTCGGTCTAATTTTCATTTCTTTATTTTTATTAGTTGCAATTTGAGTTCATTTAATCTGATTTTGTTATTGTCGATAATCGATGTCGTGAATGATAATGATCGTATTTTGATTCATTTCAGAGTATTTTCCTCTTGTTTTTCTTCGATTATGTTTATACCTCTTGTAATAATGAATTACCCTACATATCCTGGAAGAACAAAAATTTCTTTTAGGATATAACATAGTTGAGAATCTTTCAACTTCGAATGATTTTGATGAATATTTGATATGAGAATCACCAATCCGAATTTATTATGAACAGATGAGACGAATTCGCGTTATCTGGTATTATGTATTTTTTCACGATATGTAAATCATAAAATTCACCCTTCTCCTAAACTTGATTTCAATAAAGCAGATGAAGAATTAAATGATTGATGACACAATGAAGGGCACCATGTGGCTAACACCTGAATGTGACTATCGTTCTTTTTTCGATTTTTATTAATCATTGTGGAACAAATCCCCTGTTTCGTGATCAATAAACAATTACAACACAAGGTCTCTCAATTTGGCATCTAGAACGCTACTTAATGTCTTTGTGACTGGGGATAGCATTAGTTATAATTAGGTTCATATCAATATATCATAAGGAAAGGAATACAAAGGATATTTTTATCAAGAATGACAAATGTGATACGTTCCTGATGCAATACAAAAAAATAAATTATTCAAGATGAATAGAGCAAGTAGACATCATTGATTTTGAAATTCATTCCAGTCGCTTCAGATTTCTTATGAATTTATTTTTGCAGCCCAAAAGAGCTTGTCAACTCATATTAGTTTTTCTTCGAATACATCATGGTTTTTTTGGAATAATATTTCCTAGCTATTCGTGATTCCAAGAAATAGTGAAGACTGTTGTAAATTATCCAGAAAATATATAGAGAGGTTGAAATATCGATATATTCTTCATTAACTTGAGAAGTTGCTTTATCATTCTGTTCTATGCAGTAACATTCCGAAGTTATCGACAAAAATGTAAATTACTATATGGGGCTTATACGATGATGTTTATCTCTGCATTCAAAAAATTAGGAAATTTTCTTGTACGTTTTTTATAATCAATGAATCAATCACGAAATGTCGAGAATATCACTACGAATATCCAAATACGCATGTCCCCTCATCATATATGGATCTGACTATTTTCATTCCCAGGTCATCACTTCCACACATCTGATCACATTCAGAACTGAATTTCTGATATCGAAAGGCGTTAAGGAAGATATTTCCATGAACTCAAGTCTCTTGCAGAAAAGTGTTGTGCAACTTTCACTCTCTAGATTGTACAGGTAATTCCTCAGACGACAGTGTCCATTGAGAAGTCCCGTCTTGAATTTCGAGTCTTGCTTTTCCAACTCAAGAAGCTGCTGAGCAATTCCTGACGATAGGCTCACTAGCCTTCTCGCCTGTCTTTGTCCTGGCATTTCAGTCATGTGAGATTGAATTTCATTTGTTTTTTGGCTTCGAAACTATTCTCTCAGGTGGGCTCTTAAGAATCCACATGATGGTTCTGAGCCATGGAATTGTGTGTTGGTTTCTCTTTTGGCATGGCAATCTTCACCCTCGTTCCTTCAACTCCTTGGTACCGATGTCAAAGTGACCTATTGTTTGTAGCCAGTTGTCTTAAGAATTGTTTTCAGTCAAAAATCAGTTTAAACCTACGAATGTATGACATCAAAGGTAACAGTACTGCTAGGTTCCTTTCGGAGCACTCATAATGGAGTACCCCGAAAGAAGCATTGAAGTGGTACCAAGGTTTAGAGTTTGTTAGAGCACGAAATTTGGCCTCTTAATGCATATTCAGGCCTTCCTTCCATCTTGGATCCATCAGTGAATCACTTGGTTGAAGTATGTTCTCTGTGTAGTAGTTGCTTATGATTATTTCAACCTGCATTCCGGAGACGTTACCAACTGGCATGGATTATGGAGAAGTATTTTACTCAATCAAATCAATCAAATCAAATCAGTTTATTCATTCAGAAGACCCATTAGGGTATATAACATGTCAAGATATGTTTGAGTACATGCATATAATATAAATATAATAAAGACTACCTAACTATACTAAACAACAAAATAAAAGCAGTGAATATTTGATTAAAATATCATAAAATAAATTTTCTCGCAGAAAACGTTTTAAAGAGTTTCGAAATTTGAAATGTGTAGGCTGATTCTTAATGCCAGTGAGTAATCAATTATAAACTCTTACACCTGTTGAGAGTGATCCAATTGATGTTATTTGAAGATTGTTATGATTTGGATAGATCAGCTGATTGTTTCTGGTTTGGCAAACATGCATGTCTGAATGCCTAGGAAAAGTGTTTTTTTTATCATGAATGTAGCAAGCTACTTCCATTAAGCAATCTTCTCTGGTTCCCGCACGTCTTATTACACATGGTGTGAATATTCATTGACAATGATGCTGCAGTAGGCACATTAAAATTGCTCCTGTGATTCCCAGGCAAGCTAGCCCCTAGACTATCCGCAGCTTGACTTGTGTGCCGAAATTTGTTGCAATTATGGCTACCATATCGATGAAGCATATGTGACCATGAGTTTGATGATTGTTTGTTTTGACTAATAGATTATTTTTGGATTCAGATCTCATGTCTTATCGAACACTCTGCGGCATGTACTTGTCCTTATAGCTTCGTAAAAAATGTAGTGGACTAAGCTGTCCACTATCAGTTTTTATAGTTGGGGCTTCAAGTTGGTACTTTCGCCTCCTGGTGAATGAAACCAGCACTGTTTTGTTGGGAATGACATTATGTTCTTCCTTTGCGCACTAGCTTCCGATTGTGTTTGCGGTTCTTGCATGCGATTGAAAATAAGTTCGTCTTGTTTGCTGGTGTGATAATTTTTTTTATGAAAACACACCCTGTTACGAGAAGTAGATGAATTTTCAAGTTTTCTGATTCATGTAATTCATTGTGCTCTATTTCAGGTGATGATTGTTGGAAATAAATACTGCTCATCGCTGAAATCGTGAGTACTCATATCAGTAGAAAAACACCAATTTCTATGATGTCATTATATTTTAATACTGCCCATGCAATACATCTATTCAGATACATGTATTACATGAGTGGAAGAAGATCATTATCTGATTTTAAACCCTCAACATTACGAAATAAAACATATTTCGACCATAAAAACTTCAGTTTGGTATATGCTTCAATCATAACATCTCAAATACTGAGAATGTTCATAATTAGGGAAAACCATATTTGAATATACTTCTGATGCCTATCACTATGGACCTAAAATATCAATATCTTTGTGAATACTTTTATTGTTTAAACTGAAAAAATAATTCTTCAGAATATTATACCATATAAATCATATATATTCTTGTGAAGTAGGTACATATAATTTATGACCAAACAATGTAGATATGATTGAGACATAATTATGTTGTGCATAGGTATATAATTATCAGCTATATAGATTCAAATTCAATGATGATTCAGTTTTATGCTTTTCCGATAGATTAAATTTAGTTTGGTACTCAGTCGTTGATCAGCATTCTCCTCCCGTTGGGTAATATTCTTGGTGTCATAGAGAATGTATCTGAACGGATAGCGCCCCTTTATTAACTCCCTTTGTTTTATTGTTTTATTGTGCACCGACCAATGAGCAACCTGGCTTACTCTGGTCAATAATTGAGTAAATTGAGGATTGCAGATTGTAGATTGTTGGCCTATCAGATCTTCTGTGCATAACTTTTAATATAATTTGAGGCTCCGGATTTCGAGACTTTGTGCAAAGCTGATCCGTTTCCTGACATCAGAAGGCTTCAAGAATGTGAAAATAATAATCGACAACGTTGCATTATCAATTGGGCGAGATCTGTTTTATCAGTTGGATTGAATTTTATTCTAATTTTAAATATTTCATGGATCCCGCAGCCGTTCTCGAGAAGAACGCTGACTATTTTATACATCATGTTAACAAGATTTGCATTTTTGCTCTCATCATAGTTAGACCTATTTTTGATGTAATTTCCGTACTAATCGAATCATTGTGAAATACATATTTTTAAATATGGACTTGAGCACTTCGAAAAGTTATTTTGCGCAGTCGTGCGGATTTTCCAGAGTATACCGTATCGTACGTGAACTTTTCGTTTCAACGTTTGACTGGAAATTTGAACCTTGTAGCTTCGTTGAGTGGAAGTGTTGTATTGGCGGCTCTTCGAACATCAAGAAACTGAATCCATCGCAAGATACCAATTCAACTCATCATCAAGAGAAGACTCCTACAGTGAAGACAAAACCGCCGATCTGTTGGTCATTTCAATTTTAATGTAAGTACAACTTTATGGAAGAATTGTTGAACGATTTAGAGAATTTGAATATCGATACCCCTTCACCTGCCAAATCCAGAACCTAATATGGCCCAACAATTGAAACCGGAATATCTCAATTGCATTCCCGAATTCGATAGAAATCCCAACGAATTGAACATATATATTATGATTAGTTAGTCTTTGATCAAGAATTATTACAACACAGAAAATCCAGAACATTTTCAAAACAGTTTAAACCTGAAAATAGAAATATTTTCAAACCGAATTCAAATCAAACGTTTCCAAGAGCTACGCCTATGAGTATGTCGACAAGAAATACCAATAATTTTAACAAACCTCAGCAGAATTTTGTTTCAAAAGAACTTTGGTGTTAAATTTTGAGTTAATATAGGTCCTGAAAATATTGAATTATTTTATTTCAGGTTTGTCTCGATAATTTTCTTACAGGTCAATAGTTGATTAAAATATTTGGTTTTCTCAATTATCCAAATTATCTGGTAATTATTATTTAAATTGAGTGGCGCTCACATACTTGAATTTTCTGGCATCAATTTCGAACTCACCTATCTGTTCTCTGACGGAGAGCTGCCGTCCGCACTTGTTGCTTGTTTTTCCTTTATATAGGTAATACTTAATAGGGGAAAAATAGGTTACAATCTAAATGATGAAGAGAATAACTCGGTTCTGAATCTCTGTGAAGAATTTGCGGACATATTCTATGATGAGAATACGCCACTGACTTTAACGAGCCGTTTAAAGCACAAGTCAAAACAACAGACGATATATCATTATCCTTTCGTTTGAGAAATGGAAAAGCAAATTTAAAAAATGTTAGACTCAAAAATAATCCAACTCAGCAACTCACAATGGTTCTTCCCAATTTGGCCAGTGGATTTCACCAAATCGAGATGAACAAGGATGATGTTGAAAGAACAGCATTCAATACTGAGAAAGCGCACTATGAATTCCTTCTCCTGCCTTTCGGACTGAAAAATGCCCCAGCAAGCTTCCAAAGGGTGATGGACAATATCCTGAGAGGTATCCAAAACGAACAGTGTTTGGTCTACCTTGATGATATAATCATTTTCTTCACTTCGCTTCAATAGCATATTGAAAAGCTCAGGAATGTTTTCCATAGACTCAGGGATTCGAATTTTAAAATACAACTAGACAAATCTGAATTACTTAGAAGAGAAATAGCCTACCTGGGCCACGTAGTGACTTCTCATGACAATAAACCCAATCCTGATAGAATATGAGCTATTGAACAATTCCCAATTCCTAAAACACCAAAACAATTGAAGAATTTTTAGGGCTTCTAGGATATTATCGCAAGTTCATTAATAATTTCGCAAAGATTACGAAACCATTGACGAAATGCCTGGAGAAAGGAGCTAACATTGTGTACGACCAAGAGTTTATAACCTGTTTCAAAACATGCAAAAATTTACATATTAATGAACCTATATTACAAAATCCAGACTTCTCGAAAACTTTTAATTTAACAACCAGCAACGTTGCCTTGGGAGCCGTGCTTTCACAAAACCTATCGGACGAGATTTACTAATAACAAATGCCTCCCGGACCACGACTCAGAGCAACTGTCATCATACTTATTCGGTAGAAAATCATAATAACGGATCATAAACTCCTACAATGTCTGTTTTCCCTCAAATACCCCAATTCGAAATTGACACTTTGGAGAATAAAACCAGAGGAGTATAACCATGACATTATATACAAAAAGAAAACACAAAATACTAACGCAGACGCTTCCTCTAGGATATAAATACAAACCAAAGACACAAACAACTTTTGGAATCAGTTGGATGATATACTGGGAGACACAGACAATTACAATAAGAATCAATCGAATCTTTTCAAAAGACCTGACAACATCTGTCCCGAAAAATCTTCTATAGAGTTTTAAACCAAAACCATCTCTATCCCTGTAGATGACGTAGATAATTGTTCAACCCAAGTACAACTCGATCTTGAACTTTCTAGAAATACTGAAGAACTAAATGAAACAAATGAACAAACTACAAGCAATGAAAACGAAACGCAAAATCAAGACAATCACGAAGAAAATTTAAATGATGATGACCAAACAATTCACTCGAACAACAAACAGAATCCAATTTTTGGAATACCAATGATAGAAACAGCAGTGAACAATGAAACTATCAGCTGATTTCTACATTCCCCATGAACCGAAAATTGAAATACTATTTGAAAAAAAGAAACGCATTCACCTACAACTCTCAGAGAAAAATTTCGAAAAAGACACCAATGACCTCATAAAAAATTATATAAACCCTGGGATCCAATATCATCAATTTTTCGAAAATCCAGAATTTTATGAACCATTCACGACCATTATTCAACAATATTTCAAATCATCTCAACTTAAATTCAAGAAATTAACCAAAAAACTCATCGACATCACGAACAGAGATGACCTGAAAGAGATCATTCAAAACTACCACGAAGGTCGAAGTCTAATCATAGAGGAATAGACGAAACGCTTCAAAGTATTAATGAAAAAAATTATTGGCTTTTTATGAAAAATTCCATAAAGACTTTCATCAATGAATGCGAAGTTAGCCAACAAAGCAAATATGAGCGACACCCAGTGAAAATAAAAATTATAGACAGTTTGAAATAATCCATATAGAAACCTTCACCTTGAAACAGATCATTGAAAATACAGTCACATGATTTGAATATTTCAATCAACAAAACCTCAATGTACCTGAACGACTCTTCAAATTACCTAAGTATACTGAATTTTATCGAAGAAAAGGTAGAAAATAAACTAACAGAAATATCACCTCATCCAGATAGAACCAAACGCGGTTTAATAAACGGTTTGGGATCAATTTTCAAGGCTATCTCAGGAAATTTTGATGCAAATGATGGAGTACGATACTAACATATGATCGAACAATTGCTAAATAACCAAAAAAATAGTATCGAGTATTAGAATCAGCAATTCACTATCTATCAGATTGAACATTAAGTTCAACATCATTGTTCAGAAGATCAATCACAATCAGAAACTCATCGAATCTGAAATGAATCAAATAGCAAAAATCGTAGGTCAAGTTCTTGTACCGAGAAAATTCAAGATATATTAAAAACGTTTTCAATGAGATCATCAGTCTATATGAAATGATTTTTTTCATACTAGACATTGAAAATTCGATGATGTTCTCAAGATTAGGTATAATGCATCCCAGCATTATTAAAACAGGTGACTTTTCCGATGAACTTTAATTCATACAAGATCATATCCCAAACGGAAAACATTAACCCTCAGATGTCACCATAGAGAATGTGTTGCTTCTGGAGAAACTAGTAAAGAAGAAGAATCTCATTTCCATTTGAATTCGATTTATTCCACCTATACTCCATTTCCATTTCTGAAAAGAGTAAGTTCAAGGTAATTATTTCCAAAAACAAATTTTTGGCTATAAATAAGTTGTACTACGCATATTCGAGTGACGATTGTACGGGACTTGCACTCCAATCCTACTTCTGCGAATGAAAATACAAGATCTTCAAGAAGGAAACCCTTGCGAGGTCCACCTTTTGAGACTGAAAAACACTTCCACTTGTCCACAAACATATGTCCCTATCTCAAGCCCCATGGTTGGAAGACTAGGAGAATCCAATCAATGGGTGACCGTACTGCCAAAGGAAGAAAATGTGAAAATCAACTGCCATCACCAAGAAGAAATAATAAAGATAAAAGGCACCAACATATACGACTTCCCAATCGGCTGTCGAATCACCACCCCTTTGCGAAATATCAGTAATTTCCCAAATATCGATACATTTGCGAATGAACCACCCAGAGAAGGTCGCTTTCGAAGATATCGCATTGGACGATATATACAATATCTAGTAGATGACTGCCGAATACCAACCAAATATTTCTTTCGCCTTCAAATTCCACATTTCTAGTATTTGGACAATCATTTTGTATGGGTATGAAATCATATTGATTGGTTTCATCGGATACAAAAACAATCGGTCAAGACCGTGTATCAGGAAGTTCGAATCTCTCGCTAACCCTCAGGATTTGAATCTTTGGGGGAAGAAAATATATCATGGATCCCGCAACCGTTCCCGAGAAGAACGCTGACTCTGCCGAGACAGCATATCATCTTTCATATAGCATGTTAACAAGATAATCATCTGTTAAGGGTAGTTGCATTCTTGCTCTCATCATAGTTAGACCTATTTTTGATGTAATTTCCCTGATAAATCGAATCATTGTGAAATAAATCATTTTAAAAGAGGACCTGAGTACTTCAAATAGTTATTTTATTGCTTTGAAACAACGCCATTTATCATTTTCAGGTTAGCAAGGATATTGAGACTTGACTCTTTAGATCTCATTGAGTCTATGAAAGCTCACAAAATTAATAATATTTTGCTATGGCTATAGTATTTTCACATTATAAGAATTGATATAACAAAAAGCAATGTATTTCGGGATATCTTATTCAACTATATACAATCACGTTACTTTCGTCTTTTAGTAAACATTGTGAACTGCAAAAATCTTCGAATAGACTGTCAAAGGTGTTACCATCAACACCTCTCTTCAGAATAAATGAATACTAGTGTCTGGAATGAATCGAATCATCAGGTTATGAAATGATAATATTGTTCATCGAGCCGCTGGCGATTGGACAATGGGATGATTTGGCATTCTACTGTCTACGCTCGTATCAAATAGCCGCTTGGATTGTCGATATAGTTTCACTGAGTTCGTTTGATATCTAATTGTTTATTAACTATCAGATGTATTGCTCGAAATAAATATACCGTTTTTGTGGCAACAGGTGGTGACTTTGAAAGAAATCCTAACATCAGTAGTTGGGATTGATCCTAGCCTGAAAGTTCTTAGATTCTCTGGGAATCCACTACCATTATACCAGCCCCGATGTCCATAGATCTGATGTAGTCAAGTAAAAAGATACATGCGAACCATCATCAATCTCATTCAGATTGAGACAGAAGTAAAGTCAGAATGGTCGAGCGGCTTATGGAATATTCATTATGCGTTGTTTTTAGCGATTCAGAAGACAACTAGGGTAACCTCACTGTTAGCATTACTCAGTATAGATGGTACGACACCCTTGATTCAGAATCTTCTGAGGGCCGGATTATCAATGCAGGGTTAGGTTAATATAACCCAAGGTTAACAGCTAACTCTGAGATAAAATGTTTATTTACTTTGAGGTGGGGTTAAACGCTATCAAAAGCAAACGGAAAATTAGCTCTAGGATAAAGTTAACAGGGTCAGCTTACCCCTCGGAATAACTCTGCATTGATAAACCGGCCCTGAGAAATGTGAGTAGTAAGCTACAATCTATACGCAATTTAGAACTTGACCGTAGCAGGATGAAAGAATATCTAGATGCATCTGTGGATACCAACTCCAAAATCAACGATAAACGCAGGAACACCACAAACTTCAATATTGAAGACTTTATTCTGATGCACCGTGATGACCACGCATGCACCAAGCAAAATTGAAATACATTGTCTTTATGATATGATATATCACTCCGGAGGGTCGATATATAAGGGTTAGTAAATCACTAATTACCATGGCAGGCAAAGCTGAGACTTTTGGTCCAGCGATTGGTCTCTCACGATGGACATGAATGAACTGCTTGAACTAATCGAAATTCAATCACCAACGTGAGAGATTATTATGGCATGTGTAAGAATCTAAATTATGATCATTATTGAATTGCATTCGATTGTTGAAATGTTGAAAGCTTGTACGCTTTGCATTTGATTGTTGAAATGTTGAAAGCTTGTACGGTTTGCATTCAAGAAAGAAAGAAAGAATGAAACTTTATTTACTGCTAGAGATTACAATGCCTCCTACAAAAAAATTCCATCAAGAGAATAGCAAGTAAGACAAACAATGGTTGGTCTCAGCAACAAGTCACAAAGAGTGCAAGAACATACCTACACGCGAAGACAAGCATGTACAGATCTGATACTAGAGTATGCAAATATATGGTCTACAAACATGTATGGAAACTACATATAGTAATACTAAATATAAAATATACAAATTAATAGTTTACAGGCATGTAAAATTAGGAAATCACAAGATAAAATGAATCAAACATATACCTACACAAAAAAATAATACATTTCAGGAAATCCTTGATTCACAGAAATTTTTTGCTCTCAGTAGACTATTCAATTGTTGAAATGTTGGAAGCTTGTACACTTTGCATTTGATTATTGAAATGTTGAAAGCTTTCACGCTTTGAAATTGACTGTTGAAATGTTGAAAGCTGGTATGTTTTGCATTTGATTCTTGAAATATTGAAAGTGTTTGGTATGTTAAAATATAGTAGCCTTGTCGTTTCTCATGTTTACATTGCTGTCTCATGATGCGATTCGAAAGTTTTTTGGTGTCAGAGACGATGAGTTACCAATCACAGAAGAATAGAAATATTTCAAAATCCTATTTGTATTGGATGCAGGAGAACATATGGATATATTTTTTTATGTGAATACTTTTATGTGACGAAGGTTGAAGATTGGAGATAATAAATTTTGTTTGTGAATAGGACCCATATGGCATGGTCAGTGTCTGCGAGGTCAGCATTGGTATACTAACGGATCTAGTACAATAATTCAAATGAAGGTAACCATCAGAGCACTTGGGACACATAGGTGCAATTTCAGAAATGCACTGACATGAAAATATGACACAGTATATCCAAAAATTCAATGAGGTTGACGACCTTCTCTGATGAATTTAGGTGTTTTTTGGATTTGTAAGTCTTCATTAACAGAAACTATATCATTTAAAAGCCAACGTTTCGACAGTTCATTCTGTCATCATCAGGACACTGATGATGATGATATGTATCACAGAATTCACAATAAATCAAGGAGAATGGTATGTAGAGTATGATAATATATAAAATTTGATATAAAAGTACAAGTTGATTCATAAATATGTAGATATGAATAGGAGAGGTGTAGAAAGAAAAATTAAAACAATACATATATAAGTAACGGAACAGGAAATTAAAATCTCAGAAACGAAGGATTTTCTTCGAAGTTCATCAAAACATGCGTTCTGTTGGAGTGCTAGATCTATACTGAAATAAATGAGCCCCAAGTGGAATCAAGTAGCAATATTTGAAAAATGAGTCCATAATAATCACAAAATGTGTTCATAACATTTTTAAACAGGCAGTGGCCCTAGAAAATCTATAAGTTTGCTCGCAATTGAGGAAACCAAAAATGTTTGAGAATAGAGTAGACCACAGTTTAATCAGTGCCAATGTCATGAAATTAACGAAGAAAACGTTTTCTACTAGGTATGTGTAGGTACAAAATATCAAATTTCTTCAGTACCACTGAGCACTGAAGTTTGATGACATAAGAGACCATTGTGTTTCAACACTTTGATTTAGATTAAGTTCCAACGGAAATTAACATTTACTTCACCTCAGCATGACTTTTTTCTGTTATAAATGTAGCCACGTATCATAATGAGACTTTGAGGACCGAAATATGGTTTTATCTAAAAAATCAGCCGGTTACTTGTCGTGAAAGCTTGCTCGAGGTGTATTCGCTTGAACAGATGTCGTCCAGATTTATCATAATGATGTGAACCATACGCCTCTGGAATCACAGGCATTGCAATCGTACTCACATACGTTAACTGTGTAAAAAATTTATATCATCAAAGACTCACGTACTTTATGTTCCAATATTTGAAAAATAATCAATTCAATGGAATCTTGTACACACCAATATTTTCAACACCCAAATTTTTCAGCTTTGGCAATTTCTGATGAATATATGAAACATATATTACAACCAGAACTATTGATATTTGCGACTTCACATAACAAAGAAACAATAATTTTCTCACAAAGAAATCATACCACCATTGAGCATCATTAGTAAGGTATTTTTCCACTCTCACCACTAATTGTAGATCTAATCATTCATTTATTTCTTGTATTGGCCACAGCCAGTTCTCAGCAATGTCCTTATCGCTTGGATTTGAGAATTTTTTCAAACCTCTACTAACAATAAGTCTTCCACATTATATATCAATCAATCAATCAATCAATCAATTTATTAGTGTCAGTATACAAATCGTATTAACACAAGTCAAATTCACATATACAGAGCAAGTTTATAGTTGTACAAAAAACAATTAATATCAAATAAATGACAATAGGACATATAAAAAATGTGTTGAAGAAATAATTAAAAAAATAAATAAGATAAATAAATTTTTTGTTAAAATTCATCTTGTTTAAAATTATGCATTAAGAATTCGCCACAAGAGTAAAAACTGAGCTTTTTCAGGAGACTCTTTGTTTTCCTTTTGAATAGTTCATATGGTAAATGTGTCGACAAGTCTAATGGCAGTTAAAAAAATTTACAGCCAAGTACCTAGGTCCGTTTTGACACGTTTTCAGACGCTGATAAACTGGTATCAACCTATCCCTACCCCTTGTGTATGTTCCATGATTATCAGCATGAGTTTTATCCAAATTTTTATTTTTGTGGACATATAACAGACACTTAAGGATAAAAACACATGGCAAAGTCAAGATACCTAGTTCGACGAAAGCTTCATTGCAGTCATCTTGATATCCCAGTCCTGCAATAATTCTGATAGCCTTTCTTTGTAGTGCAAATAATCTCTTCGATTGAGGTACATGTCCCCATATTAAAATATTGCTGCACAGCACTGAATGAAACATTTCAAAGTATGCTGTTCTCAGAGCAGTTGCTGAGACAATAATGACTAGAGAGCGGAGAGCAAATAACCCACTCTTCAATTTGCCCGCTACCCATTCGATATGCACATTCCATTGTAATAGTGGGTCAATCTTAACTCCCAAAAACTTGACACTGCTAATGTCACCATTGGTTATACCCGTATTCCTAGTTGAAAAAACAATTTTGTTCGTCTTTCCAGTATTGAGCAATAATTTGTTAGTACAAAACCAATTTTGAATGATATTTTGTACATCGACAGTACCCCTAAGAGCTTCATCTAGAGTGTCCGCTGTTATAGCCACCGTCGTGTCATCTGCGAAGAGTGTGAATTTTGCTTCTGGGGCTACAGACGGCAAGTCATTAATAAAAATCAAGAACAAGAGAGGCCCCAGAACAGAACCTTGCGGCACCCCAATTGTGACATCCATCAGTGCCGACATAACTCCATCCACCTTCACCGATTGTTTTCTGATTGTCAAATAAGACTTTAGGAAATCAATACTATCTGGCGTGAAATGGTAACTCTGTAATTTACGTAATAAAATGTCATGTGATACACAGTCAAACGCCTTGCTCAGATCACAGAACAAGGCACTTAGATTATTTAAAGCTTCATATATATACGAAACCAGATCCAATATCCCTAATACTGTATTTTTGTTTTTTCTAAATCCAAACTGACATTTAGTGAAATAATCGTTTTCTTCAAAAAAATTTGTTATTCTTATCGTTATACATTTTTCAAATATTTTTGATATGATTGGTAGAAGAGAGATAGGTCGGTAATTTTGGGGTGCACTCGGATCACCAGTCTTAAAAATTGGTATAACTTGAGCAATTTTCAGAGCATCTGGAAAGACATTTTCCCTGAATGCCTGATTTATTAATTTAGTAAGAGGGCCAATAATAATGTTTTTCACAGATTTGATCAATTTAACATTCAGACCATAAATGTCGGAACTATTTTTGTTTTTTAAGTTATCAATAAGTTCTCTTATTTCAATGAATGAAACATCAGAGAATACAAAGGGGGCACGAGGAATGTGCAAATTAATTAGAAAATCAACTGGATCAGTTTGAGATATAGGGATGCTATTTGCTACATTGTGTGCATTATTTGTGTCTTTTTTTGTTGTGGCCTCTATGATTATTGATGATTTGCCATGTCATTTTAGATGGGTTAGCAGCAGTGTTTATCAAATTATCATTGGTTTTTATCTTGGCTTGTTTGATAGCATGCTGATATCTTGATTTATATCTTATGAATTCCTGCCTTAGTTCCTGATCATTGTAATGTCTGTAAATTTCCCCTAGAAATTTCAGGTTATCACGCATAGCCCTTCGTGTATCATCAAACCAGGAACTATGAAAGCCCTGGTCAGATCTTATAGTAAATGTTTTTTCAGGAAAAGAATATTTGAAGGATTCTAAATTTACGAAATTTTTCATTTATACCTAAATTCATATCTTTAACGAAATTCCAGTCACTATTGTTGATTGTATTGTAAAAAACACATATACCATATTGTGAAATCGGCCTACATACCTGTTTCTTCATCTCAACTTTTGCAATGTATTCATCAGTTGATATCTGAAGCTTCTGTCCCAAGTGATCTGATACACCAAGGTCTATTGTTTCAGCACTGTGTGAGTCAATGCTAAAATTTATAAATATATTATCTAAACATGCACCAGCTCTAGTGGGTGATGTTATGGATTGCATGAAACCATAGCTTTCGAGAGTGGCCCCCAAACGTAGTGTTTCTGTTTCATTGGTATCAAAGTGTACATTAAAATCACCAGCTAGTATAATTCTCCTGTTAAGACCCACCCTACTCAAAACAGCCTCCAGTGCGTCCAAGAAAGTGTCGAAAGAGCCCTGTGGTGGCCTATAAAGAGATAAAATGAAAACATTATAATTCTTCACACATATGCCACAGCACTCGATACATCCTTCTATACTGAGATTATTTATTATATTACAGTTACTAAAGTCTAGATTATCCTTCAGATAGATGGCCACTCCACCTCCACTATGTCCTGTTCTCGAGAAATGGGTGGTCAATTTGGATTTTTCAATTACTAATTCATTGATCTCATTGTCATAGAGCCAGTGCTCTGATAGACATAGAGCATCATAATTTTTGTCTACCAGAAATGCTTCTAGAAGTGGAACCTTATTCCTTATAGAGCGAGTGTTAATGTGTAGGACTCTTAGACACATTTTCTCCCTCTTCACAATTGTCTCTTTGAGTCCTGTAGTTTCGCCACTGGTTGGCGCTGCAAATTCTGAAAATGGTTCACAATCGTATCTGTAGGCCATAGTGTTGCTGACATGTATTCATCTCTCTTTTTGATTGGGACGGCTAGTTATAGCTATATATCGACGGCATGTGGACGTAGATGAATCCCACTTCTGATATTAGTTAAGAAGGTTGTTAATTCAATTTAGAACATGATTCACACAATTGTACCAAAAAGCAATACATTCGCCTGCACTCTCACAACGTTCGCCTGCACTCTCACAACGTTCACCTCGTTACAGGTTTCCATCTCAATACGAGGTGTTCTTAGAATACTGTCGCCAACAATATAGTTTCTGTTAATGAAGACCTACAACCCAAAAAACACCTGAATATATCCAAAAATACCTTGCATTCTGAAATGGTAAATTGTTTTTTCAATCCACATTGTAATTATAATGTTACCCCAATATGACTCAAATGTTGGTAGGTAATCAAATGAAAGTCACATTTAGAACTTTGGATTCCATTCCAATGTGAAGTGAAAAATCACCAAAAAAGTCCGAAATAGAAGATCTGGAGATGGAAAAAATATGAGTTTGCAAATCTATTCACATGTGTAATGTGATACATATGAATGTGAGATACACTAACATTCCTGATATCGATAATTATTCAGGTTCTAATGAGATAGTTTTCTGAAGTAGAAATACTGCCAGTATCATACGTTTGGCAACATAAGTGTCCTCAAAAGAAGGTGCTGAATGATAATGTATTGATATCGATGATATAATACCAAAGGAAGGCTGAACCCCAACAGCTTATCCCAAGAGAATATACAAACATTCATTCACGAAAATCTTTACCAAGAAAAAAAAGAGGAATTTTTCAAGATTTGAAGAAGGCCGGAAACTTCTTCAGAATCACTTCGACATTTTTCAATCTTGAAGAAAGAGGAGTTATGTATGTATAGGAGTTTTTCACACATCAATCAAGTAAACTTCTGAGCTTGTAGGAGATGAACGCCATTGCAATGACCGTGGTTTGAATAATTTTTATATATCAATTCAAAAACCGTTTTCTTATGAACCTTCCTGACTGAAGTTTCTGACTGAAAATGAAAACCATCTAATTGAAAAGCCTTTAAACCGTTACGCCGTTAAAAATGCAAAACTAGCGTGAACGTCCTATCATACAGAATGTCATCACTCGATTTTGGTATTCCCGTTTACGTGACATATTTAATTATTTTTATTCGAATCAGATCGAACCGGTTCTGTACCAATTAGTTAATTAAATTAGTATTATAATTGGGCTAACGCTGAGTTCTAATAATAAATTCAATTCCAAAATTAACTTGAGCAGAATTTCAATGGAAACTTCATCAACAGACTTGATCGATATTCATGCGAAAATATCACCACTCCGAGTCGAATGATCACTCCTGAACATTATTTCTTGGAAATTTATGTCTATCTAGGAGATATTATGCAATTCAGAAATCTGGTTATAACTGGGAATAAGGTACAACTTAATAACTTTATTCTTCTCATCATAACGATTTACTTCGAGTGATATTTGATAAACAGGAAAACAGTTTCTATTTATGGTTCACGAAAGAAAGATAGGAATTTTGTCAAAATTTTTGTTCGTTTTTGCATGTTATGATGATAATTATAATAATTTTGAGATGAAATCCTGTACAAGATGGTAAATATTTTTTTCACTCTGTATATAAAGTGTGTTTGCAATGAATTCAACATTCACAAAAAGGAGACAATCTTGGGAAAATCCCTTGAAAGATCAATTCTCATTATCAATTGCACACATAACATGACATAGGTCAGGATAAACAATCAATTTGGAATGATGATCATTAGTTGCGTATATTATATAAAAGATGGATGATAGTGACAAGGACACAATTAAGTGAATAGGACGAAAAAAATGGTTTTGCTGGTAAAGATCCCCCGAAAAAAAAGTATGGCTTCTTGTATCCAGGGTGAAGAAAGAAATTATAATAAAATATCTTAGCAGAAACGAAATTGGTGGCGGCCAGGTTCACATAAAAGAAATTAATCCATTTAAAAAGGTGAAAGACAATAAATGTTTCAAGATTGGTTTGGATTACGTAATGAAAGACGAAGTCTATACAAATAATTTGTGGCCCAAAGCAGTGGCAGTTTTTTATACTATCCTAATATTCGTAGTGTCAATAATAAGAATAACCTGATAGAGGTAGAGTTGAACGGTTCGAATACATATTTTATTGCTCTTGTTGAAACATGGGTAAAGGAAGATGAAGTATGTAGTATATCGATAAATTAGTATAACTTTATTAGTCATTACAGTAGAAAGATCCTGAGAGGTGGTGGATTTGCTATATGGGCCAGGAAGGATCTGACTGTTGAACCAGTTAATGTGATGAAACATTGTATCGAACAAGACTTCGAGGTTTGTGGTATAAAATGTATTTTCGACCAAAAACTCCATATCCTTATATGCATTTATAGAGCTCCAACAGGCAATTTCCAGACGTTTGCGAACGGGTTGGAGGCTGTATTGGATTCGGTATTCACTAGGGATGCACTTCTGTGGATAACAGGTGATTTCAGCATCAATTTCAATATTCCTTAATTTGTACCTACTGAGATCCTTAATATAATGGCACAATTTGGGTTGCATGTCGTTGTGTTCGAAAATACTAGAGTGACTTCAACTACTAGTACAAGGATTGATAATGTTTTCATAAATTTAGATAATGAAGTAGTTACGACCATAGATGATACCCCCATTTCGGATCACAAATCCATAACCGTTAAAGTTAATTCAGCAATTTTACTTTATACTGAAACTAGTGCTAATACTATGGAAATGCAGATACGAAATTTCAATATAATATAAATTTAATAAAAAACTGTTTGCAAATATTCTGAAAGCTGAAAACTGGAGTGAGGTTTATGATTTGCATGACTATAACGATAAATTCAACCAATTTTTTATGAAATTCTGGGAAATATTAGAGGTATGTATGTTTTCCATTGTCAAAAGAAAATGGTGAAACCAATAAGAAATCGTGGGTATCATCCGTCATAAAAACTTCCAGTGAAAACCTGAGGGATCTCTTCATTTTGCAGAAGCAATATGAAGAACTCAAAGATTACTATAAAATCAAGAAAGCTGAACATTATGCAGTTAGTTGAAACGACCAAAAAAACATTCATCATTTGTCTTATTCGAGAGTCTGAAAACAAAAATAAAGTTTCTTGGGAATCATAAATAAACTCTGGAACAAATTATCATGCAACCCGAATATGAAAATTATTAATAATAACCATAAAATTACTGACCCTATAAATACTTTCAATGTTTTCTTTACTGAGGCTCCTAAAAATGTTGTTCGATCCATAAAACGCTCGGTGAATTTTAAATTTTCAGGTTGAAGCAACATGAACTCCATTGTCTTGATACCTTTCTCAGAGGTCGAAATGCGAGTGATTGTCTCAAAGTTGAAAAATGAAATGTCTACAGGCCCAGACGAAATCCCTTCCGCTTCAATTAGAGCATCTGGGGAAGAATTAGCTAGTATCCTGACCCACTTAGTAAATCATTCTTTCACCACAGGTGTATTTCCAAAGTGCCCGAAATCTGCAAAGATCACTCCGGTGTACAAAAAGAAAGAGAGAACCTGCATTGAGAATTATAGACCAGTTTCAGGTCTTTCCCCATTTGCAAAAGTGACGGAATATTGCATGCTTGATAGACTCATTCCTTTTATTAACAAATATAATCTAATACCTGATCAACAACACGGTTTTCGCAAGGGAAAATCCACTACCACTGCAACAGTTGACTTTTACAACAATGTTTTTGTAGAGATTGATGAAAGAAGATCACCAGTAGGTATCTTTAGCGATTTGAGCCGAGCATTTGACTGCGTCCCTCACAATGCACTGCTGCAGAAACTATGGCTTTGCTTCTTGAGAGGAACTGCAGCTGACTGGTTTGAATCATATCTCTCTGACAGAACGCAGTTTGTACAAATATGTTCCAAAGAAGTCAGCAAGCACACCTCAGATACCTCCCTAGTGGAAATGGTTGTTCCACAGGGGAGTGTCCTAGCACCGATACTTTTCTCTTTATTTATTGTTGAATTCCTACCTGACTATAACATCACACTTTATGCAGACGACTCATCTTTTTTGGTCTCCCAAGAATGTAGTGAATTGAATGAATCAGCATGCAACCATCTCCTTGCTAAGCTAGGCGAATGGTTTTCGGCAAACCAATTGTCTCTAAACATCGAAAAAACTGAGTATCTGGTTTTTCATACCAAAGAAAAAGACAAAGAATTATGAACAACCCCCTCTTAATTGAACTTGATGAATTAAATATTACCGAGAAATCAAAAACCAAATTCGAAGGCATAACCTTGCGAGATGATCTCAGTTGGTATGAGTAAATTACTAGTGCAATCAACAAAATATACCATATTCGATGTTTACGAAATGTTGTTGATATACTCTGTTTGAGAAACTTCTACTTTGCCGAAATGCAGTCTATTTTACTCTATGGCATTATACTATGGGGAAATTCAACAGCTGCACAGTATCTATTCTTGATCCAGAAAAAAGCTTCGAGATCAATAGAAAACATATCATCCAGACACTCCTGTAGACCTATATTTGCTGAGTTGAATATATTGCCTTTGGCTTGTCTGTACATAATGAAAGTTGCCTGTTATATTCACAAAATTAGAAATACTCTTCCCAGGCATATGGATATACATTCCTATGAAACCAGAAATAATAAGGGTTTATAATAAATTACCTGAAGACATTGTGACTAACTCATCGGCCATCTCGGGTTTTTACTTTTCGAGTTTCTTTATATATATATTTACATGCATGTACCTTGAATTCTTGACATGTTCTACACCCCAATTGGGTCTTCGAATAAATAAAGATTGATTTGATTGATTGATATTTTATGGTGAGTCCGGATGTGGATATGAATTTTTGTTTTGTGACTTGTGAAAGCCTTACTATTTCAGAGAATCTTTTATAGGATTGTAAGTTAAGGTTATCTGACCTAATGGTATTTTCTGTGTAAATATTATGGTATTTTACTTCATCTATATCTTCGGTATGAAGATACATTATTCAGATTCGATATATGTATTATATTTTGAAAGAATACAAAAATCTTTTTGAACCCAAAGATCAATGTTTGAGTAGTAAATGAATTCCGAGAATTAGAGATATTTCCTATTGGTAACAATATCTATTAACCATGATATGAAATAACAGAATTTCACATCATCATTCACAGATCTCGGAGAACCCAGGAATTCAGAATAGTTATCTTTCGAAAATTCGAAGATTGATTGAAGTGTAAATTTCTTCTTATCGAAGTGCAAATACAGTAACATTCTACCTACCCTACAAAATCGAAGAATCTGAGAAAATGAAGGAATTCGATTCCGGTTTGAAATAAAGTTCAATAAAAAATCGTTTCTACTTCATGGATAATCGAGAAATGTTTCAACCCATAAGACAAGTTGAATTCTATCATTATTTAAATGAACCATCCCAGTGAACACACTCTCGTTGAAAAAACGTTGATTAACGGTTGTTTCGGTGGAAAAAACGTTAGTGGTTGAAAACCTCAACGTCGAATTTCGGTTGAAAAAAAAAACGAAATATCAAAGACGTTATTTCAACGTGATATATTCTTCAGTTCATGACTTCATGTTGTACCACAACGACTATCAAACGTCCAAATAAAACGTTGAAGATATCAAGTGTTTCAAAGTTTCTTTTTTCCAGTGAAACTACATTTTTATATATTGAATTTAAGGAACAAAAAACGTGTTTTCAACGATAAAGAAATGGTTTCTTGAAACAAAAATGCACGGTTCATAAAAACGTTTCAAATCAACCAAATTTCAACTTTGAGTGTGATTAATACGTCGCTTCAACGAATACCGATTTCGTTGAATAAACGTGAGAAAAAAATCATTTTTGAAGTTTCTATTCAATGCATTGAATCAACGTTAAAATCTACTCTGCAACAACGAAGCAAATCAACGTTATTTCTACCTTAAATATTCACCATATTTTGACTTGAAGTTGATTAAAAACCACTATCAAACCTTTAAATGTGTTGATAGTACCAAATAAATCAACGTTATTTTCTAGTGAATGGAATGAAATTTTTCCATAGAGTTTCATCAAGTATTCGAAAGCAAAAAACGGGATTATCACGTTAGTAGAATATTTGTTTCAAATAACAAACCACTGTTTATTCAACGTTGCAAATCAACTGACTTCAAATATTATCAATATCAATTCACAAATATTTCATACGACCTAATTGAACCTTCATGTGAACAAGTATATCAACGTTATATCTTTTCAGTGAAACTACATTTCTATAACCTATTATTGAATATTTGAAACGAAAACGTGTATATAACGACACCATCATAGTTGTTTGTAACAACATTTCACGGTTTATGATAACCTATGAAAATAACGAAATTTCAACTTCGACTATAACCAATACGTCATATAAACGTATAAAAAAAGTACGAAGTAATTTATTTTGAACCGTCTATCTATGGAAACGATTTGGAAAAAAAGAGCAATTCAACGATGTTTGAACCTTCAATGTTCAGCATTTTGTGACTAATAGTTCATTTAAACGTCTGGAGTAACATTCGGTGGATATGATACGTCTATTAAATGTACCCTGATATTGTTGAATAAACGTGGATAGTAACTCAGCAATAAACGTATTATATTGTCACGTCCCGGGTGTGTGCCTACCCTGGGCTGTGAGCTTAATTTGGGGTTATCGCTTGGCTACGAGAGGTGGTTGATTACTTTCAACCCTATCATGGATACATCAAAGAAAGAATGCGTTATTCAGTTTAAACATTTAATAAGTGAAATTAGCCAACATAATCTTATGGTGAGAAAATAGTGAACATGTGAATATTTAAAATAATAAAGTGACTTATGAAAGTGAACAAAGTGAAGTGGGCTGTGCAACTATGTGCATTTTACGTTATTTCCTGACATGAGGGCACAACGAGGGATGAACAAAAAGGTAACAAAATGATATGAGTACTTACATGAATAATATAAATGTTGTCCAGGCTGAGGAGATGTGTCTCATACTAGGGTCCATGGCTTCCTTTCAAATAATGGTGAAGTTATCACTCCCCGATAAATCAGAATCGCGAATTAGGAGGCCGAAATCAGACTGAGTGTCATAATCGGAATCGTGATCGGAATCGTAATAATTAATCATTAATAATGAATAATCAATAATGAATAATGACTGAATGACTGAAATGCCTTCGATACCCCGATCAAAAAGTACTTATATCCGACTCTTGCAAGATCAGCAAACAAGCACGACTTGACCGGGCGCATCGTCACAGTTTTGAAACTGCAAGTTTTGAAGTTCAATGAATTCAATTTAGGAAGCTTACTTTAAATTTTCCTAGGTCGATAAACCTGGTGAAATTAATTCTTACTAATCGATTCAAATGGCTCACTGCGTACCTTTCGTTCATTATTAATACTGAAATATTCTTTCCTATCTGAATCCATTTCAAATTGTCCTAAAATTCCTCTTCGGAGTTTTCACACTTGTGCAAAGTGCAACTTATACTTTTTGAACTATTCAGGTTTGACAGTTCGACACTATCCATTTCTATAATGAATTTATTTGTTACTCTGTTATCCTTTATATCAACCGTTTCTGTTTTCTGATCATCCTCATTTTTTGTAGACCTTTTTCTGTGAAGTACCCACATGGTGATCCATTTGCAGCCCAAGTATACTATGAATGCTATCAGTGTGATGCAAAGAAGAGAAAATATTATGTCATGACTGATAGGGGTGTGCCACGTGCTTTCTACTATGACTACCTGGAAAGCGAATGCAAAATAAGCACGAGCAAAGTTGCCCCGAAGCTCTGTCGGGTATAGGGGGTTCGAATCAAAACACACCGTATATATATTATCAAGAGGGCGCCACCAACTTACAAGCTGCGAGTTTAAGTTGGAAAACTCCCGAGTTCTTCCAGGTTCCGCTTTCCAGAAACTTATTCACAATAGAGGGACAAAAGAAATGGTCGAGAGATATTCAATACCAGATTTATTCAGACTGACTCTGTATACTCATTACGGGTAGTTTTCACAGTACCTACCTATAGCGTACCTTATAAGCTCCGATTAACTGAAGTTCTTATTTCATCAACAATGATGATTATGATAATACCTACACCCCGACGTGATCACGTTGAGTTTACACCCGGTATTTTCATAATAGAATTAATGAATAATAAATAATAAAACTTTAGTTGAATTTCATTAATCGGTAAAGCCGTAATGTTCTTTTCTCAGCCAGTCTCAATCAAATCATGATAAAGTGAATGCAGTTAGCACAATTTCAAAATCCCCAAAGCACATATAATCATATAATAACACATATAAAAAAATCATGCAGCTTATCTGGTTTGAGTTTTAAAGGTTTAGAACATGAAGCCGCAGTCCATAGCTTATAATTAATTCCACAGCCCACAGCCGAGTCATCCAGATAGCCTAAGAGGTTGCGTCATGCACCAGGATGAAATGCGCCGGTATAACCTCACAGATGGTTTGCCGACAGCCAAGCAATAAATTAAAATAGTTGGTACAGAAAGATAGAGAGCTTATACCAGGAAGTCTGAAAGCATGTACGAGGAGGCACCAAAGCCTGTACAAGGACCCTCTTTTTAATTGAGGGTTCTAGAAAAATCCACGAACTCAAAATGTAGGTTCTAGTGAAGCAGTTGTTGTTTGAACAAATCCTTCAAAATGAAGATACCTACACCACTAATAATCACTACTGAGTGATAACACGAAAGGTGATGATTGGTTATGCAAGAAGTGCAGTAATATCCACCATAGGGTGAAACTTTTCAGTTCCAAAACAAAGAAAAAGTTTAAGCGCACCAACACTTCTTTATCTCAAACGACCTCTCATCTCCTTTTCTCCAACCCCGTTTCTCGCTCGTCAAGAATCCCATTTGCCAATCACATTTCGAAGCCAAGTGAGTATCAACCAAATCATTCCATTTCAACATTGGCTGTAGGTCAGATAAAGACAAGTACCTATCTCATATGCGAAATGGTAGCAAGGGACTATACAACATAAAAGAAAGAAGTCGAAGAGCGACACTGCGATGACAATGCCGTCAGCAGGAATCAGCTGTTGCTATACCAGTAACCTATAATGATAAACAAAACAAGCCAAACATGAATAAACTCAAGAAAAACAGGTAAGCTATCATTTTTATCCCCATACCTAACAACAATTGAAACCTAAATTTATTCTTCGTGAATATCTAACCACTTTGATATTGTATGTTTTTGTTAATAGGTACGATCTCATCCGCAGACGGACAACAGGACCACCAGCACCTCGGACCAGAGCGAACTCAGTGAAGTGCCGTTCAATTTAGTTCTGTTCACCCGTGTATCCTTCGGAATAAATTATCAATAATTGGTCGCCTATTATTTTGCATGTGAGTACCTACTGCTAAACACTATGAAAGTTGATATTACACACTATTAACTAGCAAACAAAACACATTTACTCTAAGAATATTCGAAAATACACACATATATAAAATGAAACGTTACAAATTCTCCCCCCACTTTAAAAGATTTTTCCCGAAAATCTTTCGGGGAATTAGTCATTAGGCGGACTGTCTGTCAAATCTTGA
The DNA here is from genome assembly GCA_029955515.1 of Chrysomela aeneicollis. Classification (NCBI taxonomy): domain Eukaryota; kingdom Metazoa; phylum Arthropoda; class Insecta; order Coleoptera; family Chrysomelidae; genus Chrysomela; species Chrysomela aeneicollis. Next base: position 20,276,773 of record JARUHQ010000004.1, read on the forward strand.
CAATGCCAAGTACCTCGGTAATTCCCATGTTCATCTTTAAGCTCGTAAGTCCACGGAGACACTCGCTTAGAAACCGTAAAAGGACCAACAAATTCGGGGGCTAACTTTGCCGCAAAATATTTACTTTTATCGGACAATACTTGATTCTTTCTCCAGACTGGTTGGTTGACATAATATTGCACATCTCGCATACGGAGATCGTAAACTTTTTTATTTTGTTCATAAGCTTTCAACATTCGTTTTTGGACATCATCGAAAAGTTTCACAAAAGCTTCTTGCCGTTCAATCGTAAGACCGGAGCGATCAAACTGTATTTGATCATCGGGTTTTATTTTAGATCCTCTAGTTGAAAGTTCACGACCAAACACAATAAAGTTAGGTGAATACCCTGTAACCTCATGTCTTGATGATCTAATTGCCAAACCAACCTGTGCTAAATTCTGATCCCAAACTCTTTATTTGAAACATAGGCCCTAATCATAGTTTTGATAACGCGATTTATTCTCTCACAAGGATTGGCTTGTGGATGATAGAGGGCGGTGAATTTAATGTTAACATTATATAATTTCATGAGCTTCTGAAACTCTTTAGACCTAAATTGTACTCCGTTGTCGACAATTATCGAATCCGGACAACCGAACACCGAAAATACCTGGTCTTTCAAAATACTCGTAACGGTAGTAGCAGTCGCCTTACGCAACGGAAAAATAAGAGGAAACTTACTGAAACAACAAGCAACAACGAATAGATATTGATATCCTGATTTGGAACGTGGTAGAGGACCGATCAAGTCTGCACATAGTAATTCAAATGGACGAGATACACCAAATTGTGGACTTAACATTAACCCCGCAGGTGACTTTTGCTTCGGCTTGACGGCATGACAAGTAGTACATCGGCGTATAAACGATGCTACATCTGACCGCATTTTTGGCCAATAATATACTTCACACAATTTATTGAAAGTTTTATAAACTCCTACATGACACAAGGCTTGATGAGTTTGGTCAATCAAAATTCGACGTTGCTTTTTGGGCACTACTTCTCTCCAAAAATCTTTCTCGCTCGCTAAAGCTGGGTGAGAAGGATTTACATGCTTGTATAACTTGTCATGGTCGATGCGCCAGGATGGAAATTTATGAGGAGATTTAGTAACTCTAGCCATTAAGTTTTTGTACCATGTATCCGACACCTCGGGAGGACTTGGATTAGTTGGTCTCGAGGAAGAATCGATTTTTCCTGATATCACAGCATCCAAAACGGGAACGGAACGCGATAAAGTGTCCGGCACCACACTTTCTTTGCCCTTCCTATGGATAATCACGTAATCATATTGTTGAAGTTTAATGGCCCAACGAGCGAGACGACCAGAGGGTGTCTGAAGACGGTTAAGCCAAACCAAACTGGCGTGATCAGTTAAGACAGTGAATTTCGAGCCTTCCACATACGGTCTCAATTTTTCGATAGCCCACAATACGGCTAAACATTCACTTACAGTCGTGGAATAATTCCGTTCTAAACGGGTTAAAGATCGGGACAAATAACACACAACTTTTTCGCCTTCAGGGTGTTCTTGAGTCAAAACGGCTCCAATACCGAACCCTGAGGCATCCGTTTGAATCGTAAATGGTAAATCGAAATTAGGGCAGGATAATACTGGAGCTGAGATTAAATGTTCTTTTAAAGACTGGAACGCTCTATCACAGTTGCTAGACCATACGAACGATCGATTTTTTTTCAATAATTCACAAATAGGTGAAACTAGCGTTGAAAAGTTTGGCACAAAGCGGCGGTACCAAGAAGCTAAGCCGAGCACACGGCGAACTTCAGAAACGCTCTTAGGGGCGGGAAGATTAATTATAGCTCTGACTTTCTCAGGATCTACTCGTAAACCATTGGCATCCACGATATAGCCTAGATATAAAAGTTCAGGCCGACAGAAATGACACTTTTCTTTGGCCACAGTTAAATTCGCGACTTTTAAACGAGAGAATACTTCCTTGAGAACCTCAATGTGTTTTTCAAATGATTGGGTAACAATTATGATATCGTCCAAGTAGACAAAACAATATGGCTCGAGCTCTGGACCTATTACTCTATCTATGAGCCTTTGAAAAGTTGCTGGTGAGTTAGCTAAACCCATTGGAAGTCTTCTGAATTGGAAAAGTCCTCGATTGGGTACTGTGAAAGCAGTTAGAGGTTTCGATTCGTCCGAAAGTGGAACTTGAAAATACGCGGACTTGATATCCATCGATGATAAGAACCGTGCATCACGTAACTTATCAAGCGTGGCTGAGACGTAAGGGATCGGATAGGCGTCCTTTTCCGTTACCTGATTCAATTTTCTATAATCAACGCAAAAACGATAACTATTGTCTTTCTTTTTAACGAGAAGAATCGGGGCTGCCCATGGACTAGTTGACGGCTCGACAATGTTCTCATCTAACAATTTTTTTAACTCTTGGTCTATATGAGCTTGCATAAACGGAGACACTGGATAGTAACGTTGTTTCACGGGATGAGAATTATTAGTACGAATTTCGTGTTTAATCAAATCGGTACATCCGAGCTTATCGCCCATTTCAATAAAAGCTTTCCCTACTACTTCACTCAAAATATTATTCTCCTCATCGGTTAGATCACTTTGAGATTTCAAGGCAACCGAATTCACAGTAACTTCAATTCCACTGGCGAAAATCCACTCTCCCCGACGCATATCAGGAATCAACCCTAATTGTTTTCAAAAATCAATACCTAAAATTAACTTATGCTGTAATGATGGTATAACTAAACCTCTAATAAGCCTAACATTATTTTCCACCTTAATTGGTATTTCTACCATTCCTAAAATGGAACATTCATTACCATTTGCCACAGTACACGATACAATATTACTAACATCTAAAGGTAAATTGAGTTTACTTAAAATATCCCAACCGGGACCTCCTACAATAGTATTTGACGCACCTGAATCCAAAAGGCCTAACATATTTATTCCCAAAATGGATACCTTAAGATAAGGACGCTCATCATTGTGAACATGTGACAAAATATAATCTAGAATAGCACGTTGTGTCGATGGTAACGAGTCACCGGTGACACTGCTGACCGCCTGAACAGAAGAGATCGTATTACGGTCATTTAACGACCCCCGTGTGCGTTTCCCGAACGGTTGCATTTAGGGCAAGTACGCACAGTATGATTAGGAGTACCGCATCTAAAACAATACTTGCTTTTTTCGTTCGTGGTACAGTCCCGCGCCTTATGACCTGCTAATTTGCAATTCCAGCAAATTGAAACAGCATCTACTTTCGGCTCACGTTGAGAAGTAGAAAGTAAATCAGAACTGGCATACACATACGCAAGGTCTGGTTCCATTAGACTATGTCGGTTACGAGGTGGCGGTGTAAAAGATTCAATCGACTCTTTTCTAGCTTCTAATTGCCTACCGATTTCGAGGAGATGACTAACTGACTGAACTTTTATTAACCCTAACTGGCTCTGGTAGAAGGGCGAAATATTTGATAATAAAATTTTCAAGCGAACCGAGTCACTAACCGTAACTGTAAGTCTATTGAACATATTTGTCATAATCGCGATATACAGTCCCATATTTTCTTGGGGACCTTGCGTTCTATGTTTTATTTCCTGCAACAATTTATCGTTGAAGTTCGGAGGTTGAAATTGCAACCGAAGTTCAGAAACTAAATCCGTCCATGAAAAAATTCTATTCCGAATTGACCTATACCAAATTTGAGCTTTTCCGGTGAATAAGTCGCTTGCTGATTGAAACAGCTGGGCTTTGGATACATTTCGAGATAAACACATCTCTTCCATATTTTCTAAAAATGCGCTCAGAGATATTTTGGCATTGTCACCATCGAATTTAGTAAATACCCACTTAGAAACTGGAACACAACTTGAGTGAGAAACAAGGGGTGGTGGTTGAATGGTAGAATTGAGAGCGGTCTGAACTATCACTGGCAGAAGACAACACCATAGCACTCAGTTCTATCGGTGTCTGAGCTCGCTGAGAAGCCCTTGTGTATTTACGCGCCCGAGATTTTAATTTTGAATGTAAATTCAATAGTTCAACTAACCATTTAGATTTGGTAACTTTTTCCTCATTTGTGATCGCAACCATTCGTTCAGCTCGCTTATAACAATGAATAAGTTTACTAGTAATCCTCAAGAACGAATTACTATTCCGAGAATCTACAAATTCATTAGTTAAAACCTCTAAGTCAACGAATTTTGCAACAAGATAATCCGTATCTGCCGTAAATGAAAACGGATATGGTGGAAAGGTTATACTAGAATTAGTTTTCTCTAACTTCAAATACCCGCGTAAGCACTTTCGCATATCATCAACGGTGGTTTTATCAGTAACTCCTCTAATAATAAGTTCGTAAGATAACTCCTCCTTATCAAGCCGGTTAATCTCGAATTTTCCATCCATTTTTAAACAAAAATAATTTAATATTACCACTGGAATAAAAAAATCAATGAAATCCCTTGATTTACAGAAATCCGCAATACGACGGTGAGCGTCGCGACGTTACGCCGCTTCTAAATCGAAAATATATAAACAAAAAAAATTACCTACTAAAAATTCAACCGTTATCAAGAAATTCTTTTCTTGAGAAACGTATAAGACACGCTTTAGCTTACTAATGGCGCGCCGATATCCCATACGATTAAATAGCCCGACACTATTTTTTTTTCTCGGTAACTTATCTCTAATAGATGCTCTGAAAGCAGCCAATTTACCAATTATAAAAAAAAACTAATTGTTTCCTCTGCCGTCGTCAAGGTTAATGGAACCCAATCGACAAAAACAAATACAGTACGCGCGATACCTAAAAAAAACGACCTATTCATATAGTCAATTTCACTTTTGAACTGAAAAAGTGATCGGGGAAAGTGACCATAGAAATTCGACGCCAGGCGTCACGATAATTCGATGAAAATGACTTGATAACGACACCAATGCTTGCTGAAATGATTCAAATTCACCTCATTTCGTACTATTAGCTACCAAAAATATCGATAATACTAAAAACTCAAAAACGACGCTGGGCGTCGGGATGCTCAAACGACGCTTTAGGCCCCACGTTGGGCGCCAAATTTGCCACGTGCTTTCTACTATGACAACCTGGAAAGCGAATGCAAAATAAGCACGAGCAAAGTTGCCCCGAAGCTCTGTCGGGTATAGGGGGTTCGAATCAAAACACACCGTATATATAATATCAAGAGGGCGCCACCAACTTACAAGCTGCGAGTTTAAGTTGGAAAACTCCCGAGTTCTTCCAGGTTCCGCTTTCCAGAAACTTATTCACAATAGAGGGACAAAAGAAATGGTCGAGAGATATTCAATACCAGATTTATTCAGACTGACTCTGTATACTCATTACGGGTAGTTTTCACAGTACCTACCTATAGCGTACCTTATAAGCTCCGATTAACTGAAGTTCTTATTTCATCAACAATGATAATTATAATAATACCTACACCCCGACGTGATCACGTTGAGTTTACACCCGGTATTTTCATAATAGAATTAATGAATAATAAATAATAAAACTTTAGTTGAATTTCATTAATCGGTAAAGCCGTAATGTTCTTTTCTCAGCCAGTCTCAATCAAATCATGGTGAAGTAAATGCAGTTAGCACAATTTCAAAATCCCCAAAGCACATATAATCATATAATAACACATATAAAAAAAATCATGCAGCTTATCTGGTTTGAGTTTCAAAGGTTTAAAACATGAAGCCGCAGTCCATAGCTTATAATTAATTCCACAGCCCACAGCCGAGTCATCCAGATAGCCTTAGAGGTTGCGTCATGCACCAGGATGAAATGCGCCGGTATAACCTCACAGATGGTTTGCCGACAGCCAAGCAATAAATTCAAATAGTTGGTACAGAAAGAGAGAGAGCTTATACCAGAAAGTCTGAAAGCATGTACGAGGAGGCACAAAAGCCTGTACAAGGACCCTCTTTTTAATTGAGGGTTCTAGAAAAATCCACGAACTCAAAATGGAGGTTCTAGTGAAGCAGTTGTTGTTTGAACAAATCCTTCAAAATGAAGATACCTACACCACTAATAATCACTACTGAGTGATAACACGAAAGGTGATGATTGGTTATGCAAGAAGTGCAGTAATATCCACCATAGGGTGAAACTTTTCAGTTCCAAAACAAAGAAAAAGTTTAAGCGCACCAACACTTCTTTATCTCAAACGACCTCTCATCTCCCTTTCTCCAACCCCGTTTCTCGCTCGTCAAGAATCCCATTTGCCAATCACATTTCGAAGCCAAGTGAGTATCAACCAAATCATTCCATTTCAACATTGGCTGTAGGTCAGATAAAGACAAGTACCTATCTCATATGCGAAATGGTAGCAAGGGACTATACAACATAAAAGAAAGAAGTAGAAGAGCGACACTGCGATGACAATGCCGTCAGCAGGAATCAGCTGTCGCTATACCAGTAACCTATAATGATAAACAAAACAAGCCAAACATGAATAAACTCAAGAAAAACAGGTAAGCTATCATTTTTATCCCCATACCTAACAACAATTGAAACCTAAATTTATTCTTCGTGAATATCCAACCACTTTGATATTGTATGTTTTTGTTAATAGGTACGATCTCATCCGCAGACGGACAACAGGACCACCAGCACCTCGGACCAGAGCGAACTCAGTGAAGTGCCGTTCAATTTAGTTTTGTTTTCCCGTGTATCCTTCGGAATAAATTATCAATAATTGGTCGCCTATTATTTTGCATGTGAGTACCTACTGCTAAACACTATGAAAGTTGATATTACACACTATTAACTAGCAAACAAAACACATTTACTCTAAGAATATTCGAAAATACACACATATATAAAATGAAACGTTACAGGTGTTTTTGGCAGTGGGAATAATTGCCAAATTATGACGATTTCCAAACAGGATGTATGCTACACAAACAGATAGGATGGAGTTCCAGATCAGAATTATGGTGTCCCCATGAATACCGTAAGTATCTTGTGGCCTACTTTATTATATTCAAAAATGAAATAAAAAAATAGAACACAAAGTGCTGACGGCAGCTGTTCGCCGGAGAACAGATAAAGTGGATCCGGGGCCTGAAATAGTATATAGAATTCAAGTACCTAGGGCGCCACTCAATTTATTATAAAAGAGATTTAACTAGGATAATTGAGAAAACCAAGTAGTTAAGAGTATCAAGTTGATATTGATCTGAAAATAAAAAAATACCAAATTTTCACTTCACTAGATTGTCATAGTACACAGATAAATGAATGAAAATACCAAATAGTTTAAAATACCTATTTAATATGCCGAACAATAGACAGGGTGATTATGTAGATTGATGCAGAGGACAGAATTATATATGAGGATTATTAAGATATACCTACTTAATCAGAAATACTTTAAAATGATGGAAAGTGATTATCAGTAAAGGTGAAACTGAAACTATTACCGCATAGTACTATGGGGAATAGTGTACAGGGTGTCTCACTGTGATATAAAATTATTTCTGAAAAGTGAAAAATACATCCTAACAAAAACCTGTCCTGATATCGAAGTCCTCTTCATAAGTCCTATCACCCCTATCCAAGGTCTATTGTTGGCCTGATGAGAAGATAGGCAGCATAGGTCCTCAACGATGAATCCACCCTGAAGATGGGATGTTGGTAAGCCCGCTACCAGTCCCAGATGAGCTCCCCGCTGAGCTGCTCAACCACCAAGGTGTCCTAGGGTTGTCTGCTTCAGCCAGGATCCGGTTGTGGTTAATGAGGCCCTTCCCAGGAGTCCTGGCAAGGGAAGAGTGTCCAAGGTGTCCTTGATGGGATCAGGACAGAAGTACCACAGGTGAGGCCGGTAGTGACCCTACCAACAGCCTAACACCTCAAAAGTTGGACTCCTCCAAACACCCTAGTAGAAATATAGGTTCTAACATCTCTTGCAGACACAAAAAAACAAAATTCGCAGGCAACAATACAAAGCGATCTGCATTGCCAAGAATTGCCACTCACCTTCCATGAAGGGTTACCACTTTCCGCAAAAACAAAATGGGGCCATGCTGCAGGGCTTCTCAGGAAATTTGGCAGTCTCCAGGTGGCAGAACAAAACGACCAAAAGGTCCAGCAACGTAGGCACGGTCGACGAAGTGAATTTTAATCTTACAGATCCCCCATCAGGGTGCTGACATCAAGTCAAAGAAAAATTACTTGCCGACACATGTGAACCCCATCATGGCCACCAGGAAAAAGCCTCGAGCAAGATGCCGGAAGATACGTAGTTACATCTTTAAAAAAAAACCACTTCCTGCAATTCCGATTTGACAAGTTCAGCTGACCCTCAAGAAAATTCTGCTATCCTATTGGTCAGTTAACGAGCAGGTTCAAGTCAGTGGCGCACACAGCAGGACGGAACAGCATGGAACAAAAGACAGGTACAGATCACTCTGAATGTAGCCGACGAAAGTTGACACTTCGCGCTGCAAGGAATGTTAACCTATATTTAACCTTCAAAAATATCTCAGAAAAATAAAAAGGAATTCATCCTGAAAATCCTCAAGAAATGCCAGGGAACACCACGGGTAAGTCACATAACTTTCCTATTTGAAAATCCCATTCGATGATCACAATACTTTCTGATTCACAACAGGACATAATCGTATACTTACAGTATTCTCTGTTTCAGACCTGTTTACATTGGATCAGCACAACCCGAGGCTCGACTCATTATCCTACAGGTGTACTGGTTACCAGAAGAAAGATTTCCCTGTTTCAGAACCTGTTTACGGTGGATCAGCACAAGCCTGAGGTTAAAATCATCATATCCCACAGGTGTACTGATTATCAGAAGATACTATAGTTCAGAAAATCATGATGGTATTTATGAATCAAAAAGCTATATGGTCATTAAACGTTTCAGTGAGAATCGTTCTATTATTAATTGATCAGATGTCTTGTAAGTATGTTCCCTATCTTGAGTTTATTAATAAACAAAAAAACAAAATATTTATTGTAGCAATTTTAAATGCTACATCTACCCCTCCCCTAAGAGAAAAAATTGGTTACAATTTTTTTGATAACATAAATCAAAACTATATTTAAGTGATGTATTTGGATGAATGGTAACTGCGCGTACCAAACGTTCCTTTACTGGAAGTCAAAAAAATCTTAATTCAGGTGAAATGTCACAATCGGTTAAAGTGTCAAAATCGGTTAAATTGTCAAAATCGGTTAAATTGTCAAAATCGGTTAAATTGTCAAAATCGGTTAAATTGTCGAAATCGGTTAGAGACTAATCCAATTTCATCCAAGGATCCTAAAAGAACAAAAAATCTAAAGGATTTTTACAATTATGATGTTCAGGTTGATCAGTCCTGATTGAACCATCATCAGTAAAATCAATGAAATGATATATACAAACAAGGTTTGAATATCTACACGGCCCATATGCATATGAATAACTTCCGGAAGAATTTTAAATTAACAATTTCGTTCCCCGCGAATTGTGACTAAAAAAAAATCTACAAGCATATAGCTTCTATATTGCACCAGCAAATTTTGTTGAACCTTCAACTTCAATTACAAAAAAGGTCTAATTTTTATTCAAAACCCTATATGTGTATTCTATACACGAACCGAAAAAATGGTTTGAATAAAAATATATTTTCAATAGAGGACCTGAAATTTACCCAAAAATAATTTTTATTCCCAGCCCTATATGTGTACCTTATACACGCACCAAAAAATGGCTGGAATAAAATTATATTACCCAACAGAGACATCTGAATTGGATCCGTAGTATTGTTTCAAGTCTTTGATATGCCAATCTCCCGCTGGAGAACCATCAGCATTATCTAAGACATAGACTAAGCGAGACTTTCGCTTCCTCACTGTACATAACACAAATTTTGGAGCTAGTTTTGCGCTAAATTTGGCTGAAGCATCTGATAAAATTTTGTTTCTTCTCCAGACTTTATCGCCCTCATTGAAAACATGATCTCTTTTACGAAGATTGTAACTAGATACATTTCGTTGATAGGCCTTATGTAATCTTTCTTTTACAGTTTGAAAAACATCACGAAGCCCCTTGATATCCTGAACATAACTATCCCTGCTGTCAGGTAAAAGTTCAATATCTTGGGTACTAGAAAGGTTACCATACTGTTCACCAGAGATCGGTACATTACGGCCAAAAATCAAGAACGATGGACTAAATTGGGTCACCTCATGGGTAGCTGTATTAATGGCTTGCTGAATTTTGAACAATTCTCTATCCCAATCCTTATGTTCCTCAACGTAACTTCTTATTGCTTGCCCTATTGTCTTGTTAGTCCTTTCCACAAAATTGCATTGCGCTGAATATCGCGGAGTATACCAAATTTTCTGGACTTTGTATGTATCTGCTAATTTTTTGAAGATCTTACCAGCAAATTGCTGTCCATTATCGCAAATTATGAATTGTGGAACACCAAAAACCAGAAAAACTTGATTCTCCATGAATCTAACCACATTAGGAGCTTTAGCATCGCGCATAGGACATACCAATGTATACTTAGTGAAAAAGTCTGAAACAACTAACAAATAGGTGAAGCCTTTGGTAGATCTGGGAAACGGTCCCATGATATCTACAGCAATGGTCTGAAAAGGAAACTTGACATTTCTCTCAGCACCCATAAGTCCCATACGAGCAGTGTTTGATAATTTTTGTGATTGACAAATCTTACAGGACCTAACATACCTCATGATATCACTCCTCATTTTGGGCCAATAATAGTGCTGCTGTACTCTCGAAAAGGTTTTGAAAAAACCGAAATGACTACATGTAGGTGGATCATGTGAATCTTTGATTACAGATAACCGCTGCGATTTCGGGACAACTACTTTCCATTCGACTATGTTCGTTTTAATGGGTATCTTAGATGGGACATATTTATAGAGTAAATCATGTTCTGAACTGAGAATATGCATAAGGATCTCTTAAAACTTTATTCCGTAATGAGGAGTACCAAGTATCTGACTGTTCAGACTTTACTTCTATTAAATTAACTTCAGGGGTGTCCTTTTCCGAAGAAGGAATTCTAGATAGAAAATCAGGCACCCGGTTATTAACACCTTTTTTATATGTCAACTCAAAGGTGTGTTGACGCAACTTGACAGCCCATCTGGCTAATCGACCAGAAGGGTCCTTCAAATTATTCAACCAAAGAAGACTATGGTGATCAGTAGTCACCTTGAATACTGTACCCTCTATGTACGGACGAAATTTATCAATTAGAAAAATTAGACTTAGCAATTCTCGTTCTGTGACGCTATAATTTCTCTCTGATCGTGATAAGGTTCGTGAGGCATAAGCTATCACCCTCTCGGTACCTTGAACCTCCTGAGTCAACACTCCACCCACGCCCACATCACTCGCATCGCACTGGATGGTAAAAGGCAATGAAAAGTCAGGCGGACATAAGATGGGTGCTGACACAAGCACGTTCTTGATAGCAAGAAAGGCAGCTTCTGCCTCAGAAGTCCATTCAATGGATTGCTTTTTACCCTTTCCCTTCAGTAAAGCACTGATAGGAGCAATTAATGTGGAAAAATTATCTATAAACCTTCTATACCACGAACATAAACCCATAAAACGTTTAATCTCTGTACTTGTAGTTGGCCGAGCATAGTTAACCATAACCGAAACTTTCGCAGGGTCAGTCCTGATACCTTGTCTGTCAATTACAAATCCTAGATACCGAAGAGACGTCTTAAAAAACTCGCATTTCTTCAAGTTAATCGTTAAATTAGCTTCTTGTAAAATATGTTTTACTTCTGATAAAAGCCTTACATGCTCATCAAATGAAGAAGAGACAATAATGATGTCATCCAAATAGGTGAATAGATTCGGTTCAAACTTGGGGCCGAACAACGCATCACATAGTGTTTGTTGCGTCTGCGCGCTATTACATAAGCCGAACGGCATCACCTTAAAATGATAGAGACCTCTACCAGGTACGCTAAATGCAGTCTTCTCCTTGGAAGATTCTGTTAATGGAACTTGCCAAAAGGCTTTCCGTAAATCTATACTGGATATATATTTTACATCTTTTAATAGAGTTAAGATTCTATCTATACGCGGTAATGGGTAACTATCGTGTTTCGTGAGTTCATTAAGCTTACGCCCATCGAAACAAAATCTATATTCTCCAGATGATTTTTTAACTAGCAGAACCGGACTATTCCAAGGACTATGTGATGGTTCAACAACACCCAATCTGATCATGTCATCTAATTCATCGTTAAGAATCTTTAACATAAAAGGAGACATCAAGTACTGTCTCTGCTTGAAAGGTTTCGCATCTCCCGTATCTATTTCAAGTGTAATCTTGTTTGTCCGACCTGAACGAGCATCACTACTAATGTCACCAAATGAGTTGACAAGATCTTTCATTCGCTTTCTTTGATCCTCGGTGAGTTCAGAATCAACACACAATTCAGAAACATTCATAAAATCTGAGGAGCTGGCAACAATGTCGACAGTTTCATCCAAAACTCGACATTTAACGTCCCAACTAAAGTCGTGAAAATCTATAGTAACACCAAATTTCCTACAAAAATCGCTACCAAGAATAAAAAATTGTGACAAGGAAGGTACTACTAGTGCAGGAATAATCTGAATTTTCCCATTTATATTTATAGGCAAATCTACTATCCCTTTAACCTCTTGATTAGCACCATCAGCAGTGAAAATGTGTTTCAAGTGAGGCTTTCGGATAATTAAATCAAGATTTTTTATAACTTCTATACCTCCTTGACCTATCACTGAAAGATTGGCACCACTATCCAAAAGTGCTGTGATATCAGTATCAGTATCAAAAAGTTGGACACATATATATGGTCTATATGGTCTATTATCATTGCCATTTTCTATTAATAGAGGAGCTACAACTCCTTGAAATTCATCCTCTATTTTAATGTCAGAAAGATTCCCACTAGAATTGGCTCGAAAATCTGGAGAAACTTGTGAGCCTTTATCAAGATTCTCCCTTACTAGTTTCCCTGACACTTATCACAATCCTTTACCGTAACATTTGGTGTACCGCATTGAAAACAAAAGGTTTTCTTAATACCAGATTTACAGTCTCGAAAAGTGTGATTGGCTAAGTTACACTTCCAACATACAATTTGTTTCTTATTAGGATCATCGGAACCAGCAGATCGAGAGGAAGAATTAGGGGCGCTATTAGAGGTAGAAGAAACCTTAGATTTATTTTTTCGGAACTTGTTTCCAGAAAATCTACTGTTTTGATGAGAATTTGGCTTGGAATGATTGTCAGAAACCTTATTAGAAATCGATGCTACTTCAGGGTCATCTAGTGAAGAAATGAATCTATTATTTTGGGAATTAAAATTTGAAGAAGTCGAGGCACCCTGTGTATCAGCTTCCTCTAATTTCTTACACAGGTTTCCCAACTGGGGAACAGAGTCTATATCACATAGAGCTAACCTACGCCTATAATCAGCCTTTAATCCCAATTTAATATATTTAATCTTGGTAACTTCCGCAGCTCCATGACTAAGACGATTGAAAAGTGCATCCATGCACGCTATATAAATGACCACTGGTTCTGAATTGGCTTGTTTCCTGTTCTTAATCTGTTGCCAAACTTCATCATCAAAATCAGAGACTAAAAAATCTTTCTTGAGTTTTGAAACTAAGGATTCCCAATCATTAACTTGAGGCTTGACATAACGAAACCAAAAAGTAGCTTTTCCGGTGAAAAGGTCACTAGCCGAATCAAAAAGTTCATGTTTTTGAATATGTCTTGCCTGAGCAAGTTCCTCTATTTTTTCAATGAAATTCAGAAGGTTTTTAGGCTCGCCATCAAACTGTACTCCTAGCTTGTAAACAGGAATTGATTTTGGTACATTTTGTGAGAAAGAAGTATTCTGGACATTTCCGCTAGATGGACTGACAGTAGAATTCAGTAAATGTACATTCACTGGAACACGTTGTTCCGACTCAGTTACTCCTTCAAATAATTCTGCCTCAAGTTGCAGAGCAGTTGCATAAGATTCATTCTTAAAAATTGACTTCTCTTCAAAATCTTCATCTTCATTATTCAAAGAAATTCTCTGAATCCTATTTGTAACATGGCATATCCTAAATACTGCCCTCTTAAATGTTGAATCCGAAGATGGACCATCAAAATCATTAATCAAGAATTTAATTGAAGTTAGAGTATTTTCAATCTCAATTTTATCTGATGCAAAATTAAATGAAGGGTCAACTAAAGTCAGAACATCCTTCCCCTGTTGTACTTCCTTAGCTAATAGGCGACCTAAAATCTTCCTTTTATCATCCATGTTTCTGTCTGAAATAACACCTCTAATCCTCAACTCATAGTTGATTTCCGCAATCAACAAATGTTTAACTTTAATAGAATCCATGTTGATTATTAACCTTCCCAATTCAACAGAGAAAGCAAATGAAATATCTATCTCAAGATATCACAAGAATGAGGAAATGTAAAGTTTATCAAATCACTAAGCCAAAAAAATGATACTATCAGCTTCAAAATTTAGCTCCAGAAATTGTGAATCATTACAGGAAAAAAACTAGAATCACCCGCAGTGCTCCCAAACACAACAACAAAAAAAAACAGGACAAAAACTTTCCTAATCTTGAAAAAGTGTTTATCAGCACCTATAAAACCCACCTCTCAATAGAACTTGAAAGTATTTTTTTTATTCATCCATATGTCCCCACAACAATCTAGGAAATATTGATATTTTGATACTTGAATTTTCAGAGCCCCACACGTTGGACGCTATTTATGTGGCCTACTTTATTATATTCAAAAATGAAATAAAAAAATTGAACACAAAGTGCTGACGGCAGCTGTTCGCCGGAGAACAGATAAAGTGGATCCGGGGCCTGAAATAGTATATAGAATTCAAGTACCTAGGGCGCCACTCAATTTATTATAAAAGAGATTTAACTAGGATAATTGAGAAAACCAAGTAGTTAAGAGTATCAAGTTGATATTGATCTGAAAATAAAAAAATACCAAATTTTCACTTCACTAGATTGTCATAGTACACAGATAAATGAATAAAAATACCAAATAGTTTAAAATACCTATTTAATATGCCGAACAATAGACAGGGTGATTATGTAGATTGATGCAGAGGACAGAATTATATATGAGGATTATTAAGATATACCTACTTCATCAGAAATACGTTAAAATGATGGAAAGTGATTATCAGTAAAGGTGAAACTGAAACTATTACCGCACAGTACTATGGGGAAAAGTGTACAGGGTGTCTCACTGTGATATAAAATTATTTCTGAAAAGTGAAAAATACATCCTAACAAAAACCTGTCCTGATATCGAAGTCCTCTTCATAAGTCCTATCACCCCTATCCAAGGTCTATTGTTGGCCTGATGAGAAGATAGGCAGCATAGGTCCTCAACGATGAATCCACCCTGAAGATGGGATGTTGGTGAGCCCGCTACCAGTCCCAGATGAGCTCCCCGCTGAGCTGCTCAACCACCAAGGTGTCCTAGGGTTGTCTGCTCCAGCCAGGATCCGGTTGTGGTTAATGAGGCCCTTCCCAGGAGTCCTGGCAAGGGAAGAGTGTCCAAGGTGTCCTTGATGGGATCAGGACAGAAGTACCACAGGTGAGGCCGGTAGTGACCCTACCAACAGCCTAACACCTCAAAAGTTGGACTCCTCCAAACACCCTAGTAGAAATATAGGTTCTAACATCTCTTGCAGACACAAAAAAACAAAATTCGCACGGGGAATACTCTGTCGTCTCTTGCCTTGCTGTATTATACGCGAACGTGACATGGGGTAGAAATTCGTTCCAGTCCGTTTGTTTTGTATTCGTATACGTTGAAAGCATGTTGGCTAGAGTACCATTGAGACGTTCTACCAACCCATTGCAATTTGGGTGGTAGGCGGTTGTATATTGGTTGACTGTCCCCATCATGTTCAGCAGTTCCATCACGAGTTGTGACCTGAAGGTTAGCCCTCGATCTGAGAGGATGTGCCTGGGTGAACCATGACGGCATATCATTTTTTCCAATATGAATTTTGCTACTGGGCCTGCTTTCCCATTTGGGAGAGCTGCCGTTTCGGCCCATCTGGTTGCATAATCCGTGGCGACCACGATCATGGTTTTGCCGTTTCTGCTTTTATGAAAGGGGCCCAGTAGATCAATACCAACTTTTTCGAATGGTGACCCCACAGGGATTGGTTGAAGTAAGCCCGCTGGTTTCTTATTTTTCTGCCCTTTCCTAGCCTGGCAGTCCGTGCAACCTTTCACAAATCTATCGACATCTTTCTGTAGACTGCTCCAGTAGTATCTAGATTTTATTTTGTTCAAGGTTTTGGCTATACCTAGATGTCCAGCCAGTGGCTCGGCATGGCTAGAGAACAGAATTTCACTAACGAGGTGTCTAGGTACTGCCAAGAGATTCTCGAGTCCATTTGGGGATGGGTTTATCCTATATAATACGTTTTGTATCAGCCTGAAATTTTTCGCCCGTTTGGCTAATCCAATTGGGGTTTCTGGATCATTCGGGTTATTGATTGCTGCAATTTTTTGCTTAAGTTCTCTGTCACAGTTTTGTTCCTTAGCTATGTCCTCTGGCAACAGTAGAAATGTTGGGATATCTTCAATATCGTCACTTTCCTCCTTCAGGACTGGATTACGTGACAGGCTATCGACATCTAAGTGTCTCTTCCCATTCTTATGGACTATTTCATAATCGAATTCGGACCATTTGAGTGACCATCTCGCCAGCCTTCCTGTCGGGTCCTTGAGTGACCGGATGTAGCATAGCGCATGGTGGTCAGTGACAATTTTCACTGGTCTTCCATAAATCAAGTGACGTAAGTAGCCTAAAGCCCATATTACGCCAAGTGCTTCTAGCTCTGTGATGGTGTAGTTCTGCTCACATTTTGATAAGCTCCTGCTGATATATGCTATGGGGTGTTGATGCCCGTCATCTCCTTCTTGAAGCAATATTCCTCCTAATCCTATCGTGCTGGCATCCACTCTTAGTTCCGTTCCCTTGTTTGGATTGAAATGTTGTAGCACTGGTGCAGACTAGTTTTTCCTTTAAATTTTCAAATGCTTCTTGCTGCTCCGGTCCCAATGAGAATTTTGTATCTTTCCTCGTTATTTCATGTAACGGACGTGCTATCTTCGCAAAGTCTCTGATAAATTTCCTATAAAAATTGCATAGACCAATGAAACTCTGTACCTGTTTGATAGTTTTTGGTCTGGAGAAGTTTTTTATCGATGTTAAAATTCCTTCATCTGGTCGGATACCTTCTCCACTCACCACATGTCCCAACATATTTACGCATTCCTTCATGTAAACACATTTACTTGGTTTTAGAGTTAATCCAACCCAGCGTAATCTTTCGAAGACTTTTTTTAGTTTATCGAGGTGGGCCTCGAGCGTGTCAGAAAATACTATTATGTCGTCTAGGTAGATGAGTATGTCTTTCCATTTCATCCCCTGGAAGACTTTATCGGCCAATTCCTGGAACGTGGCAGGTGCATTGCAAAGGCCGAAGCTAAGGACATTAAATTCATAGGAACCATGACCTTGAGCTGTGAAGGCAGTATACTGCTTGGAGTCGTTCTCTATTTTCACCTGCCAGTACCCGCTAAACATGTCTAACGTTGAGTAATACTTGGCTCCACCTAGGTATGTCAATATGTCGTCCATATTTGGTAATGGGTATGATGATTTCCTGGTGACGTTGTTCAATTTTCTATAATCGACACAGAATCTTATAGATCCATCCTTTTTTCGTACCAACACCATTGGGCTAGCCCATGGGGAATGACATGGCCTGATGATGTTGTGCTCCAGCATCTCGGATATTTGGTTGTCGATGATTTCTCATTCCTTCTGAGACACCCTGTACGGTCTGCTCTCAATAGGAGCCGCGTCTCCTACGTCTATTTTATGTTTTGAAATGTCGGTGAGGCCCATTTGTCTGGTACATTTAGAAAACACTTCCTTGTAATCTTCAAGTAAATTTTCTAATTTCGTCCTGACTCCTCTATCATGGATATGATCGGTATCATGGTCTTTCAAAACTACCTCATCTTCTGAATCTGTAGATTCGGTGTACAGTATGATAGCAGTATCTATTGACGTTTGTTCCCTTGGGTAGGACCAACCGATTGTTGTGCCTTGTAGGAGTTTCACTTTATTGTGGCTTATATTTTTGGGGCTAATCGATTTCTTTCTAGGGAACTCTGGATGGTCTACGCAAATCAATCCACGTTTTATGAGGACATTTTCATTCAGCTTGAACTCCAATGATTGTTCTGTGTCATTTTCCCATTGGATTTCTACGTCTGATTCTTGTTTGGGTAATATGATGTAATCCTTTGCTATTGTAGCCTTTTCCCTGTTTTCTTCAAAATTCTGTTCTATACAGGGTATATCATGTGAGGGTGGTAGTGAGCAGATGAGGATATCTATTTCTATGTTGTCGAAAACTTCTATTAACAGGTTTTTCACCATGTTCCATTCAAGTTTGTCCAGACCGCAACCTAGTTTTGGAATTGCAAGTTTATTTACACTCATTTCAGCCATGATCTTTCGTAATTTAAGTAATGATAGTTTTAGGTTTTCCAGGGTTGGTTTCATGAAATAACGATATTTTGTTATTAAATAGAATATGGTGCATCCTTCTTTCTCCAATACTGCTACTCCTCCAGGTTGTTCGTTTTGTTCTTGGAGTTCCTGGATCCCACCAAAGTTGGTTTTAAATGTTCGTGCTATTCCTCTACCCATTTGAAGGTCAGCTGACACACAGTGAGCGAAAGCATAATCTGCAGGTGCAGAAAATAAATCCAGGTTCTTCTCTTTTATATTAGCCTTTCCTGCATTTTTATGTTTATTTTCTTGTAGTGGTCTGGCAGTTGGTTTCAGGACTTTATGACGATCAAGGATAATATCTCTGAAATCTATAGGAGGTGGTATTGGCTCTGGATCTTTGAAAGATATAAGGTCTTCTGCCTCTACTGTCATGAGTGGTGTAACGTAGGGACAACACTCGTCGGTATCTATAAGAGGTGTTTGTTCATCACGTGAAGGAACTTCTTCAAAGGAGATGAGGTCCACAACTTGCGGGGTATTCGTCCTGATCCCATCGTCGATAACCTGTGTTTCATTTTTGAGGCAGCATTGTTTTGTAGATTCCAAATATTCGATGTGGGACATGGTATATTTCAAATTTAATAAACACCCTTCTAGGTACATCTCCTACAATGTTTTGTTCGGCCCCTGTATCCAGAATCACCCTGGTTTCTTTGTCATTCAACAGTGTCGTTATTGTTAAGATGTTGTAGGTATTTGCACTGTTGGTGGGTGCCCCGTTTGTAGAAAGGGCGACACCGGGGTCTAGTTGGGGCGTCCCCTCAAGTTTGGGTTATTTTGTGTGCTCCTGCAAACAGACGCGAAGTGACCAATTCTTCCACAGGAGTAGCATCTTGGTCGACCGTCTGCTGTTCTTGTGTTGGGTATATAATGGGTATTATTCTTATTCCCGAATGTTCTGTTGTTCTGACTGCTTTGATTCTGATGGTTTCCCCTGTATATATTTGGTGCGTTGTTACTGTTATTTTGTGGGTAAAATTGCTGTCTTTGGTTAAAATCATTCCTCTGGTTATAATTGTTCCCTGATTGAAAATTTTGCCTAGCTTGGAAGTTATTTCCCTGGTTGAAATTGCTTCCCTGTTGAAAATTTTGTCTTGGTCGGAAATTATTTCTCTGGTTGAAGTTGCTTCCTGGATGGAAATTTTGTCTAAATTGAAAATTATCTCTTTGGTTGAAGTTTCCTCCTGGTTGGAAGTTTGGTTTTGTTTGAGAATTTTCTCTAGTCGCCTGTGGGTATTGATGGTTCATTTGTTGTGTTGCCAGGGGGATGTGATCCAATGAGGAATTCACCATGATATCCTCTAGTTTATTAACTATTTTCTTGAAATCTTCCATGGTCATATTTTCTGTCCTGATTAGGCGATAGGCTCCGTAGACGTTTGGTCTAATACCGTTTTCAAAAAACTTTCGAAATTCTTCTGGGTTCAGTGAGTGGTCATACTCATAATACATAGTTTGTAAGTCGTAAAAGTATGATTTTATAGATTCTTCCGCCCCCTGCTTACGGTGTAGCAGGCGGATTTCAAGGCTTCTTTTGATGTCACCGTCTCCAAATTCATTCATGAAATCATTTTTTATGTCCTCCCAGGTTTTGCTATTATTGTCTGCTGTCTCAATGTATATTTTGTACCATATATTAGAAGCTCCTTCAAGAAATGTGCCGAAGTAGTAAATTTTCAACTTGTCGTCCCAACCATTTGCTATTGCTGTTCTGTCGTATCCCGTGATGAACGTATTGACGTTCCCTTTTGAGGGGTTGAATGTATGGGGTGATATGAATGTAGGGATCGATGCCTTTCTGGCCGCTGCTAGGGCATCATTCATGGTTGTGTCGGCCATTTTTTATTGTGAATGGGTTCCGGAATTATAGTTGTGGGGACAGTATTTTTGTTTTCGAGCCTGTATTCCTCTTCTTGTGAGACTTCTTTCAATTCTTCTTCTGAATCCTCTTTTTGTTCTTCTCCCAGTCTTATTTCTGTTTCTTCCTCTTCTTCGCTGCTGCTTAATTGATCTGTATCTTCTGTCTTTTCTTTCTGGGTGATAGGACTGATTTCTTCAAATTTTCTTTGAATATTTCTGGGCACAGGTACTGGATTTGCCTCAATAACTTCTCGAGATAATACAGGAATTGGACTCACTGGTCTGGGTGGTGAACGGGACAGTATGCTAGATCGCTCAAATGGGTTAGGTGAATTACTAGTTTCACCAAATAATTCTGTGCTACGATGTGTGAGTTCAAAATCGTTTTTTTGTGTTAATCTTAATATTACTTTGTCTGCCCTTGTGAATGGTTTCCGCCCTGACATCCCTGACTTTGGTGCATAGTTTTGTTTTCGTTTTGTATTAAGAAAAATGAAAATGAAAATTATACCTATTTGTTGTGTATGACCAAGGAATACATAAAATATATTTGAAAATTTCAATATTAATTTATTCTTCTCCAAATAACTTTATGAATTTTAGTTGCATTCTCTCCTTGAAAGTCAGATTTTTCGGTATTGAGTTTTGTTTCTGCAAAATTTCTCTTGTTTTTTCAGTTAATGATGTAAGGAAGATTGACACAATTAGTTTGTTATTTGTTTCACCGATAGCCAATTTGATTTTTCTTTCCCTATTTAGTTGCCTTTGACGTTTGCTTGGATTCTTTCTTGGCATATCTGAACAATCATCGATTTTTCTGAACTATTTTACTACTAATCCTACCAAGCTGTGGTGAACAGATATTCCGTGTGATTAGCAGTGTTAATAATACAGTAACAGTTATAATTGTTCCCTGATTGAAAATTTTGCCTAGCTTGGAAGTTATTTCCCTGGTTGAAATTGCTTCCCTGTTGGAAATTTTGTCTTGGTCGGAAATTATTTCTCTGGTTGAAGTTGCTTCCTGGATGGAAAATTTGTCTAAATTGAAAATTATCTCTTTGGTTGAAGTTTCCTCCTGGTTGGAAGTTTGGTTTTGTTTGGGAATTTTCTCTAGTCGCCTGTGGGTATTGATGGTTCATTTGTTGTGTTGCCAGGGGGATGTGATCCAATGAGGAATTCACCATGATATCCTCTAGTTTATTAACTATTTTCTTGAAATCTTCCATAGTCATATTTTCTGTCCTGATTAGGCGATTGGCTCCGTAGACGTTTGGTCTAATACCGTTTTCAAAAAACTTTCGAAATTCTTCTGGGTTCAGTGAGTGGTCATACTCATAATACATAGTTTGTAAGTCGTAAAAGTATGATTTTATAGATTCTTCCGCCCCCTGCTTACGGTGTAGCAGGCGGATTTCAAGGCTTCTTTTGATGTCACCGTCTCCAAATTCATTTATGAAATCATTTTTTAAGTCCTCCCAGGTTTTGCTATTATTGTGTGATTAGCAGTGTTAATAATACAGTAACAGCTGTAGTGAACAGTTATGTTAGATGTATTATTTATAGCTCATGATTGATAAATCATTCAAAAAACTAAACAGAAACTCAAAAGAAGAATTAATTGGTGGAGAGTAAAAAAAATTAATGTGGCTCTATTATACCGTTCACAAGGAAAATTTATGTTGAATGCATGACAGGGTGGACCCAATAGAGAATGGATGAATGCATATTCGAAATTAATCTTCAACCTTATAAGTAACCCATATGAAAAATAATAATAATAATAAAAAAAAAGATTATACTCAGATATCAGTAATTATTAAAATCTCTTTATAAAGTGCCGTTCAAATTTTCGAAAGTATAGTATATATAATTCTTTGAGGGAGAATAAAAAAATAGTTAGACTGAATAAAATCAATTACGAACTCAATTAGTACCCCATATGATAATACACTTCACTTCATTCAAATTCATAATCAAATTTACGTTAGAATGATAATTAAAAAAATAAAAATTTATTCAAATATCTCTTTTAGGTTCATTATGAAGAATAAAACCTACGGAAACGAGACGAGGCGCCTGCACCATATGTCACGTCCCGGGTGTGTGCCTACCCTGGGCTCTGAGCTTAATTTTGGGTTATCGCTTGGCTACGAGAGGTGGTTGATTACTTTCAACCCTATCATGGATACATCAAAGAAAGAATGCGTTATTCAGTTTAAACATTTAATAAGTGAAATTAGCCAACATAATCTTATGGTGAGAAAATAGTGAACATGTGAATATTTAAAATAATAAAGTGACTTATGAAAGTGAACAAAGTGAAGTGGGCTGTGCAACTATGTGCATTTTACGTTATTTCCTGACATGAGGGCACAACGAGGGATGAACAAAAAGGTAACAAAATAATATGAGTACTTACATTGTAGCGTTCTCATTCCATAGGAAATACAACATCCTGAGAAACGTCACAGATCTTGAAAATATCGGCCTCAATATTCTAAATAATAACTGTTCATGTTTGAATACAACATTCATACTTGCGGCACTGCCAATTAATCAATAATTCATGATCTGAATCTATGCAACTAACATTACTCCTCAGTTGTCAGATGCTGTATAGTGTACATACCATGTTGGCGACATCGGATGAATGTGTCGTCAAAATTAGTTTGTCAGTATCAACAGATACTAGTAAGCATTTATATGGGTTTTCAATAGAAATGATTTTTTTTATACTTTGCATAAGACTGGCTAGGTCATATAATGGTTATTGAAATAAATCCAATAGAAAAGAAGAAATGACCCATGACAGGTCAACAACTTCATGCACCTTCAGATCGATAGGTGACGAACTTCCTGCGATGGTACCATGAAAGTTCGATTCTCGGTTCGATTCAAATTCGATATCCGGGATTGAAGATCGATAGGGGAGACATCTCGTCTTTTTGGTGGTCTGCATGGTCGTCTGTGGACTGCGATGAGTTCGCATGTTTTTTTTGGGAATTTTGATGACCAAGTGAGCTGCATGTCAATTTTTCGGGTGTGTGAGGCAGTGAGGGTTTCCTTACTCAGAATTGTGGCTGTGGTATCTGTACCAATTTACCATTTAACTTTTCGAGAACCACGATGGTCCGGGTTCTACATCAATGATAATGGCTGTTTTTGCCTATGTACCGGCAAACAGGGTTTTTACCCTTTAATTGAGTCCTCCTTTTCAAAAGGGTAAGTCTAAGACTTTCACCAATAGTGTGAGTCAAACCACAAATATCCACAGGGTTTTCTGGTGGGATTACATAACCCTATGCCTCCGCTCCGTTTCTGCATGCACTATCCAGAAATGTGCCCTCAACATCTTAAGGACATCCTATGAACTCAAGTCTGAGCACCAACCAGGTAGACCGCAGTCTACATCACCTGATATCTGCATTGACCATGGACAGTGGCCCTAGGTCCAGGAGATGAAGCCTGGCCAACATCTGCATGGATCCAATCCATTTTGAGCCTGCTGATAGGTTTCATGGGGTTTAGTAAGAACCATTTGATTCATTTCATCACAAAAGTGTTGCACACTTTATTTTCTTATTTTTTATAAAAATATCATTTATTTTGATTGCTATGTTCCCCTGAGGTATAGTATTTGACAAATTCAATGTTCATGTAATGAACACACATCTAGGTCTTGGTGTGACAGCAAGAAAAAATTCATGAATTTTTTTGCGTATAATACCTACTTTTCACATGAGTGAAAATATATTCATTACTATTGTTTTCATCTGTCTTGCAGAAATACTTATTTTCTATATGAATATTTGAATAAGCTTTTCACCTATACTATGGGGATATATCTACTTATTTAATTGATGATTGAAATGTTCAATTAGCCTGTCTTATGGAAATATTTCATTTTCTGTACTTTGTATGTAAGGGGAATAAAATTTGAATCTTTGGAAAATTTCATTTCATTGTCTTGACTATCTCATAGCATTTCATTTATGCTTTATCAACACTTACTTTTTTTTAACTGGATATATTCCATGGCGCCCAAAATAAAATAAATACAGGTAAGGATTATGAATAACTGAAATTGGAAAAAGTAATCAACCCATGATCCATGCCACCAGATGAAGAGCTGTCGTGCTGTATGACATTTACTGGTGAAATAAGGTAAAATCTATCAATCAGATAAATAGAAATAATATAAATGTCGTCCAGGCTGAGGAGATGTGTCTCATACCATGGCTTCCTTTCAAATAATGGTGAAGTTAGCACTCCCCGATAAATCAGAATCGCGAATCGAAATCAGACTGAGTGTCATAATCGGAATCGTGATCGGAATCGTAATAATTAATCATTAATAATGAATAATCAATAATGAATAATGACTGAATGACTGAAATGCCTTCGATACCCCGATCAAAAAGTACTTATATCCGACTCTTGCAAGATCAGCAAACAAGCACGACTTGACCGGGCGCATCGTCACAGTTTTGAAACTGCAAGTTTTGAAGTTCGAAGAATTCAATTTAGGAAGCTTACTTTAAATTTCCCTAGGTCGATAAACCTGGTATGTTATGGTTATCGTGGACTGATTGTTATATGTTTCGCAATTTTGAATAAATGGAAATGCAATGAACTTAATAGATGGAAGGTTAATAATTCTTGATATACTGTATGATCCCATACGTGACAATATCCTTCATATCATAATAGATGGCGCCACTTATATCACGTCATATAATACTTATGCTGAAGGTATAAGATAATTACTGAAAAGTGTGTATCATCAAGGAAAACAGAAGTGAACCAAAAAACAACCGGAAATAATTGAAATTGAAAAAATATCATGAGTAATTCTTAATTCTTGGTATAATTTTGAATTACTTATACATTTCTTGGATCTAGATAATCTCGCTATTATTTGGACGTGAGTGTATTCACTGGATGAAACGTCACCTTACAACACCGAAATAACGTTCAAAGGATCAAATATAAAATCGTTAACAAAATAGTAAAAAGCTACGTGACATTTTTGCGTATACTAAACGTTTCTATTCGTCGATATGAAATGAATTTTCAACTGACATTTGTGGTGATTTAACTACGTTATGTCGACGTGAGTATGTTTACTTGATAAACCGTAGTCCAACCACATCGAACTAAAGTTTATAGCGACGAATTGTCAATCGTGAAAAAACTACATGGAAGTACGAAAATATTCTTGTCGTTATTCAAACTCGTATTGAAATTCATCGTTTATTTGACATTATATGAAACATACGGTCCTGGCGAGTAAACACTGTGACGTGAATTGAAACGCTCCGAAAACAAACCCAAATGTTGGGACTTTCGAGTACTTTTAATTCCATAATTGATATACTAGAGAAGGTAATAAGTGAGTGGAATTGATTGAAAATAAGTTTGAAAGAACAGAGTGAGTAGAACAATAAAATAAACATTGTACAGAGAAGTGGGTGACCTCTGAGAAGTCGATTCGGGAGGCCTGCTTATCGCGGTACATGAAGATAATACAGAACCGGATTCAGGAAACATCAAAATGGGTAGCAACGAAGAATTGCTGACAGATGGGGGAAAAGAAAAAAAGATACTGAAAAGCTACCAGATATAATCTCCAAAAGCAGTAAATTCATTAGAACACCTGAAAAAAAAGAAGACGACAAATTAGAAACTATCATCGCAATGATTCAAGAAATGAAAACGGATATGAAACAGGAACTCAAACAAATAAGGAAAGAAAAAAAATATCGATACGAAATGATAAAAATCAAAATGGATAATGACATACTGAAAAATGAAAATAAAAAACTGAAAGAAGAAATTAAAACAATCAATAGCAAACTTGACAAAATGGATAGAGAAACGAGAAGAAATGATGTGGTTATACAAGGACTACCAATCACAACAAATGATGAAAAGGAGTTGAAAGAAGGAATTACTTCATTCATTTAAAATAGTATCGACATCGATTTGAAAATAAGAAATGCCAGAAAAATAGGTGATAAAAAATGTCTACTACAATTGGAAAACTCAAACGAAAAACAGAAATTGATGAAAAATAAAAACCAACTCAGCAGTATCAATGAATACAGGGTATATGTAAATGATGATATGTCAAAGGAACAAAGAGAAATAGAAAAACATATACGGAATCAAGCTGAAGAAGAAAGAAGAGAAGGAAAACATGTGAAAATTGGATATAGAAAACTGGAGATAGATGGAGAAAAATGGTACTAGAACCTAGAATGAAACGAACTAGAAAAAGAAAACACCAATCAATACAAGAAACTGATAATGAACACAGGAAACATAGATCGAACAAAGAAGAAAACGGCAAGGAATTTGGACTACGATATTAGGAGAAATGAAATAACGAAAAGTGGCAGTTACTAGGAACTTGGAACACTAGAAACTTGAATGGAAAAGAAATTGAAATAGTAGAAGAATTCGAAAGGAACAAATTGAAAATATTAGCAATAACCGAAACGAAAAAAAAAAGGGACAGGACAAATACTATTACAGAATGGACACATATGTATAAGGCAGAGTAGAAATAAAAAAAAGAGCATCAGCTGGAGATGGATTAATACATAAAGAATTAACCGTGAAAATTGGAAAATGGGAAGCTATAAATGACAGAATGATAACCATAGAAATGAAAAAACACAATGAAGAAGTGAGTACAATAATAGCAATATACGGACCACTTTATATTTTGCAAGATTCGCCTAATTGGATAGTATAGTATTTACTCCGAGACATTTCCAAATCAAGGTTCCAGTAATTTTGAATGACCAACTTGCATGGTTACTAGGAACTTGGAACACTAGAAGCTTGAACGGAAAAGAAATTGAAATAGTAGAAGAATTCGAAAGGAACAAATTGAAAATATTAGCAATAACCGAAACGAAAAAAAAAGGGACAAGACAAATACTATTACAGAATGGACACATATTAGTATAAAGCGGAGTAGAAATGAAACAAAGAGCATCATCTGGAGTTGGATTAATAATACATAAAGAATTAACCGTGAAAATTAGAAAATGGGAAGCTGTAAATGACAGAATAATAACCATAGAAATGGAAAAACACGATGAAGAAGTGAGTACAATAATAGCAATATACGGGCCAGATGAAAATGAAAGAATAGAAGAAAGAGAAAAATTTTGGGAAAAATTGACAGAAATAACCGAAAATGCAAGAGGAACAATAATCGTCATGCGAGGTTTTAATAGCAGAGTGGGAAAACAGGACCAAATATATAAAACAATGTTAGACAAATATGGAGAACAAATCAGATATGACAATGGAAAGAGAATGCTTCAATATTGTCAATTACAAAACCTGATCATCACAAATACATTTTATCAACACAAAAACATACATAAATACACAAGAGCACAAGAAAGCAGAGGAGAAAAATCAATAATCGATTACATTCTGGTACAGAAGGAAAATAGAAACAATGTTATAGATGTAAGAGTTCGAAGGGGAGCAGAAATATACAGTGATCATTTCCTATTGACAATAAAAATCAAAGGAGACGCAATGACTAAGAAAGGTGAACACATCACGATCAGATCATTTAAAATGAGAGACACAACTGTAGCTACTAGATATAAAGATATTACTACCTAACGAAAAACTTGAAAACAAATACGACATTAAGAAAGCAGAGCTACAAGAAGCGTGGAACATTATTAGAAATGTTATCATAGAAACAGCTATCTGTACATGTGGCACCTACAAAAAAAATAATAATAGAAAACAGACATCATGGTGGAACGATGACATAAAGGAGGCTATAAAAGAAAAAAAAACCCAATGGAAAAAATACTTGAACAATAACACGACGAAGAAAAAAAGTGAAAACATTAGTTAATAAAGCGAAAGAAATTTCATGAATTGAATTCGGTAATAAACTAGAGGAAGACAGTAAAAGTAAGCAAAAACTATTCTACAAAGCACAAAAATTCATGAGATCAGATAAACTCGTAAAAGACGTACAAATAAAGAATTCAAACGGTGAAATAATAAGAAACGAAACAGATATAATGACGAGATGGAAAGAATATTTCCAGACACTACTAGGTCAAGGAAATGGAAAAGGATCGATAGAAACAACAAAAAGGAACCAGTTAAACGAAAACGAACCATTGATAGAAATGCAAGAACTAGATGGAGTAATTGAAACATTGAAGAATGGGAAAGCACCAGGAGAGGACAAATTAACATCAGAAATGAAAAACTTAGGAGAAACTGGAAGAAAGAGCTTACTAGAAATAATCAATAAGGTATGGATAAAATAAACTATACTAGAAGAATGGGGAACAGCTCTAATAACACCGATACACAAAAAAGGAGACTACAAAAATTGCAATAACTATGGAGGGATTACGTTACTAAATACCATAATAAAAATAATAGAAAGAATAATTAACAACAAACTCAGGAATGAGATAGAGCCACAACTCTCAGAACCACAAAGTGGGTTCAGGCCCGGAAGACAACATCTTCACGATGAAACAAATAATAGAAAAGAGAAGATCAGAAAACCAAAATATATATTTGGCATTCATAGACCTAGTAAAAGCTTTCGACAAGGTACCAAGAACAGAATTATGGGAGAGTTTGAAAAATAGAAATATCGATGAAAAAATCATAAATATGATTAAATATATGTATAAATTATGTTATCAAGAATAACATGAAATCAGAAGATTTCTAAACAAAGGAGGGTTTGAGACAAGGCGGATCATTGAGCCCAATGCTTTTTAACATTTTCATGGACGACATCATCAAGGAATGTGATAGAAATAGCAAAAAATGTGCATTGTATACAAAAATATGCAAAGGGTAGAGATAGCTGAGGAAGCATTTGCCGATGACATAATACTGATAGCTGAAAATAGAGAACGATTACAATATCATATAAAAATTTGGAATGAAACACTGAAGAGAAAACAAATGAGAATAAACAGAGATAAAACCAAGGTGATGACCATAGGAGGCGAAGAAATGAATATAATGATAGATGATATAAAAATAGAACAAGTAAAAGATTTCAAATATCTAGGCGTAACGATAGACGAAAAGGAAAGACAAGAAGCAGAAATTGACAACAGAATTGAGAAAACCATAAAATTGTACTATAAAATGAATAAGAACTTCATCAATAAAAGAGAAATTTCAAGGCAGACAAAACTATAAATATTCAAAACAATGAATAGGCCAGTATTAACTGAGCGAGTGTGAATCTTGGATATTAACAAAAAAATCAAAAGTAGAATACACGCAACAGAAATGAAATACCTGAGAAGAGTTATAGGAGTGAAAAGGAAATATTAGATAATAAATACACGAATAAGAGAAGAACTAGACATAGAATACATTATTTCATTTATAGAACAAAATCAATTAGGATGGTGGGGACACATACAGCGAATGCCAAACAATAGACCAGTGAAACAAATTTATGAAGCGAAAACACAAAACAAGAGAAGAAGAGGAAGACCTGGAAAAACCTGAAACGACATGATAGGAAAGATTCAACAAGGAAGAAATAAACAATGGAACGAAGCAAAGACACTGACTAGAGACAGAAAAGAATGAAAAAAGTTCATAAAGCAACAATAAAATGATAACCCGACACCCTGAGAGTAAAAAGGTTCAAGATTATATATACCGGGTGTCCCATTAAGCCTATCGACCGGATTTATCCCAGAAACTATTGGTCCCACAGTTTTAGGAAAAAAACTATCCTATGTAAAGCAGTCAAGATAAATTCAAACAAAATATTTTTAAGTTCCTAAAATGACCGCTAGGTGGCGTAATAAAGATTGAAAATTTAAAAACTCCTTCTCAAAAAAAGTCAAATACAAACGTAGGTATTTTTTATTGTATTCTGATTCTCCTAGTCAATACCTAAAAGTTTCGTGAAACACTTTTTGTTCTAACTCTTCAAACAACGACAACAAAAACAAAAAAAAAAACGGTATACAAAAATCACCATAACTTCGGTTTGTCTTATCCGATTTAAATAAACCTTCGATCGTTTGATAGGTAATTCAAGGTAGAATAAGAATACGATTTCAAATATTTTGGAAGATTCCTCAACAAAACACCAGATGTCGCTTTTCGTAATTTTTACCAAATATTGATGATTTCTTAGAAATTTCAAATGTAATGACATACTTTTGAATGGAGTGTCATATTCTGCAATAGATTTAGAAAAGAATGCCGCAAACCGAAGGTCTCTAGTATTTTTTAAACAAAAGTTATGAATAAAAATGTGTTTATAAGATTACGAGCGTTATAAATGCATATTTTTAAAATATCAAGAAGGCTATGAATACAAAATAATTGGCAAAACTGTGAAGGAGATGATGAAATCTGTCAACATTTTGCCGTCGAGCCATTCTTATGCTAAGCTTTAAGTGTTTTATTATCAAAAAACCTTTTGGAAAATAATGTCTTACACTATTGCAGAAGCATGTGATATGCTTGCAATATTTTTTCGAAGTTTTGAAAATCCAGTGATTGCCTCGCGAGAATACAGTTTGGTTTATCCAGAAAGAAGGCAACATTCCTGAATACCACCGACCAATAGACGTCGAAGAGCAAGAAACGAAGAAAACATAATTAACGTTCTTGCTTACGTTGAAGCACATCCTCACTCTAGTATCAGAGACATGTCAAGAGATTTGGGTGTATCAAGATCAGCAGTCCAACTTATTTTGAAAGATTGCATCCTTATCATGTTCAACTGCATCAAGTACTGACAGCTTTAGATTTTGGCAGAATGCTGGAATTCTGCGAATGGATGCGTAATATGTTAACAGAAAATCCAAATTTTTTGTCCAGAATTTTATGGACCGATGAGGCAACGTTTACCAGTACCGGTAAGGCAAATTTGCATAACAGCCATTTCTGGGCGAAAAATAACCCACACTGGATGATGGAAACCCTCAGGAACATGTGGTTTCAACATGACGGTTGTCCGGCGCATTATGCTCGCAATGTAAGGGAGTATTTGGATAACCAGTTTCCTGCTAGATGGATTGGAAGGGGTGTTCCATCTGCTTGGCATCCTAGGTCTCCCGATTTAACTGTCTTAGACTTTTACTCATGGGGAAGAGTGAAAGATGTAGTTTATACGACTAGACCAACAACGCGGGAAGACATGAATTTGCGCATACAAAATGCAATACAGTCAATTTCTGTAGCAGAGATAGAAACTGCTGTATCATCGACCCGACGAAGATTTGATATGTGTATTGAAAATAATGGCGGTCATTTTGAACATCTCAAATAAAAACTTATAGCATCAAGCAGTATGTAGGTACCTAAGTTATTTGATTTGAATCAAAAGTCTTTAATTTGTTTTTCCTTTTTATTTATAAGATTGTATAAAAAAACAACATTTCAAAACTTTATAAGAAATGTAGACAGATTTCATCATCTCCTTGACAGTTTTGCCAATTATTTTGTATTCATAGCCTTCTTGATATTTTAAAAATATGCATTCATAACGCTCGTAATCTTATAAACACATTTTTATTCATAACTTTTGTTTTAAAAACACTAGAGACTTTTGGTTTGCGGCATTCTCTTCTGAATCTATTTCAGAATATGACACTTGATTAAAAAATATGTCATTACATTCGAAATTTCTAAGAAATCATCAATAATTGGTAAAAAGTACGAAAAGCGGCATCTGGTGGTTTGTTGGGGAATTTGCCAAAATATTTAAAATCATATTCTTATTCTACTTTGAATTGCCTATCAAACGATCAAAAGTTTATTTGAATCGGATAAGACAAACCGAAGCTATGGTGATTTTTGTATACCGTTTTTCTTTTGTTTTTGTTGTCGTTGTTTGAAGAGTTAGAACAAAAAGTATTTTACAAAACTTTATGGTATTGACTAGGAGATGCAGAATACAATAAAAAATACCTACGTTTGTATTTGACTTTTTAAAGAAAAAGGAGTTTTTAAATTTTCAATCTGTATTACGCCACCTAGCGGAACTTAAAAATATTTCAGTTGAATTTCTCTTGACTGCTTTACATAAGATAGTATTATTCCTAAAACTGTGGGACCAATAGTTTCTGGGATAAATCCGGTCGATAGGCTTAATGGGACACCCGGTATATATATAAAACATAGTTGAACCGATCATGGAAGTAGTTGTATAAACGATGAATTACTGATTGATATCAACGTGGTTGTCAGCGGCATTTTTGAGTTTAGTAAACGTTTAGTAAACGTTTAGTAAAATTTCAACTTGAGTGTCTTGACTGGGTCACTACGTTATTTCGACGTGACTGTAGTGACTTGATATAACGTCGTCTGAATACATTTGATAACCGTTTATGACGAATATTGAAAGACGTAGACACAGTGCTGGAAAAGTACGTAAGATTGATAGATATTTCAACGTTTCCTCTTAACGATTCATAGATGTGTCACACACCGTGGAAAAAAATGTATTTCCAAAACGTTTGAGGAAACGTTTCAGTATAAGTCAAAAACAACGTGGATGTCAGCGACATTTTCGAGTTTAACAAACGGTTCGATTTGTCAATTGCTAACGTTAATTAAACCGAACGTTGTGGTGATTTTACAACGTTATTTCGACGTGAGTGTGTTTACTGGGATATAGGTAGACTGTAGTTCTTGTACATATTTCTTTGTGTTTTGAATTGCATCGTACTGCGTTATTACAATATTTATTTCTACTATTATATAACTCTTCTTCTCGCTCTTCCCACGTCGTTGAAAAGATCAATGAAGAATCTGATATAACCTACATAACAATAAATCTAACAACAATATTCCTGTTAGGTCAAACATAAAACGGTTATGAGGAATGTTGAATGAAATGTCAGAAAGTACATTATCGTGATCAACTTCTGGATAAGATTGCCAAATCACCGCGATTAGACATTTCCTCATCTTTTTTATGTTCACTTTGGTCTAACTTTGGTTAACTGAAATTCTGTTATGAAAATAAAAACCATTTTTGTTTTGGAAAAGCGCTGTTGCCTAGTTGGTCACTTCCGATTACTGGAAATATGATATGGGAATGATTCAAAGTGAAAAATATACTATCCAATCAGGCAAATTTTGTGATGATTTTTGAACTTTGCGGAAATGCGCTGTTGCTTCGAATTACTTGAAACCTGATATAGGAATGGTTCTGAGTGATTACCATACTTTCAAACGAAAATGCGCTGTTGCCAAGTTATAGGCGTTAGAAAGGATTTGAAGAAGATTATTGGAAATTTCGGCAGAATAATATTAATTAGAATCTGCTTCTTGATCAACTTCGAATGATTTTATGTTTTTGAAATTCGCGGTTGCAAAGTTGATCACTTCGGAATACTGAATATCTGATATGGCAATGGTTCGAAGTGGATACTATATACTATACCACTATTAGGGTATGGAAACTGAAACTGAAATTGATTGTCCAACGTTTTGTCATATTCCTACGAAGATGATGGGTAGAAATCGAATCAATTACGTATTCTTCTGGGTAAATGCCCATAAATACACGCGAGCGAAGTAAAGCTTTTTTATTACGAAGAAGCATATTCAGATCAATATTTTTTAATCGAAATTTACAATAATCTTCAAATAATTTCAATCATCTTTGCAAGATTCGCCTAATTGAATAGTATAGTATTTACTCCGAAACATTCCCAAATCAAGGTTCCAGTAATTTTGAATGACCAACTTGGCAACAGCGCGTTTTCTAAAAATCGATATCGGAGAAGTTGATCAAGAAGTAGATTCGAATCAATTTTCTTCCACCGTAATCTTCAATAACCTTCTCCAAATCATTTCCAGCTCCCATAACTTGTCAACAGCGCATTTCTGCTTAGTTAAAATGATTGTAATATTCGCCTGATTGAATATCATCGCATCCACTTCGAACCACTTCTATATCAGATTTCCAGTAATCCGAAGTGACCAACTTGGCAACAGCGCATTTCCGCAAAACAAAAATGGTGCCATCAGAGTCAGTCGAAAGCCCACAACCAAGACGTGAATTTTTTTCTATAACTGAATTCCAGTCACCAATTTTACTAATTTGATCGATATGTCTTCTACGAATAGTGCCATCTTAATATTCGAAATTGAAATTACGAGCTCCCAAAACTAATGTCAAAAAAAAAATTATCAAATATGTCAAGAAAATTTAAAGACAAATTATTTACTTCATCTGTCAAAGTCAGATATAAAATTGTAGTACCAACTTGTGGAGACAATTTACTTGACATATGATTTGATAATTTTTTTTTTAATTCTTTAACATGTTATTTCGTTTGAACTGATTCAAAAATTATACCAACCACAATTAAGATGTCTTCAAACATTGTTGACATCCTGTTACCTGACTTTTAAGTACCTACTCTCCATTACGTTAAAAATCCAAATTTCACATCTTCAAAAAATTCCAATTAAAATCTTCAATCAATTAGAGTATTTACTTTCGGGAAGCACTGAAGATGACGCAAGTCGAAAGCGCTTTGCAAATTTAATATACGATACACCAAATACAAAAATTTCCCTCTCCACTATAATTCTACAAAGTGTATTCAGCTTTTCATATTAACATAAACAATTTGTGAAATTCTGACTTCAAATTATTGAACAGTCATCCCTTAACAAGTTTTATGCTGCATTCTATTCAGGAAACATTAAACCGCAGAATTAATGAAGGCCATTTTAGTATAACATATCTTTATATAATAACTTGGATATCGATAGCTTCAAGTTCAAAAATGCAACGAAAAATTTTCTTCCGGTAAATTGGTTTCATTAGGTAAAAGAGTTTTCAGCATTGAAATCCAATCACCAAGTAATCATTTGAATGTGTATCTATGTATATGTTCACAACTATGTTCTTGAATTGTGAAATGGACATTGCATTCATAGATTATAGCACTGGCTTCACTAAGGGGGTTATAATAGGAGAACGTATTATTTTTATAGTGTCCTTAGGATACAAACGTGTTTTTTCCTATACTGATTTTCAACAATACAATATTTATTCATCCTTTAGATTTACATCTGTGAAAACGTCAGAAATACAAAGAAAAAAAGAAAAAAAGCATATATATATATATATATATATATATATATATATATATTAGTGACAAGTACATATTATAAGACAGAACAATGATTAAAAATAGACAAATCATATACACAGGTGAGTTAATCTTCTCCTACCGTGCCTATGTTTGTGTAGAACTCCTCCGAGGGAGAGGACACCACCACGGCACCTCTGAAGCGAAATATGAAGTAAGAGAAAAGTGAAGTTAGAAAGATGCCACTGAGAAAAGTTGTAACTTCTATTGGAAAAATGAATAACATTACCACATTATTAGCTCTTCATTTCACTTGGAGTAACTTATCGGCCAACCGAGTGATATGTTCTTAAGAAGTTTAAGACTTATAGGTACATCAAATATGCTCAAAATATGCTGATATTATTTTATTCTGTTTGGGTTCTACTCTTGATGTAGGTAGATGGTTCAGATAAAGATTATTTATACCTAAATATTTATCAGTTTTCAATATATTTTTTCACTCTATATATAATATTTATGTATCTTTCGAAAAAATCTTGAAAAATACGCATGCTCACGATTTTCTCTCTTAGGATTTACTCAACTCCACTGAATAATTCATAGATTGCCGATATTGAATTCTACTTCTTGGAAATTTCAGTGAATCTATAAAGTATCATAACTCTTCCGAATGAAATACCCTGTATATAATCGCATATTCTATCACTTGAAATTGTTAAAATTACCAGGCTATCATCATCCGGAAACCGCAAAGTCTTGGCGGAATTTCTACCTGTATATACCTAAACATAGGCAACACGCAATTCTGAATCACAATGTAATAACATCATTATCCGTACCATTTCTAGATTCTATTGGTCATTCATCAATAGTGGGGGTGCAATTTTTACGGGTAAGGGCGTAAGGGCAAGCGAGGGCGAGCATGCAGCTGTTCAATTCGAGTGAATCAAGTATGGCCTGTCTCGGGATTCGGGATTCGGCCCAACTTGGTCGTGTGTCGTCGGCGGGTTAGTCTCTCTTCGACCGCTCGAGAGGTAGTGTGCCAGTTTTCAGCGACAATTTCCCGGTATCGCAGCAAGCAAGCGTTGTTTTCATCACGTCCCTTCACATATCTTGGAAATTGTATACCTAATTCCTAACTGAGTGTCGATGTTTGGTTTGAACGAGGTATTGGGTTGGTGGTACAAATCCTTGTAATTCCCACCAACTTTGGATCATTGTCTACCCGTGATCAGAAGTGTTCTGCTGCAAGAATTAGATTATTTACTTCGCATAAAGATCAGTGATGTGTTTCAGTTGTCTGGATATTTCGAAAAACTACATGGATTTAAAGGTGTGTTGCCTCGTAGTGTTTACGAATCTGCAAGCATGACTTCCTACCTACCCCTCACTCACATAAATTATTGCACTACTTGCATAAGGTTTGTAACTACTATACCTATTAATAATACCTTCAGAACTTGAGCTACTTATATGTTATGGTTACACCTCATCTCACATCAAAGGAACCAAATTTGGAGAATGTCTTCAATACTCTCTTATATGATTGAAACAAACATTGAAACCACAATAACCATTTCCTCTATATCGCTGCTAACGTCGCACACCTCATGTTCCTGTCATTTTCATTAATTATCGAATTTGGCACCTCTTCTGGCATTGAATTTGGAGTGGCTCCATAATGAACTTTCGAATTAAGAATCCCGATTGTTCGAAGTAGATTCAAAAATTGAACTATGATAACCAAATGCGAGACCAAATGTGTATGACATGGAATCTTATATTATAATTTGAGGATCACTAAATGCTCTTCGCTCATTTTTATCTTCATGTCCGAGTCTTTAAAAATAAAAAAATAAAAATACGGACTCCCAGACAGCACATAATATTCTATAAAAGAATTTATGAGTATTCCCACAAGTTTGAATACATAAATATTTTAGAATATTGGGGAATTCGCCAAACTAGAAAGTTCACAAAATTCTTCTGAGCACTCGAGAATGTATGGTTAGCGAGAAAAAAATGATTTTACTCGGATTTCAATGAACTCCCGAGTGAACTCCATCAACAAGAATCAAGAGTAAATCCTTGAAAAATAACGATGTTAACTTTCGTCCTCTTCCTGAAATGAAAAGTGACCAATCAGAGTGATTGTGATGAATAGAGCTGGGTAGAAATGAGTAGAAGTGCAGTTGACATCATGAATAAGAAGTCATACTTATGTAGCAAAAATTTCAGAGGCAAATTTTCGAGCAAAATTTACATATGAGTACCTACTCACATCATGATGATTTCAGAGGACTCAGTAGAATTTTATAAATATATCAAGTATATATGAAGAATGGTATCGAAATATTCCAACAATGTTCAAATATATCTATTTCAGATCATTCCGATAAAAGTTTCTCAGAATGATCCTATAACAGAATATTTAATGAACGTACATTCGATAAGTTTATTTCGGTATATTTCCTCGTAGGTATTGGTATACACTGTGTCCAAGATAAGGATGTCTATCATGGAGATCTCGGATGATGGTTTCTCAGAAACGAAACGTCGTACGGAAAATCTCTCAACGCTGTTTTGTAGAGCATACAAAGTGGCAATGAGAAAGTGTATAATGTTTTCCTATATCTCTTCAAATACTACTCGGAATATTTCAAACCAAGATTCAAACTTTCTGAACGGCATATTGTTAGGCTTGAAAATGCACAACTCTTCTCTAATTTAACCATCTTCGTATATCTTATGGTTTCAGAGATCCCCATGATAGACATCCTTATCTTGGACCTCGTCCTGTATACACTATACAGGACATTATTTTGGAATACATCCTCAAATACAGGTTCACTGACAGAAAATACCGCAAGATACGATGAAGATATACTGTCGCTAGGTATTTATTAACCGATTTTGGGTAACAAAAAAGCAAAATGAGATAACTCTTCAAATACTACAAGGTGCTCGATAAAGTGTCACTTAACATTGATTCTTCCAACCCTCACTCTACCAAATATTTCTGAAAGAGATATCTTTTGAATTCAGTGATGTACAACAAGTTAACTTCCGAGTTAACTTCCGTGTAAAAAATCTGAAAAAAACAATAACTTATCCGCTGACAACAGATTTCGCAAGAAATAGATCGTTCCATAACACTTTCCATATGGTCATGAACTGTAAGTGTGACATTTTTATTTCACATCTCCATACAGTATATGATATTAATAATAATCATTTGTTCGACATAATACAAGCTTACATACCTACTTTGAATGTAATGGATATAAAAGTGATCACTCGAGTGATCAAGCTAGACTCTACGGCAAGCTCTACGGCGACGATCGCTTTCTGTTTAGAAAATTTCCTGATCATCGTTTCATGCAACTCGAAGTGAATTTGTCATTTACTGTCGTGGTCAATAACCAAAATACGAGTGGCGAGGGGTAGTTCACTCTGTCCAATAGGTGTACACTCAGTATCTAATCCTAATGCAATCCGTCCAATCTCGGTCCATTCCGTCCAATCTCGGTCCATTCCGTCCAATTTTGATTCATTCTTGGCCCATTCCTTCCAATCCTCGTTCCAATCTTTGTCCATTCCGTCCAATCAGTCCAATCCGTCCATTTTTGGTCCATTCCGTCCAATCTCGGTCCATTCCGTCCAATCTTGGTCCATTGCGTCCAATCCTGGTCCATTTTGTCCAATCTTGGGTCAATATGTCCAATCTTGGAAAAATGTTTTCGATATCTTTCAATATTTCTATTGAATTGTCGACAAATCTCAACAGAGTAAATATCGTTAAGTGTATCGTCACAAACGAATCTTCTTCATTATGTATGGAGTCGCCGCCCGCTTGTACTTGCCAGCATTTTTGACACTCTCCAAAATAATGCTAGTTCATAATTTTGTATAGATACATATGTTACAAATTTGCGTCCCTAACAAAACATCTGTTACAAATATGCAAATGTATAGGTATATATAATGATGAGCCGATTGCTTTAATTTCTTTCATATTTATTACAGATCATTCACAAAATTTCCTTCGCGTAGGGCCTAGAGGATAAATAGGTACTCCTAAACATTGAATAATCCCTATAACGTGGACAGTCACAGAATCATTCACAAAACTTTTAACACATCTAATTAAAACAATCGACGTAATGTTATTTACAATTTGATGGATCCAAAGAGGTTGGACACTCTCAAACATCTCGAATCTTCAATTACATACTGTTAGGAATAAGGCGAATACACTAATAGAATATCAGCACAATATTACAATAATCACGATTATAAATCGCAGTCGTTGTCGCGAGAGTTGTCGTTACAGTCGAAATTGGATAAAAAAATTGTTGGTGACACTTTGTAGAGGAGTCATTTTATCTGCTTTGTTTTTGAATCTGACAAAGAATAGCGGCCATAGCGGCGCTATGGCTCGTCAGTCAGCCCGAGAGTAAGCCTGTAATAAAGTTATGTATCGAGGTGGGGATGTTGGACACAAAATTTTTTAAAAATAAATTGTTGATGTTATTATTTGTATTATTACGAAATATTATAATCTTGTATGTCTCGTGATCCGGGAAGTAGTAGAACAATAATATCTAATTCTGCCAAATATGGCGTGTTTTGGATTACTTTATGAGCTCTGAGTAGATTTCTCCTCAAGCACGTACAAGTGTTGATTTATCCGAGGACTTATCCTGCCAGAAGTGGTTTGGATTCCAGTATCAGCTGTACACCGGAATTCTCATGTGGTCAACCCTTCGGCTCTCATCCTTGAGCTCATCCGAGCCTATTTCCGTATGTTTGCAAAAAAAAAACGGGCTATGTGAGTGTCTGTCAGCCCTGAATTCCAAATAAATCATACATGAGAATTTTCACGCATTTGTTATTAACGAAAGTTCCGAGCTCGCCATTGTTAGTTTCACAAAAAAGCTCACAAAAAAGTAGAGCAGTAATATGAAAACGACAACTGTGATATCGTGCAAAAGTATCGAAAATTGGACACACTGTAAACTTTTCAACACAAAACCGGGAGTGATGTATGGAGTTGAAAATATGGAGTAATAAATAAGCCTTACATTAGTCCTAAAATATTGAATGGCAGAAAAATGTTATTCTTGAAACAAATTCGTACAAAGCCACTGGTTTTTTCAATAATTAAGAAAATAATTTCAACATGTACTATTGATAATTGAACCAAGGATGGTTATCATTGATTTGACTAGTTGGATCGTCAAAAAATTATAATTTGAAGTAATTGCATCATCGACTTGGTTGAAATCGATTGATTAATCTGGTTTATTTCTTCAAAACGTGAAGCCCTGCCTGATGCCTGAAACGAAAGGAACGAAATTAGGATGATTAATCAGCATAAAATAACTGCTGAAATATCACTACAATAAGTTGAAGAAAAATGTTGTTTTTTAGAAAATTGCTATGCTGAGTTTGAGGCTGAGTTCTAGAAAAGTCATTTATTTTTTCATTGAATGAAACATTCAAAAATGTGAATAAATTATTGAATCCTAGGATAAGTGTCATCGGTTTGACAAGTTTAATCCTCAAAAAATTAAAATTTTAAATAATTGCATCATCGACTTGTCGTAATATTTTTTCTGGAATGCGTGAACCAAATAAATTGAATCAGGGTGAATGATTAGACTAATAATAGTCCTGAAATTTAGTTTATCAAAAAAGCTAGCGGAGCCACAAGTTCTTCTATGAAAAGAGAGAGCAGAAAAATGGGAATTGGGTGTCAAAGTAGTATGGGAGGAGCTCTACAATTTGGATACATCGAATCAACAACGTTTATACGTTAATTAGAATATTTTTCATAATATATGAGTCTCCTGACCTGAATTTTTTTTCTGATAGGCGTAGATTAATTGTATCATATATATTGTTATTATAGTAGCGCCTAAAGGTCGCTGCGTACGCTGTCATTATTTTATGAAATTGCCCTAACGTTATGTATTAACAGTAAACTTTTGTCACTTTTTATAAGAGAACCGTATTCCTAATCTTATTTTGAGTGAAAAAGATACACTTTCTCATCAATACTGGAGGTGTAAAACTTTTTCCTCATCAAATATTCATTGAAAAATGATTGTTTTTCGAAATACAGATTGTTGAAATTATCCAAAAAATGGTTGGTTTTCGTAATAGTTTTTTTACGACTGCATCAGTTATTTTCATCGAGTTTCATAGGCAGTATACCCGGACAGATTTATTCTAAACTAAGCATTATTAAACTGCTTGACAAACCCAAATCAGAATTCTTGGTCAATAACCTATTCAATTAGAATTTGATGAAAAATTCATTGTCAAAAATGACAGCGTACGGGCGTTATATAATAGTTCCTATATATTGATGCAAGTTTTATCACGCACGCGTTGTTTGGAGTACGACGAGCAAAGCGAGGAGTGCTCCAAGGGAACAAGTGCCACAACGTGTCTCATAAAACATGGGTCATATACAATTTTTCCAATTTTGCAATAATACGTCTTTTAT
This sequence comes from Chrysomela aeneicollis, assembly GCA_029955515.1. Lineage (NCBI taxonomy): Eukaryota > Metazoa > Arthropoda > Insecta > Coleoptera > Chrysomelidae > Chrysomela > Chrysomela aeneicollis. The sequence goes on from JARUHQ010000004.1 coordinate 20,318,993, forward strand.
TGAAAAAATGTATTCAGAATCGATAAATAACATAAACATTTTCGATTGGTAACAAATATTACATTGATATATTTGATATCTGACGCACATGCGTGAAGCCCAGTTCACTGTTGTACGATTTCGATTTTTGCGATATCAGCGGTGAAATATGCAATGTTGTTACTGTTTTCATTGGTCAATTTGAATCAAATCACATTATGAATCGAAATTCTCCAATAAAAACATTGAGCTTTTTAGTGTATCACCAAATTCAAAATCGCTCAGAAGTAAACTTGGTCCTAACTCTTCTGACTTTCATTTGACATTGATTGTACCAACCTCCGAATAATGGAAAATGCTTATCGAAACAGAGGCTATTTTTATATGCATTTGCGTTTTATGATGATTTTATTATAGAAACAAAAGAGAAAAAAATGTATACGAAATCATTATTTACAACCTCAAATGACCCCCGGGAGAAACAAAAAAGAAAAATCATTTCAATACCTAGTATTTCCGAAACAAAGCATTTTTGGTCACAAATTAGGTATATAAAGTTTTTTACGTCATTTGAATATTTCTTCCTATTACAGAAGCCTACCATACTTGGGTTGTTCAATGTTGACTGTAACTTCTTAATCAAATTCTGTGAAACTTTTTCATAATCATAATTATTTCAGTATAGCTTCTAGAGGTCTATGGACAGTTCCAGTGATAGCGATAACGACGAGCCTCCCCCAGAAATGTGGGGCATGGAACTAGGGACGGAGTGTGAGTGTCCTGGGCCACCCCCTACATTCTTTCTACCTCCACCGCCTCGGCCACCCTTTCTGCAACCAGCAGAATCAGTGTATTGTACTGAAGACCCCCTTCCCATTGAAACTTGTGATGTTCTTCCGGTAAGTTCTTCTCGAGGTTTTTCTGGGCAATCAACTAACTGGATAGTCAACGATCCAAAAATATATTCAGACTCATCACAGAATTAACCTCGGAATTAACTCATACGACAACCCTATCGGGTGTTAGCAAACTGTCGGCAACGAAGTTTTTTAGTGGTAAACTCAAGGAAGTCTCAGTACTTGCCATGAGGTGAATCACCCAGTTTTTGACCCCTATCAGGGCAATAATATGATCATAAAAATATTGCTTTCGATCTATTTACTTAACGTACATTTGGTTCAAATTGGTAGATACCTTGAGACTTCTGCAAACTTTTGGAAGTGTTCGTTCTTCAAAAAACTTGAAAAGTCGTCAATTTGGAAAAAAATCTGCGAAAAACTGGAAAAACTAGTTATTGACAAATGAATCTCTGATTTTGATTTGGAATTATGAACAGTTTCTGGACTGATGATTTCAAATCGAAAATAATCATATAGGTTTTCCTCTCGTGCAGTCAAAACATGAAAGAAGCCATTCGCCAAAGCAATCAAATGTGAATTATTTCGTGATCGAAACGACGGTATAAGATTGATATTAGATTGTCTTCATTGGACACATATTTCAAAAAACATTTCGATAATATGGATACTGAGTCTAATATAATATACATTTGAAATTAGTTTTTTTCATACTCGAACACTTGATCTTAAAAAGTATCAACAATTTATTGATGAACAGTTAGTGACATTTGGGGTGAAATCAATAATACGTAATAACCTCTATAAAGTTAGCAAAACCACTTGCGAGGAAATCGATAAAACCTATCCTAAAAGTTATCGAATAATTGTCGAGAATTTGTAGTAAAGAAAAAAAAATGTCGCGCCCTTAGTTTTTTTATATGGGGGTGGCTGTGCTAACTTAACATTAGGTTAGCACAGCCACCAAAATAAAAAGACAAGTAAACATCGTATATCTTTTTTGTGGTTATCAAAAATTGTCGAGTAATTGTCGAAACCTGTTCAACGTAGCCAAAATATTTTTTTATAGCATATATCCCTATTTTTCCAGAGATTTTCTTGAATCCGTGGAAATCTTGAGTAAATGGCAACACCGCGCTAATATTTAGACTTTTCAAAAGAAATGGAATTGGTAGGTATAGAGTATATAAATTAGCTTGAGATTACCAATAGTTACTAGTGGAATCTTATATTCACAGCTGTATGTAATTACTCGACAATTTTTGATAACCACAAAAAATATATACGATGTTCACTTGTCTTTTTATTCTGGTGGCTGTGCCCATATAAAAAAACTAAGGGCGTGACATTTTTTTTTCTTCACGACAAATTCTCGACAAGTATTCGATAATTATTGGGATAGGTTTCATCGTTTCCTCGCAAATGGTTTTGCTAACTTTATAGAGGTTACGTTACGTAAAAAAATATATAATCATATCACAAGTAACGTACGGAAATCGTAGAAAATATTGAATATCATACTTTAGAGACCTCAGAATTATTGAAAACTCGCTCTTGTCTCAATCACTGCATAATAATTATTTTTCAAACCGAACCCCCCCAACGATTAACCAAATTCATTAATCTTATTTGAAACAAAAAGCTATCATGGAATTGAAATATGCCATTGAAGTAGCATACCTGTATTCATGATAATGCCATTAAATGAAGAAATTAATTCTCATAGATAAAAAATTGGCAGTTCTGGCCTTACAATGAAATTGCGGCTAGTCATGCCCGTCTGGTCTGCCTTCTTAGATTCGCTCGTGATAGAATGATATTTTATAATTATTTATAATATCCACGAGAAGAGTTCATTTCGGCATGAAACTTCCATATTAGTAGAAAACATGGAAAAATATTCGTTGGGTCACCATGTATAGTATACAGTGCATAATATATAAAATGGACTTTATTTTACTTGGCGGAGTTTAGCTTGTAGCTATTCTTCCACTCAACCAAGCTTGTTTCAAATTAACAAAATCATATTCGGTTACAAAAATAATATCAATAATAATTACAATCATAGTATTATAATAATGATAATAATAATAATAATGATTTGTTCAAAGAGAAAAAGTGATACATAACATGATAAGAGTTGCAAACTTGATATTATCGCTGTTCATTCAGGAAATGATTCTTGAGTTTACTTTTGAAATTTGTGAGACCTAAGCTTTTCATGCCTTGACTGATGGAGTTATACAGGACAACGGAATGGTAAGAAAATGATCGTTCAAAGGAAACCGTTCTGTGTTGAGGAATCTACAAATTATTTGCATATCGCAGATCTCTGGTGTGTGCTTCTTGTCTGTGTTGTAGTTTTTCAATGAGGTAAGGGGGTGTTCCTTTTCTGAAAAGTTTATGTAAAAAAATTGCATGATGATGTTCTCTTCTATTGTGCATTTTTAACCAATCAAGTTTATTAATGAAAGGTGTGACGTGATCTCTGTACCTCAAACCGAAAATAAACCTCACGCATGCATTCTGGATTTTTTGGATCCTTCCTGATTGTATCCCATCGAGACATGGGCCATATAGGATGTCACAGTAGTTGAAAATCGATAAAACCAAAGAGTCACACAGGGTGATTTTCAAATTTCTTCCTAAAAAATGACTATTAGAGTAGAGACCCTTCATTATACAATATGCCCTTTTGATAAGATTGCTCACATGGTTATTAAATTTCTAGTTATTATCAATAATTAGTCCAAGGCATTTAATCTTGTCATAGTACTCTATCCTTTGTCCTTCAACCTCAATTGATACGCTATCTATAACCTGCTGCCTATCTCTTTCGCTAGCAAAAAATATCAAAGATGATTTAGTAGGGTTGATATTGAGACAATGTTTTTTTGATATTGACACCAGTTGTTTCATATCATCATTTAGAAAATGTTCATGTCTCAGGATATGTTCAGTTCTGGCTGAGTAATAGAGGTTTGTATCGTCTGCATACGTATGTTTTTGAAAATGGTTCAAAACACGATGGAAATCTGCAGTGTACAAAATAAAAACTAATGGAGATAACACAGAGCATTGCGGGGCGCCATGTGATACTTTTATGTAACGTGACAAATTGTTTTTAACCTGGACACATTGGCTTTTGTCAGATAAAAAGGATTTGATAAGATTGCTAGCATTTTCTGAAAACCCGTAATGGTTCGACTTAGATATTAAAAGGCGATGATTCATAGTGTCGAAAGCTTTACTATATAGTCAAGCGAAAGAAAAACAGTCACTTCATGTTTATCATACGCATTTAAAATATCATCCGTTACCTTGAGTAGGGCAGTAGTGGTACTATGATCTTGTCTGAAACCTGATTGGTGTGCTGGTAATATTTCATTAGCTTTAACATACAGTCGAAACCGAATATAACGACATCGTTTATAACGACGGATCGGTTATTACGACCGAATGGCAAGGTCCTGGCTAAATCCAATAAACAGTTGGGTAAAAATACCGCTTATAACAACATCGGATACAGCGACATATCGCTTATAACGACGCATGAACCACTAAACTTTATCGATATTCATCGGCTATAACGACCAATCGTTGTGCTTGTACCAGCAAAATAAAACAATACGAACAATTTTCACGCACGTGCTCTGTGCCATTTGACCTTGCATGTTTCACGACTCATTTAGTGCGAAGTTAGCAGCCTGATTCCTGAATGAAAGGTTGTGTTGATGAAGTTTCGGTTTTGATTGTGTTTTCGCTCCACCATGTCACAAAAAAGGAAAGTGTTTAACATTAACAGCTTAAAAAAAGACCAAAATGACCGATTACTTTAAAAACTATGAACTGTCGTAGTGTTGTTACTGCAAGTTTTTCAGTATAAACATTTTTTTCAAAAATTCTAAACATACATATGACTATTAATGTGACTTCTTGTGTATATTGCTTATAACAACTATCGGATATAACGTCCGAAGTTATATGGTCCCCTCAATGTCGTTGTATCAGGTTTTGACTGTATCTCGTTATTTGTTCATGAGCCGCTTTTTCAACTACTTTTGATAATGCTGGTAAAATGTTTATTGGGCGTAGATCGTTCAAGGTTGAGGGATATTATTAATGGGAAATATCAAGGCTTTTTTCCAAATTTCAGGAAAAACTCCATGAGTCAAACATGTATTGACAATATAAGTTAGAATGGGAGTAATGAATGGTATACATATTTTCAACATTTTAATAGAAATTTGGTCGGTTCCTGTGGCATTACTTTTAATCGAGCTAATAATGCGCTCCAGATCCTCATTGGATATTTCGCTGAATTAGAGTTTATTTGGAAAGGGGCAGTGAGAATTGTAATGGTTTAATATTTTATCAGGAGGATCGGATGCTAACTCGTTTACTGACGTAATAAAATGGTTATTGATTACATCAGGATTACTGAGGTTGTCTGGAATTTCATTTCTCTTATTATTTTTAGAAACTATATCTAATAGATTCAACGTGTTCCATAGTGTTTTGCTATTTTGTTGATTTTCAATGAATATGAGATATTGTTTTTTTTCGGTTCTTGTAGCGTTAGTCACCATGTTTCTGAGGTTTTTGTAGATGTTCCAGACCTCAAGTTTCTTGGATTTTTTGTATTTGGAGAAAGCAGAATTTTTTGTTTTGATCATTATTTTAAGAGTATCCGTTAGCCAAGGGGCTTTCGGCTTGCTTATTCTCACGGTTCTAACGGGTGCGTGCACATCAAAAACAGATAGTAGGTATGTACTGAATATAGACACAATTTGATTTATATCATCTGTTTGATAAATGTCATACCAAGGCATTAACTGTAGATCATGGAAGAAATCGTCGTAAACAAAATATGTATAGTCTCTAAATGTTCTGAAGAGTTGTTGGGGTTTATTTACTTCGTAATGTAGTCGACAATGTACCTGCAATGATCAGATATTTCATCTGCGTTTAAGGTGTGCGTACTAACTACCATATCTTTATTAGTGACTGCGATTATATCGATTAATGTACTACAAAGTTGTGTTACCCTGGTGGGTTCATTATTTATTATAGACATACCATATGCCTCGATGAAACCTAGAAACTGAACTGTATTATTATTAGTTGTATTTAGTATATTTAAGTTTATGTCACCTGCGAGAATAATTTCGTCAACAGAAGGGTGAAGATAGGAAATTGTGTTTTCAAGCGCAGCTATAGAGTCTGATATGTTGGTGTGTGGTGGCCTGTAGACCCCTCCGAGACCAATGCATTTATTTTGTATTTTCAGCACTACCCATAGCTGCTCAAGGGTGTGGTCAGAGTCATTATTTTCCACGGCTTCGAGAGATAAAAATGCTTTATAGTAAATAATTATACCCCCCCCTCTATTGAGCCGATCCCGTCTTACCATTCCGTAGCCCTGCATATGAACAATGTCATCTTGTATATCTGGAGATAGCCATGATTCTGTAATTACCACCACATCAAAGTCATTTTCAAAAATCAAGTCTTTCAAGCAGTCAAAACCTGTGAACAGCGATCTCACATTGAGTGTGTGGCGATTTTGGGATGCATGAGAGGTTGTGTGCCCACCTCAAACATCATAACAAATATACAATATACACCATCATGAAATGATTACGAACAAAAGAAAAAAATCATCAGTATTATGAGGATAAACAATTTGGATTTAATTGACCATGAATTCAATAATTTGCAACGTATCAGAATAGAATAAGAGAATCTTATATATTATGATATCAATTAGCAGCAGCACACAGAAACAAAAACAAAAACAAAAAAAAATAGAATTCATACAAGTTATTCCTAATTCTTGTTTCACATATCATGTAACAGTAACAACAACAAATTGCAAGTATCTATCATGAAGAAAGAAAAAAAAAAGTGCATTGAGATCTATATCAGCATCGTAGGGATAAATAAAATAAAAGCCTGAAAAAAGTTGCGAACCACATGTTGTTTTTATTAGCGATAAAAATGACAGAAAAAGTGAACAGATTATAATGCCAATTATAGCACCACGTATAAAAAACCAAAAATAAATTAGATTTCCAACAATTAGTTCCCGGAGGATTATTTCACTTTCATCGGGGATCAGCCAGGTTCTTCCATATCATTAATCAGTGTTTGAATTTCGTCCATAGTGGGTTTCATTATCCTCCCTTCGATGATCACTCGTATGTTTCCATCAATTGTCCAGACATTTTTTTGGCCAAATTTTTTTGCCAATGCAATAACTGATTGATGGCGTTGAGGCGTAAGATCTTCTTTTATCGAATAGTTGGTACCTTTCAGAACAGATTTAGACTTGAAAACGTGTTTTTTTGTATCGTATGATTTAAATTTAACCAACACGATCTTATCTGATATTCTCTAGGTATATCCTATATCAGCCTGTGTGAAGTCTTTGATTTTCATGACTTTTTTGAAGAAATCATCGTTGATTAACCTTAAGTTCTCATCCGCAGTTTTCTCGATTCCAAAAATTCTCATGGAACTTCTGCGTGCATATTGTTCAAGTTGATCGAGACGTTGATCAAGCTGATTGATTTTCTGTGTGTTTTGCTCTGCTGCAGTTGAAAAAATTTCAAATCTAAACTAGCAGATATATTTGCTGATACTTGTTGAATGATTTGTTGTATCGTGGATTCGTGTAACAAATCATTTGGAACGTTTTTATGCGAGCGTATTTCGAGATTCGACTGAGATAGCGATGTCGTATTGGCAGGTCGCGGCATGACTGCTTTCACACGGTCACACCTTCTACGCGACTACTGAAACCCCGACTGAAGATAGAGTTCTGCGTTTTGCCAAAGTTCAGTTGTTGATTTCAATTTTCAATAGCGCATGCCTCTATTTGTCGAAGTGGTCGTTGATAGGTATACGATTTATGGCCGACACTGAATGTACATAAATGTTTTAATATTTTACCTTTTTGTAGTATGCTTCAAGTTAGGGACTGTAATTGCGCACACACTCGAGAATAATTTTCACTAACTACCATTTGTGATACGACTCATTTCACTTATACTGATGTTTCACTGGAAAATTGAGAATATGTTGGAGGTGGTAAACAACACGTCTACTCATCAAGCGCCATACTCGTGTATAAATATGACATCAGTGAATAACCATCAAAAAGACAGGAAGTATTATGATAGCCATATGATTTGCATATGATAATTACCTCAAAACTGACTTTTTTTCGCAATAAAAAAATGTTCAGTCAATCAAGTCATCCTTGTTAATATAATATTCCTTCGAATTAAATAACGCTTATCGTATCAAAAAATTATTTATGTTATTATAAAAGAAATAGAAATATATAAGAATTGAAGTCGAAACATAATATAGAACAACTAGAATTATATTTATCGTGACATTTGGAAGAAAACTCCACAAAGCATTCAGAACTGTCTCATCAGATACCCTTTTGTTGAGACAAGCTCATAGCGATGATCGCCATTCATCGATATGAGAATAGATAGATAGATAGATCCTTTATTTTCATAGACAATACATTTCAGCATCATATAAAAATTGTCCAAAAAAACTTACAACTAATATACAATTAGGTGATACAACATTGAAAATACCTTGAAAAGAGCATCTGACAATAAATAAAAAAAAATAAAAGAAAAACAGCCGATACGAAATACAGAACGATAAATACACTGTTTAAGTCATGAAGTCCGTTAAAACATAAAAACATTTGTCAAGTAGGTATTTTTTAAGATTTTTTTTAAAAAGTTTCTCGGACTTAATAGTTTTTAATTCTTCAGGCAACAGATTGAAGATTTTTGGTCCCAAATATTTAGGTGTATGTTGTGTCACATTATATTCACAGAATGGAATATAAAAATTTGTATCCTGTCGAGTTGATTTCTCTCGTATGCAATTATTGGTCAGGAATAATTTTCTTTTTTTAAATACATAAACAGACACTTCAAAAATAAATAGACATACCAGTGGCAAAATCTTGTATTCTCCAAACGAAGGTTTACAGGAGCTAAGTTGGGAGATACCAGCAATAATCCTCACAATTTTTTTTTGTGCTGTAAACACGTCAGTAGCCAAAGACGACTTTCCCCAAAATAAGAGACCATATCTCAACTTGAGCATAATATAGTATAACTAGTTGTTTCGAGGTTAAGACTGACTGTAAATTTCGAAACAGAAAACATAAAGAATTTAATTTACGTATAAGAGACACACAATGAGCTCTCCAATTTAAAGTGTCATCCAACATCGCTCCCAAAAACTTGACCGATTCTGACTGAATCAAAGGGTCGTTATTGTCAGGTATCATAATATCTAGTTGTTGCGCATACTTTGAGTTTTGAGTTTAATTTGAGTTTTATTCGGATTTAGATATAAACTGTTTTTGGAGCACCAATCTATAGTACGATTCATGATCACTGTACAATTATTTTTCAGAATGTTATGGTTCTTATCACTAGTAACAATAGAAATATCATCTGCATATAGAATGCATGAATTTTCATCAAATAACTTATCCAGATCATTTATGTATAGCACAAATAAAATGGGACGACCAAGCTCAGAGCCTAGTGGGACACCCATAGATACAATTATTTTACTAGAACTGTACTTGCTTTCCTTTGCACCTTCACAGTGGGACATCACCACATACTGTTCCCTATTAGTCAAAAATGTAGAAACCCACTCATTAGCTACACCACGTATTCCATTGGAATAAAGCTTAGAGAGAAGCATATCATGATTGACACAGTCGAATGCCCTACTTAAGAGGGGAGATTCACAAAATCCCGTAAACATACCTTTGCTGCTGATCGGGTTTCTGCCGAACGATAAGTCCGATAGCAAAAACTATGATATTTTCGTAAATAAGAAAGTTGAATGAAGGTACTAAACCCTTTGTAGACTTGAAATTCGTTTTTTTAAGAAAGCTATTGACGATCAAAAAATGTAAACAATTGAATTTTTTTGTCACAGATTGTGATAATATTTCAAAATGTCCTACCTACTATATTGAACTATACCCTGACTGAATATCAACTTTCAAAATGTAACTATTCAGAAGAAACCCAGGAAAATGTAAAAAAAATTCATGAATTCACTAATTCTTGTCAGCGTCAACGATGAAGTTAGTAGAAAACATCAAAATCTAGTATGATAATAGTTCAGCCTTTGGCTCGAAGATGGCGGCTTAGTAAGTAGTAATTGAATAGTGGCTAGAAGATGGCACTGATGACAGTCACAATGACGAATATGTCTTAGACCCTCTTATTATAATCTTTCCATTCAAGGTCGTGTGCTTTTGTGTACGGTTTCTCGCGAACAGAGATACGCCGTCCAACCTACATCGATGTTGCCAGATTTACTCCTCTCAGTCAATATATGTTCATGAAACGTTTCCCTGAATGAAAATATTTGAAACATTATTCTGAATGAAAGTTTCGGAAATTCACCTGTCTAATATTTCATATCACAAAATGCGAGAAAATAAAAATATTTCAAGGGAAAACATTGAGACCTACCTAATGATAGAAAGTTTCAAAAATATACAGGGTGGCTCACGACTAGCGCCACGAAGATGTATATAGCAAAACGGCAAAACTTCTGAAATTTTTGTCACTTCAATATAGTTAAACTGATTTATTAAGTAGAGGATTCTGTTTTGGATTGTTCAATCTGTTTGTAATCCCTATATTGGTAAATAAATAAATAGTTTGTATTTTGATGAAGGTCACATTTTAAAATTATTTTGAAATATACAGTATGTCCCAAAAAGTTTTTTTTTTGTATGGATTTCATAGATCTATCAAATTTGGGAACTGGCAGAAAGATGAAGGGTTTTAAAAACCGAGATTTTTCAACTGGTCAAAACATCTTTACTTTTGATTGACTATCTGTGGATATTCACTTAAATCACATACAGGGTGGTTTAGAATTCAGAATTCTCAACCACCCTATATTTAAGTGGATTAAATATCTGTTGATAGTAAATGAAAAGTTGAGATAAGCCCTTTCAACCAATAATGAATAGTTGAAAAATCCCGATTTTTCACACCCTATATCTCTGTAGTCGTTCCATATAGACCCCAAATGTGACAGATCGATGAAATAAGCTTTCCAGGAAGAACCTAATGAATTCACTAATTCTTGTCAATAAAATACAGGGTGTTCCATGGGAAAAACTATAAAACTTATTTGATGTGCCACAACTTTCTGGAACATCCAGTATATTTCAAAACATTTTGAATTATAGTGTTCATCAACATACAATCTACTGAAATGACAAAAACTTCTAAAGTTTGGCCGTTTCGCTATAAATCTCCTTCGCGCTAATCCTGAGCCACCCTGCATAAACATCTTGGGCCCAATATATAATATGATCCATCGATGCATCCATGCCACATGCTTACTCGCAATGGATACTGTTGATAATAATCTGAATCGTCTTATTTTTGAAATAAAAAACCGTGGATAGAGTAAGCATTGCAATAAATTATAGTTTGTTGTAGGAAAATAATAACCCATTCGAGTGACAAATTATCTTTTTGCAACCAACTCAAAATGAAATCAAGGTGACAGGTAGATATTTCAAGTCCCTATACTATAAGGCCTATATGATGAAAAAGTAGGTACTTTTACTTGCTTCTACTCTAGGATATTTCAGCACCTCGAATTTCATGTTTTTTTGATGAACGGTTTCGGGAATACTATTGAAGAAAAACCGTCTTCCGGTTCAGGGTGCCCTCTTTTGAGGAGCCTAGCTGCCTAGCTCCTTTCTTGGAATGATTTTTTAACATATATTTATAGGAACTTATTTTCAGGATTAAACATGAAGAGAAATCACCCAACGGATTTCTTACTAGAAAACACTCTGTATAAGTAATAGTGACATAGGGTACATTGCAGTCCTTATGCATTCTAGGTTAAATTTTATTCAAAAAGTAAATTCATAAGTTCATCCAATCAAATATACCTACACTATATTCGTAACTTCATAGATGCGAACAGCAGGTTTGGCAACATTGCACAAATGCTGATGGTAAGTGAGGTTTCGCACATGTTTCGGTGTTTTCGACATTTATCAGAGCCGGACCACAACAATTTGGCCATGAGTGTAAATTGCTGTAAATTTTCTTGATTTTCAAATGGAACACCCTCAATATTATTGCATTTTCAGAATGTTGAGACACTAGAATTTTTTCTGAGTTGAGTATTGTTTTCAATCTAGCGTCCTGAAAAGAATCATTGTAGATGAGATCAGAGATATTGTAAATGAAAAAAAATCCGCGCCAGCTCATTTAGTTTTCAAAACATTCGAAAAAAACTGAATTTTTGAATAATCTATTTTATTTTATTCTCGCTCTATAACTGGAGATAGAAAAAAACTGAAAGCTACATTCTGCGATCTTCGAAATGGCATTCTTAGATTTCGAGTTCGACGTTTCGTCTTCTTGCGGCCATCATCAACTTTTATTTTTTATTACGAAGGTTCATATTTCCCCTTTTTTTCAACATGGATTGACTTCTGAAATACATGGACACTCAAAGAATTGATTTATTTCATTTATTTATTATTGACGATTTTCAATCGCGAAAGGATTGTTGATCAAGTAACTATAAATGATGTTGTATTTCAGGTGTCAGTTCATGGTGAAAAATATGGAAAAGATGCATCTTCGTATTGAAAAAAAAAAGTTGATGATGGCCGCGAGAAGACGAAAGGTCGAACTCACGATCTAATAATGTTATTTTGTGGATCGCAAAATGTGGCGATGAAGAAGTTCTTTCAGTTGTTTTTGTATCTCCAGTAATAAAGCAAGAATTAAATGGAATAGAAAATTCAATAATTCAGTTTTTTTTTCGAATAGTTCGAAATCGCTGTCGCGAATTTTTTTTCACCATAGTAATGACCATAGAATCCCGCAACTTTGACCCAATTTGAAGTTCTTTGTATCTCTTACGGTTCTCGAGATCCCAATGATGAGCGTCGAATTTGAATAACCCTGTATATGAATTTGTTTGTTTTTGAAGCTTCGATCGTTTCATTCATAGCACGAAAACCCTCTGGTTGACTTTCTTTCAGGTTCGATTTTGATGATAAAGGTTTCTTCCAACGTAATTAGATTTATAGTTATAATTTCAGTGGAGCCCCAGTAGTGGGCAACTTTGATCGTGAAAACAAGGGAAAAATGCTAACCTTTCAATAAGTTTGAGATTTATATAAATCAAACATTTCTACATAAAACTTTTTCTTTCTGCTGAAAAATCATACCTTTATAATTGAATGAAGAATAAAAATGCTCTCTCTATAAATCAATATCTTGATAACCACAACAATCAAAACAATGTTACATGTTGCACATTTTAAAATAAATATCAAATAATATTGGTCAAAAAACGAACTTTTCTATTGACAAAATTCAATATACTGAGCTCCAAAACATCATCTTTACAAGTTCTATCGCCTATCAAATATTCTGGATGCACGCATTACTGGGCAAAATCCACACCTACGCCGACCCTGTACTTCTAAAATGCAAATCTCACGATTTGTTCGAGCGACACCTATTGAACTCTGCTAAAACTAGCGAGTACTATGAGCTAGGAAGACATCTCCTGCTTCGCCTATGTCTTTTCGATCTATGAATTTTTATTACGATATGTTCACAGTATGGACATCTATCGGAAATTTCAGCAGCACTGCTGAATCCCTGCTCTTAAATCACAGAAGATTCCAGCAGGGCACTCTCCTGCCTCAATAAAGTTCACAATTTTTTCAATAAATGCACAAATAGCACTACTAGTTGATCTACCTGGATAGAATCCATGCTGACTCTTGGTTATTAAGTTTCTTCCCATTAAAAAATCCATGAGTCTCGCAGAAAAATATAGTTCAAACACCTTTGAGAAGCAAGATGAAATGGTAATTGGGCGAAAATCATTCAAATTCCTGGAATTGGACTTCTTTTGAACAGGCACAACCTTGCTTGTTTTAAGGCTTGTAGGAAAACGGCCTGTTGTAAACGAAAAATTAACTAAGTATGTGAGCGGTTCAATAATTATTGGTAATACTTTTTTCAATAAGAACATTGGAATCTCATCAGACTGGAGGACTTTTTCTTCAGTTTATGATTTAATGAAGTCAGAAGTTCCTCACAAGCAATATAATTCAAGGACTGAAAAATTATTTATTGTTGACAAATTTCTTCGAATCCCCTCATTTGGTTCAGAAACAATTGTAAATATAACTCGAAATAGAACGCTTACGATCCAAAAACTTATATCGAAGGATGGAAGAGTTTTCTGACAAAGGATGCAACGTTCTATATTTACATATGGACGAGACATCGTCTGTCTTAATATTTGTATATATGGCTCATTTCGCATTTTATTGCAGTCCCAAGCTATTCGGACGGTTAACATTTGACATCTCGGAAACATATGTTTTATTATTTATAACGTGAGTTGTTTCACTGACGATTTCCAGTGTAGTCGGCCTATTTCCTGTCATACATTATGGGAATAATGAACTCGAACACTGTGGACGAATTATTGATTCATGTAGGTATTGGTTTCAGATCTCGAGAGATCCTTGCACTCGAATGACCAAAAATAGGCATATTTCTTAGACTTCAAAATTAACGATAAATCGAATGCTATCAGACCAGAGTTCAACAAATTTGGGGAATTTGGTTCCTTTAACAATTATCAGAACAATAATTCAGGAGAAACTTGGTTCAGAATACTTAATGTCAAAAATTGTCACTGAAACAACATTTCTCATGAATTCTCACAAACAATTTTCCTGAAGTCTATCATTATCAGTAGTTCTTTTTATATCATTTTCTGAACGAAGGTAGGTACTCTCAATTTGTTTCGTGAAATTCGCGTTACCATTAATATTCAATTTGGATTTCTTTGGGCACGGTACAGCACCGTAGATTAATATTTCTTTCTCTGCGACAAAATTCCCTCTAATATGAATTCCAGTTCAAGCTTGGGCGTTTTTTCGGTGGAAAGTTTATTATATCTCATTTGAAATGGAAAGCTTTTCAGAACGGAGTTTTTCACTACACCGAATTGAAAAAGTTAATATCATCTCTTCTTCTAATTTTGAAATATGTTATAATCTTGAAATATCTCAAAATTTTTCGATTAACTTGATTCAACTTGATAATTATAATTAACTTCAGAATTAACTTATCCCAACGTTGTTGCATCACAATGCCTGGGAATATTTTAGAAAATGGTTGGTTCTCAATATTTACATACTTTTCAATATGACCCTTTCAAGCTCGCTTGTATGTTTAACAAGATCCAAATATCATGTAATTTCACATCAATCGTTCAGTACATGAGAGAATGTGTTATTCAGAAAAGGAAGTAAATGATAGTGAATATACCAAAAATACCTTATGATCTGTCTAAATTCAAAATGAAATGTGATAACACAAACGAATTCATGAACAGGACAACTCCGCAAAATTTCCATATAATATGTTTTGTGAATTTGAAGAGACAAACGACCACACAGCCCTATAGACAAAATCCATGCCATATTCATATCAATGATCATACATACCGAGATACATACATAAATCCAATCATAACGGATTTTTTTCATTTCACGATTAGACTGGGTTGATACTCTTACCTATGAAAAAGTGGAAATACTCTTATTTGAATTCTTGTTGATTTCACTCCGATCGACTTTGCGTGCTGTGAAATGGATCATTTCATGTTTCAGTGTTCGGTCGATACTTTCTGGTCCTCCTCTCTCCCTCTTTCCATTTTCTTTTCCCCAATTCCTTCTTTATTTTCAGGTGCATTTTGGGAGTAATAATAAGTCTCCTAGAGTAAAACACTCCGGAAGCAAACTACCTCTCCATTAAAGATTAATTTTTGTAACATCCGCGGACTCAATAAGAACATCAATGACGACCACCATCATCTAAAGACGAAAAAACCGCGGATATTATGGCCCTAACAGGAACAGAGTAAACTCGTCCACCAACAAGGTACACATGCTTTGTCCTGGTTACGAACTCCATTCTCGATTCAGGTTCAAGGGTGAAGTCTGCCTTTACGCTAAGGCTAACCTTTCATGCCAGCGTGAGGAGAGTTTGGAACCAAAAGACTTTGATGTGATGTGGTTCAAGCTAGCTGATACCAAACAGACCAATTTCCTCTGCTGCCTTCACCTATCACCTAACGAACCTTCATATAACAACCTCTTCGACTTTTTATCACTCAAAAATTGAGGAGAACCATCCAACAGCTGAAATCATAATCATGGAAAACTTTAATGTACATAACGCTGCCTGGCTCAAATTCTCTAACAAAACAGATGATGCGGATCGTCTAGCTGAGGCCTTCGCCATCACTCATGGTCTAGAACAACTGGTGGAGCAACCAACTCGCATTCCTGATGTCAACAATCAGTCTGCCAACACACCAGACCTTTCCTCACCATCATGATGTATATAGAATTGAAGTTTGTGCATCACTTGGATACTCTGATCACACCCTCATCTCCACAACCTGTTCTTTCCATATACAATCGAGCAGCACAATACCGCCCCGTCTCATGTGGCATTACAATTCGGCCGACTGGGGAGGTCTTCGTATGTTTTTCTCAGCGTTTCCATGAAAGAGAGTTCGTTTCTCTTCAGTAGATCCAACACGATGTGCTGGGACAATTACTGAAATCATCATGTTGGAAATGCAAACTTACATACCGAACACCGCAAGAAGAACATCATTCGATAAGCCCTGATTCAGCAAAAACTGTTCTAGAGCTGTCGCTTTCAAACAGACAGCATACCATCGATGGCTAAGAAATCCGGGCCCTGAGACTATAGAGAATAATATGTCGAGGCTAAAGGCATATGCAAAGAGACAATAGAATTTTCAAAAGATGCTCACAATGCCAAAATAAGATCAAAACTTGTTGAATGTCCTAACGGATCCCGCTCATTTTGGTCTTTCGCCAAAGCTGTGGAAAGAAATTTCATTTCCAGCTCATTTCCTCCTTTAACCAAGGAAGAAGGAACTCTAGCTACGACTGCCCAGGAAAAAGTCAATATCTTTGCGAACCTATATGCTAGGAATTCCACTTTGGATTCATCGGGAAAACAATAATAATAATAACAATAATAATAATAATAATAATCATTTATTTCCTTAAGACAGTTACAAACCATATGGAAAAAGTCAGTTACTTGCATTCAAAATTCAAACTAACAATCGAGAATTTAAAATACACTAATATTAAAAAAATACACTAATATTAAAAAATACACTAATACTAAAAAAAAAATTGATTTCATCGCAAATTGTCACGACAAATATTCATCCAGTTTATAAAAACACTGTTCTGTCAAAAAGGATTTCAAGTTATGTTTAAATTATTGTTTCGTCAAGGAGTTTTTCACATTAGAAGGAAGAGCATTGTATATTTTAGGAGCCATATAACTGGGAGATTGTTGAGTTATTTTGTATTTTCCAAATGGAATTGAAAAATCATTTTTTTTCTTGTATTGAAACTATGATTTTGTTTGTTCCTAACATATATTTCATCATTATTGTCGAATACTAGCATACTCAACACTGATATGACTAGACATGGTAATGTTAATATTTTCAGTTTCTTGAATATATCTTTGCATGAATCAATCTGTGAAAGCCCCGTCATTGATCGTATAATTCGTTTTTGTGTCACGAAGATATCTTTTGCTAGGGTAGATAAACCCCAAAATATCACACCGTATCGTAGCCTACTCTCAACTTGTGCAAAGTAGAGCTGTATCAATTGATCAATATTGAGTACATGTCGCAAATTTCTGAATTGAAAGGCAATCGAATTCAACTTTGAGATCAGGTAATGGGAGTGAGCCTTCCAATTGAGATTTTTATCTATTCGTAATCCTAAGAAAATTGTCTGATCTGCATTAGTAGAGATCGATGGACCCGATTCGTTTGATTGGAATGACAACTCATTACATTCTTTTTGGATATGGTGAAACCTCAGTGCTTGCGTTTTCGAAGTATTTAAAAACAAATAATTTGCTGAGAACCATTCATTCAAAGAAGCCAACACCTCATTGCATTTATCACGCAAGGAATAATCTATTTTTTCAGATATGATTACAGATGTATCATCAGCGTACATTGTAAAGGATGCAGTTACAGGTAGTTTATCCAAGTCATTAATATAGAACAAGAACAGAATTGGCCCCAATATGGACCCCTGAGGGACACCAATGTCTGTCTTAGTTCGCTGTGAGAAATGATTGTTTATTGCTACATATTGTGTACGTTTGAGTATGAATGATTTTATCCATTCTAGAGGACAGCCTCTAATTCCATACTTATACAGCTTTTCCAGTAGTATGTCGTGATTGACCCCAGAACATTACACCTATTGACAATGATATGCCCGAAATCACCTTTCGCCAACGTACCATCAGAAAGATTTTGTTGGGGCTCAACACGAACAAAGCCTATGGATCTGACGGAATACTACCGATTGTTCTCAAGAAATGTGCCCCCGAACTAACACCTGTTTTTTGCAAGTTGTTCGACCATTCTTACAATTTGGGGGTATTTCCGTCCAATTGAAAAATTTAAAGAGTACAACCAGTCCCAAAAAAGGCAAAAAGACCTCACCTAGCAACTGAAGACCTATCGCAATGCCATCAATTATTTCAAAGGTCATGGAAAAAGCCATCAACATCGAGCTCATGATATATTTGAAACATCACAGGAATTGTTAACGATAGGCAAGATGGCTTCCGTCATCAGAGATCAAGTGGTGACCTGCTCGCTTAGAAAAAAAATAACCTCCACTTGTTTTAGTCATAATATTTTGGCGGATAGTTTACTTCTTTGAGAACTTCATATGTTGATATGATACTACATCAGCATTTGCAATGTATATGAGTTCCACATCTCCGGAACAGAGAGCGGAGTTGGTGGAGTATTGAAAAATCATCTAGGGAAGTTCACAAATGAAAGGTATCACTCAAAGAAGCGAGAGGTTCATGGGAATCCTAGCATCATCAGAAACATTGAATACTATGCCGGGTGCAAAAAAGGATTGAAAGAAGTGGCAAAAGGCAATAAGAAACCCACCTCAACAGATCACATAATATTCTCTTTCATTATGCAAACCCATTTGAGATTCGCAGGACCACTATATAGGAGATAATATATATTCTATAAAGAAGAAATGTATAATAATAATATAATAATAATAATAACTTTATTGCTTCTTAAAAACATTTTTTACTGCAAGAGTTAAATAAGTGAATTATATTGAACAGAGAAAAAGAATAATGAAAAGAGTAAATGTATCAGATGATAAAGATGGACCATTTTACAACTCCTCATGACAAATATCAATCAGAACAATAATAAATACTCAAAAATCTACATAAAAAACTGAAACCCAATAAAATTTTCTTAAATTATGTCACTGTCAGCGGCTGAAATTCGTATGAAAATATTCAATTTCGTACACACACGTATACGAACTACGACAGACGGTTCGAGAATACAAACTTTTCAGAACTATGCGCAATCTGTCAAAATTCGTACGAAAATCGGCTACGTATGATATCGGGAATAGCACGCCTGGTAGAATTCAATGCAAACGTAATTCAGTCACGAGAACCATACCATTTAAGTAATCCATTTCGATGTTAGTCGTTACTATCAGCATTAACCTATCATGGAAAGATCACGTGAGGTCCATTGCCAAAAGTGCATCCCAAAAACTTTGATTTCTGTTTTGAGCCTAGAGCAATTTCACTCCCAGTCAGCTGCTTATGATCTATAAGGCACAGATCCGACCTGTCCTGTAATACTTTTCCCATATTTGGAGTACGTCACCTAAACATATCCTGAAACTATTGGAATCTATCCAAAAAAGGAAAATTCGTGTCGTTGGTGATGCCTCGCTTAAAAACTCGCTCACTCATCTGGAACACCGTAGAAAAGTTGGCGATTTATTTCTATTTTATAGATATTTTCATGGGCGATGCTCTTCTGAAATATCAACGATCGTTCCTTCATTAGCAGTCTCTTCGAGATTTAGTCTTCACACCCCTTCGTGGTCATTTTATGGACCTGCAGAAAGTCCCTTTCCTAAGACTCGTTCATCCAACGAACATCGAGACTTTGGATATCATTGCCTAGGGAGGTGTTCCCCGAGGCATACCATCTCCAGAAATTTAGGAAGAACGCCAACTCCTACCTTCTTCCCCTTGGTACTCATGATGTTCTCTGAACATTACACAGGATATCCCTTTTCATGAGAACCAGAACTTAAAAAAAAGTTGTATCAAATCAAACTAGCCATCATATGAAATGTGGTACAATAAATGCGAGTCAAATCGATATAACAAATCGATATTCCTCGATACAGGGTGATTTACGCAGGCAGGGCAAAATACAGATCAGGTTTCGCGAGTTTGTCCGGATATTTTCGCTTATTATAGTAATCCTGGTATTCTGATCTCAGGTGGTGAGTATTTCTGGAGAGATCTTGCTCAACAGAATTTCAGTTATTCGTCCAACTATCGGGTATAACCGGAGACATTAGTTACCTCATCAAGTTGAAGTTTGGCCATGAAATCTCGGAGATAGACATATAAACGAAGAATAAACGATAATAAAATATTTCTGGATTTGACTGATATGCAATAGAGAGCAGTGGATTGTGAGTTGATCTTATCCCGTATCGGCCAGGAGATACAATCGATTCGCAATGCGCGTACAGGAAATAAAAAGGAAGCAGATGACAATTTGATTAATTATCAATATATTACTTGGCAATTATTTATAATGATAAAATAACGTTTCTACCCAAATTAATATTTCATGAATGAAATTGGTTAAGTTATTATCGACTGAAGGTCACACCCTAGATTTTCAGAATTTTTTTCAATAAAAATATGTTTTTCTTGGATTATCGTTCTTACGCAATGAGATCTTGGAAAAAAGAAGGTAATAAAACAGAAAAAAGTGAAATACGTGATGAAATCAGACAGAATCAGTTCATTCTTCCCTTGGTATTTTCCTCGGTATCTTCAGATGATAAAATGTTGATAACATCAGATGATTTACTCTGTTTCCGACGGGGTTTTTGATAGAATACAATACATCCTAGCCTCATTTATGACAAATTTCGATAACTTCAATCAATATAATCCGGTATTATTCAGATTTTGTGATATTCAGTGACATCACTTTGAAGCTAGGTCTGAAGTTTAACTCGAACTCAGAAATCCCCTCGGAAATCCCGAATGAATATGTGTGTGATGTTCCAAAATATTTCATATTCCACCGGATTACTCCAGAATTTCCCGGAATCCCGAGTATAATAATAATAATAAGAACGTTTATTCAATAAGCCATTTTACAGAAAATAAATTATAACAATGATAGTAATAGAAATAATAATACAAAAATAATAAATACATGTTTTTAATAGAAAGCCTACTGAAAAGGACTATATTCACTGCCAGGGATCACTGGGATGCAATGGAAGTGATTTTCAATATTGCCCTTCGTTTTATTAACAATACTAATTTGAAATATTAATAAATTCCTGTCTTTTTGGTCGCACCTAGGTTTACACCTGTATGTGCAGTTGTTTGTGTATTTTAGTTTCGAAAGATTATATGTGTAGAACTACGTTTTGGGCGAGGTTTTGGGTAGGTATCTGTATAGTTAAGTAGTATAAAATTTGAGACAGTCTATAGGCTGTGTATATACTTGTCTTGATGTTTGCCTATGTGTTGTCTTGTTTTTTCCTGAATATGCTTTGTTTTTTTATGTTTCTAATATCTTGTGGTAATGTGTTGAATATTTTTGGAGCTGTTGTTGTTATGAATCTTTGGTTGGCGTCTTTTTGATAAAAAGGATTTCTTAGTAAGTTGTCGGTCTTTGCGCGTGTTTCATGGCAGTGTTCAATTCTATTATCATCTACATTTAGCTATGAAATTTCATCCGTAGGAATTCAGGGAAATTCGAGGAATTCCGGGGAATTCCGAGAAAATGCAGGAAATTCCGCTTTATAGGTATTCCAGTGTACACATTTTCCCCTAGTGGTCAACTCCCCGATTGAAACTATATATTGCCTCTTTCAATTTGCATACTTCATTTTCCGGTACAATAAATGTTCTATATGAATATCCTCAGTCACCATTCAAGAAAGCTGTGGTTATGCTGTTATGATCTTCAAATCCAGTTCCACGGCAAGTCCATAATGTAATCAAATTTCAGATACCTACTCTTACCTCGACTCTAACAACAGGTGCAACTGTATTATCATAATCTTCTGCATATCTCTGAGAAAGTACTTTCGCTATATCTTTATACTGCTCAATTATCCCATCTGTTCCTATTTCCATCTCGAAAATCTATTAACATCTGACCATATTTTTCTCTTGAGGACAATCCACTATTTCACAAGTTTCATTAGGTTTCATATTATTGAATTCTTCATTCATTGTTGTTTTCCATACACCTTCGCTAGTATGAATCGAAAATTTAATTTCTGTATCTGAGTTAGGCTCTTCTTACCTCCTCCTGCCTTGGACTTTGTGTGATACAGTGGACTTATGATCTTTTAATGTTTTTGGTTCTGTATTCCGATCAGATGTCACATCAACTTGATTCAAACTTTTTCCATAATTTCCGAGTAATTTTCCATGTTCTGGTATTACCTCATCAACACTAGAGTATAGTGCGAGCCCAGTGAACACAAATCTGTTCGAAACATAATACTGAGGAAACAAATATGCCTTAAATGGCACATCGAAAGTTACATAACAAACACCTGTAGAAACTGCTATTGTTATTTAATATGTTATGTAGGTATCAACATGATCATTTCGCAGATACATAAATGAGGTACGAAACCCGTACACGTATCACATCATGATTTCCCTATATATGATATTTATGGAGATGAATGTGTAGACAAAATTGTTGAAAACATTGAAACAGTTGTGATTATTTTCATGTAGCTAGGTTTGTAAATATTAACGAATTCCATTCCTCTTCTTAGATATCAACAGATTATCGACCGATACATATGTAACCTCATTTTATTCTACATTTCTGATTTATCTGAATAATAACATATCTAAGAATTGTAATCAATTGTATCTGTAACTTATTTTTCAGTTGGAAACAAATCGATATTAGTGTATTTGTCTCTATATCAGCTATGTCTTCTTTACTCATACAAGACTCAATAAGACTTCAAGGCTTGCTAAGCAACTAAGTTGACACTTTTTGAAACGCTTTTTCAAACACTTATGTTATGTTTCGAGAGAAATCATTTAGTAACCAACGATGCTGTTTTTTACCAAGTATGCCTAGGGTAAATATTTTTTTCTTCTAGATGATAGTGGTGGACGTCCATTTTATATCTATTTTAGGTCCGAATTTCCAGAGGATGTTGTTCGAGATCTTGATGATCAATTAATGTAATTCATCAAAAATTAATACTCAACAAATCTGAAGAAAATAATATGAAGACATCAGCTACCATACTATGCAAATTACGATTCATTAACGGAGACCAAGCAACGATAGGCGCAGTTAGGGTTTGAGCGGGTAGTTGAAGACACTTTCAAACACAATTACAAATTTTGTATATTGGTATGATCGAGAGTATGATACATATCTCTTTATATATCGATAATGTTTCCTACTTGCATCAATAAAATGTGTTATAATATATTGCCCATTGCTATATGTTGATCGTTGTCAAATCATGCAAACACGTTGTGCTGCATAAAAGATCTCGGCTTATGGCAGTTATTCAACTAATGTTTTCATTGCCAAAATCGTTTTGGGAGATCTATCTATGCAGAAATCAGGTGATTCCAAGAAGAAATATTTATTAAGTAGGTTTCCCTAATATACAAAGGTCTAATGTAGGTATATATATAAATAACAATAAAAATAATGTATCCCAATGTACGGATTCATCCTATATAATTGATCTGTTAAGTTGGTTATTAATCTGAAGTAGTAAGAAAAAGAATAACATTATTACAAATAAATATATAAACAGTTATAATACAATACAGCGTAACCAAAGAATAGTATAAGAATCATTAATCCTATAAGATTGAACAGTAAACTGGATAATAAGAATAACATTACAAATAAAAAATAGTCCTAATTTAGTTCCCTTATATGTATCAACAATTTCTGTCTGAAGTTTTCACAAGATCCACTAGATTTAACATTATGTGGTAAGTTATTGTACTCTACCATACCTTTATGAAACAATGAATTTCTCGTATTTGATAATTTTACTCTTGTCACATTAATGTTGTTCAAATTACGGGTGAATGATTGTGAATCTCGTGATTGAAATCAACATAATCACGAAAGTAAGAAGGTGCTTCATTATGTACTATTTTATAAATAAATATCATTGTTAGGAAGTAGACATTATTGAAATGGGGGTATAGCGATTACCTCTCAAAATAATCCTCATACTTCTATTTTGTAGTTGTTGAAGCTGTGTCATTTCATTTAGATTTAATTGATATAGTAAAGTTGCACAGTAGTCAAAATGAGGTAGTAAAATTGACCGGTACACAATGATTCTTGTATCCATAGATAAATGCTTCGCAATTCTTGAAAAAAAGTACAGTTTTATCGAAATTTTTTCAGTAATATATATAAAGTGTGCATCGAAAGTAAGTAAATTATCCAGTTGAAATCCCAAATACTTGACAGTTGTTACGATTTCAATTTGCTCGTTATCAATCCTTATATCAATGTCATTAACATTTATCTGCCTATATTTGTATTTAGTTGTCACGATCATCGCCTTGGTTTTTGCGACATTGAGTTTCAGCTTATTAATCATCAAATATTCACTTACACTCATTAGCACATCATTCATCTTTTGTAGAGCAGTGTTAAGACATGAATCACTACAAGCTAATAGTGTGTCATCAGCAAATAAATTTATGAACTCACAATTCACAAAAAGGTCAATATCATTCAGATATATTATGAAGAGGAGTGGTACACTTCCCTGAGGTACCCCAAGGTTGTTGCAAATGTCTCTTGAAGTTGCATCCCTAACTCTGACTCTCTGTTTTCTACCATGCAAGTAACCATTTCAGTACTTTGCCCCTAATCCCGTATTGACACAATTTGTTCAATAGTATATTTCGGTCAATGGCCTCGTTATGATCAATGTGATCCAGTATTTGATTATAAACTACAGTTTCCAAATTTTTTTCTATAGGTGGTAATGTGTTTACAGGTCTGAATTCACTTGCAAGGGTTGTGTTGGAAATCTTGGCAATTGGAATGATAGTGCTAACTTTTAATAATTCTGGAATTTTTGATTTTTCAAGTGACTTATTAATGAGATTTAAGATAACATGTCCAATAGATTCAAAAATATTTTTCAAAATTTTAGCATTAAGGATCTCATTCAAGCTGCATTTATTATATAGAGAAGAGACTACATTGTTCAGTTCGCTGAGTGTTATAGTTTTGAACTCTGAAAATTCGAGATACATATTATGATTGAGATTACACCATGATTGCTTACCGTTAACTCCTTCTATGATTTTGATAATATTGTCAACAAAATATTCATTGAAATTATTAGCAATTTCTGAATCAATTAATATAAAATAATTAATATGCAAGAAGATATTATATTATGAAAACGGTTGATGATTATAAAGAGGATTTATAATATTCAGGTCAGATGTTTGATGAACTGATCTCCTTATTCCCCATTTTCAATAACTGGCAACTTCACATTCCTAAGATCAGATGAGGCCTAAATGTAGCATTTCGATTTGAGATTTGACTGAGGAATTTCATCAGAAGTAATAGAGTCTCTAATGAAACATTCAAAATTCAACCCCGACTATCTCGATGCACTGTTGGTACACATGGTATGGTCGTCGTTGGACGTTCGAGAAGATACGTGAACGAAGAGAGGCTTGGAAACTATATTTTGGTTGTGGTTGTGGAAAGAGATTATGATGATGGTTGGATGGATGTCGATTGCGATATAATTAAAGTCTTGTAGATGATGGAAAGGTTGCGGGTTGAAAATAGCGAAGTGAATTTTCAATAAGGTCTGGGTGAGGTATAGGATTTGCATGTTTCTGGAGTTGAAGAGGGTTCTGGAATGATATTAGTTTTCGAAAAGATCTGGCAGTTGAAATATTCACAAGGTGTCCCATAAATAATTAGTTTAGCTTATACAGAAAATGAAAATTTGATATTCTTTGGATATTTCAATATCATCGTTCTGAAATAATTCTGTATAGGTACACTGAGAAAATCATTTTAAATTGAGTGATGTTTATCCAATGAATGAAGTGACAACACTTCAAACTGAATTTTGATAACAACGAACAGAAATACTTCAAGTCACTAGTTGGAATTGAAAATAAGAAGTGAATGAAAAAACAGCTCTGATATCTAATTAGTGGCATACCTACTCAGAAAATAATTCTATAATTTTTTGAGCAATGGTACTAGAATATGTAACACCCTGAAGGTGTATCGATTGAAATGACATGATTTCAAGCATATCTACATTTTTTACCACTACATTTTTTATATTCTGCTCATTTTATCTTCAATGACTTGGTTCACTGTATGTGTTAATCTTATTATTGTGTAAGTCATTATTTTTGTGAATAAGGTTCCTTCAGGTTCCTCTCTACTGAATAGATATTTATCACTACCTACTATCAAAATCCTCTCAGTGTATCTATGAAAGAGATTATTTAGAGATTTATAATTCGAAAAATACAGAACTTCAAATTTGAAAACTAAGTGAACTTTATTGGAAAGGCAATTAGAATAATTAGAACGTTTCAATTGATACCAATTCATTTATGGGATTCGAAATAATAAATAATATTGAAACTGAAAACTAATTTAATTATTCTTTTTCATTCCAGCTGATCGATGCAAGCTACCGAAGTAGTCCATCTTTCCATACACCGGCTGTGATAGTTTTATGTTCTGTGCTACTCGGACTTCTCGTATTTATTGCCATTATTCTGATTTGGAAGTAAGTAACTCACTTTGGGTATCATTTCGAAAATCATAATCATGTTTATGTATTAATATCCAAATGAACCCGTTGACCGATTTTCTTTTCTTTCTTTTCTTGTGATACTTTGATAAATTAGGTAGGTACGCAACAAGCTATCTCTCAGAATATGTGAGCAAATCTGACATAAAGATATGTCCGAGGCTCACTATTATTCACAGAAAGGGTCAATATCTGAATAACGCATATTATAGGCATAATGTATTGAAGAGTAGGTGACCTATTCGATTCAGGCATATACCGGGTGTCCAATCGCTAGCTCGATCCCATGACTTTTTGCTGAATCTGTTTAATACATTAAACTGCATTTCCAACAAGTAACTCAACTTCATGCAAATTCCAGATTCACCGGGAGTGACATAACTATCGATTCTCAAATAAGACACCTAGTATATCAAATTCGAATTTCCAATGTCGGTAACCTATTTTCGAAAGTTTTATTATAATCAGATTGGAAGTCCAAGTTCCTTCGAGTGGTTATATAAATTTTCGTGTAACGAAAAAAAATTTGAAAAATGGAAAAGCCATAAATTGGACAACAATTTTAGAAAGAGAAATTAGTCTATCCAATTAGAATATCAAACATAGTTTGAAATGAATGTCTGGTAGACTACGAGCAGAAAACAACTACTTTCCTGGTAAATACCACGCAGAACATTGAATTATATCTGCTCGTAATCCATGCAACGATTCACACTGTGAATGCAGATCGCAAATGTTTGCCACTTCCAATTGTCTGTTGGAACGCGGCTCAGTGCGGTCAAATAAACGCGACGAAGGTGCATTGGGACAGGCAACGCTTCGAGTGGAGATCTTACGGTCTCTACTCGGATAACTACCCTGCACTGATGAGGGCCAATAAGCCCGAAACCGGTCTGTAGGTTGTTAGGCGTGCCTGTCCCGATGTGAATTTGTCACGTCTTAGGAAGAAAGAAACATTTGCGATCTGCATTCACAGTGTGAATCGTTGCATGGATTACGAGCAGATATAATTCAATGTTCTGCGTGGTATTTACCAGGAAAGTAGTTGTTTTCTGCTCGTAGTCTACCAGACATTCATTTCAAACTATGTTTGATATTCTAATTGGATAGACTAATTTCTCTTTCTAGAAAAAAAATTTAGTTGGTATGAGGAAGCAACATCTATACTATATATTGGTAACAGCTCCTGCTAATAGTATTTTTATTTAATTTCAATTATTTATCTGAATGGTGTACTATGTCTCAAATTGCCCCTGGCTGGGACAAAATAATATATGTTCTGGACAAATATAAACGACTTTCAATACAAAAATGAACACAATATTTTCGATGAAAAATATGATGATATCAGCTTCCTGGTAGCAAACCACCCGAAATAATGGCGACTGTTATAAACCTTTCAGCGGATGTGGCACGTCCAATTTGATTATCTCCTTATTTTTTCTAGATATCTGATGTATTGTCAGTTTTATCAATGTTCTTGATAGATGTCCAGTTGAAATTATAACATTCGTAGACAGAACGCAAATAGTAGAAACGAATGTATCATCTAATTCTAATTCATCAATACTTCTCCTAAACTGGGTTTAGCTACTAATGCAGATATCAACTTTTGTTCAGTCCAGTTAGTTGAAATGTTTACTCCATTGAATTTATCGCAGATTCGAATTCAAAATTACCAAAATCGGTTTCCTATTTTGGAATTAATTGAAAGAGTCAGCACATGTATGCATGCATATGCAATCCTCAGAAGATCTTCATATAGGAGCTAATCTATAGTGGATCGTAGAATAACCTTAGGTATAGCTTATGACATATTTATCTTGATTTTGCAAAACCAACTTTAAGTGAAGTGGCTGGATCACTTTAATATACCCCAATGATATCATCTCATCCATTTGAATCTGCTCTTTTGAGGGATATCTTTGAAGCAACCAGTTCTGCTGCAGAGGTAAATATTTCAGTAGGAGTTTCTCCTATATTTGTTTCGAATCATCATCGTGTAAAAATTGGGTGGTTACGGTTATCAATTAAAAAAAGAGTGAGATAGGTGGACACATGTATCAACAAGCCCCATCAATAAATACCCTGTATGTGATTTGTCAACTGTAATAACGGTTATTTTATGGAGTTTGTATTTCATGTATTTCGTTATGAGTATGAAGAAGGCGAATTATTACAGTTGATGATGTGATTAAAATCGTTAACATACTTCTCAGTTTTTGCGAATATACTCACTGTTCATCTAAATACAACAACTGAATTGTATCAATTCGCCCCTGTTCCAACTGACTCCGTTCTGCTTAGTAACAATCACATTATTGATCTCATTACTTAGTTGATAATGAAAAGTTTCCCAACGTGTGAATGCGAATGATTTCAATGATCTTATATATCGGGTCCTTCGTGATATTATGAATTTTCAACAGAGGTATCGCATTAAAAAATCAGTAGGTATATGCAATTGCCATTCGAATGTTGCACAATAATCCAGATACTGAATCTTTTTGAATTGGCTTTCGCACGATATGAAATCCACAGGGAAAATTTAACAAAATTATTGATTGAATAAGTCAACTGGAGAATATATTCGAATCTTTCAATAACATTTTCATTTTATATATCAAGATGAGGTCACATGCTCTGTGAATTCTCACTATACTATTATATTCAAACAAATATCAATGTTTGACATTAGGAATCAGAAATATTATATTTTATTCAAGTATGAATTTATGTTGGTAAGTGTGACTTAAATTCAATGATGTTGAAATTTTTCACATGAATCAAAATCGTCTGCGAATAACTGATAATCTCACAATACCAAAGACCACAAATATTTTCTTCGACTAGCAGTGATCCGAAATTCAATAATATCCCAAAAAATGTATATAACACACCAGTTGAGTTCTCATTCACACGGGATTTTAAGAAATCATTTTGTATGATCAAACACTGTACCTTCCACAATTTGCTACGTGGTTGAGTTGGAGAGTATCAATCTTCTTTCGAATTCTTTCAGGTTGAGTACAGGCAATTTATTAATTATTTCAACTCTGTTGATCAAGCAGCATCAACTGCTAGGGTTATTAGCTGCCCCCATATCCTTTAGGATAGTGGGTATCTATATTATGTCTTCTTATATTATTTTTATCAAGCCATACCTATAAAGGAATGATTACTGCAGTTCATTTGCTCAATCTTCAATTTATTATTATCATAATTATAAAGTGAAAAGTGAAATGTTTGAAATTTCAAGTTGCAAAACCATCCCAAGAGTTTCGCTTGAATGAAATAATTGATTGATTCAATATAGATTTTGTTAAATATTACCCAATATGAAGATTCATGTTGTTATGCCAATCGCCAACCAATTCGTGTGTGATCACTTGGATGAAGAATTGCGAGGTCTGAGTGGGCTTCAGCATTAAAGTACCTCTGCCTCCTGCATTTTTCTAATTGAAACTTTTCACTTTTGATATTCTTATGATTATCATAGAATTATTATTGAAATTTGTTATCCTTAAAGGCATAAAAGAAGAGTACGAAACTTTCTCCATTGTAAAAACTCCCCCCAACATAACTGTGATGTAAATACGGCGGCAGCAGCTATCTACGAGGACTTACACGAAGGTATAGCGAGGCACACCCCTATCCATCATTATCACCATGCACAGTTGACAGGAAGGCATGTTGTTGCTCCGTCAATCGAGGTATGTGCTCTACTACTAACAACTGTACTCATCTTTATTGATATCACTTCACTCCGAAAACTTGCTACTCTTATATATATCTGATATGAAAATAGAAGGCTTCACAACTTTCGCATGTTTCATGCTACCAATCAGAAAATATTCGGAATCTATGATTGATTACTCTTTCACTACTCTAGAAGAATATGATGTGTCATGCAAAGTTGAACACGCAAATCTATCTGATCATGAACTAATCACTGCTCTGATAAGAATGGTAGATAATATAAATTTTGATACCAGAAAAACTAAATATGGTCGACTCTTCAGTAAAAGTAACTATGATAAATTCAACTAGTTGTGTAATAATTTTAATTGGTTTTCCATTATATCTTCATAACAGATCCATTCCAAGAATTTTATGAGAAATTTATTTTCAAGGTTCTTTTCCCAAACAAATAATCCGAATGTAATCTAAATAGAAATGGAAAACGAAGGGAATAAGAAACTCCTGTAAGAACATGAGGGCGTTACTTTACATTAGAACATAATATCATCATGACGATTTCTTTATCAACTATTATAATAAATATAGAAAGGTAGCTAGGGCAGTAATCAAAAGAGCAAAAGACATGTATTATCTCTCTGAACTAAGAGGAAAATCTCTACACAATGACACGCAGTGGTCCATAGAGTCTAATCAGTTCGATTCATTTTATTGTGACATCGCACATTCTCTGACTCAAAACCTAAACACTGGCCAGAATCCTTTCTCATATCTGAAAGAAAATAACATTATCTCCTTCTGTATATTTCATGACACGAATGCATCAGATCTGAGAGAGGTGTTCAAAATCGATAAAAAATCAAAATGCAGCGGGTTTTGATGAGCTCTCAATAAAAATCTTTAAAAATCTTTCTGAATCAGCTTTGATAGTTCTTTCAATGCTGATTAATAATGATTAAAAAAATGGCACATTTCCTGAATTCCTGAAAATAAGCGTGATTATTCCTATTCACAAGAGAGGTGATACCCAAGATCCATCCAACTCCAGACCCATATCTCTTATTCTGTTCGTAAAAAGTTGCCTAATGAAGTACCTCGAAACAAACAGATTATTCAGCAATAAACTATTTGGATTCAGAAATGATATGAAAACATCGGATGCGGAAGGCGTTTGATTGTTTCAATCATAAAGTATTGCTGCAAAAACTTGTTAAACTTGTTAAAACCGACCATAAATCTAGTTTATTAAACATCACTTGGGAAATACCTCAAGGGTCAGTATCAGGTTCCTACTATATATGAATGATTTATCTCTTCTAGATAATTCTATGGCACTCTGACAAAGGACCTATATTAAATAAAATCATGGTGCGACGAAAATTTTCTGTTTGAATTTCAATAAAACGAAATTACTAACATTCAGATGTTTTCTGCCGGATATAGAATATACTATTTGACAACGATATAATATTTTTGGGACTCAAAATAGATACTGATTTAAAATTCACAAGTCACATAGATATTGACTAAAAAAATATCGTCAATATGTTTTGCCCTCAGATCTACAGCTAGAGACTTAGGTTATACTGCGGAAAAAAATGTTTATTTTGCTCTAATTGAGTCAAACTGGAGATACGCAATTCTGTTCTGGAGATCATGTAGTAAAAAACCTCGTAAAGAACTATTTGACAGTGTATTTTTGTTGCCAAAGCGGGCAATGCGTCACTTGTGCTTCTTGTAAAGCTTTCTTTTTGAAACATGAAATACTGACACTAACTTCAATTTACGTGTTAGAAGCTACATGTCTCATTCACAAGAACAAATCCTCATACAGAAATAACAACCGCACCGCACGTAACGCAAATACTCTATCACTGATCTATCCTAAATCCACATTGAATAAAGACTACAATGGTGTCAAAATGTATAATAAGTTACCTGCAGACATAAAGATCTTGGGTTCTCTCAAAGCATTTCTCTCTCTCTCTCTCTCTGTCTCTCTAGTACCCAAAGCTATTCTTCAGAATAATGTGGCTTATTTTGATAACAATCAATTCGTCCGACATAATATCCCTACAGTTTCCTGCTATTATATGAGTAGACCATAATTCTAAGTTAATGGCTTGGTATTGATACATAATTGAAAAGCTATATTTGATGGAATTCAAACTGCATCTTTGTTATCCAAAAAGTTTAATCGCATCAAAGAAAAATGACCTGATCGAACGGTTTTCATTGGTTCAACATATTCATGTTGTATTATCGAATCAATCCAGATTTCATTGAGAAATTTAGAGGTTGATATAAAACAATATGGATGAGTTGATGTGATCAGAATGTCTGTTCGATGTTATTCACAATCAGTTTATGACATTGCATGCCATAAGAAACATTCATGTTTGATAATAAAAATTGGTCAATTTTTTTTTCAGATGATAGACGTCAAAAATATTGTTCACTTCCCTAGCGGCTATCCGATATCGCACAACCCTCCAGTATTCCTGTGTTCATCTCCTGGACCAGACCCATATTGCTCTCAGGATATCTATAATCCTGTATACGAAGAACTAAGCGATGCATATAGTGAAACCACCTCTGCCCACCACAGCGAAGATGAGTTTGCAGAAGACGAGCTAAGTTTGGCGGAAGAAATAGAGAGGACGAAAATGAATCTGCAGCCTCCATCATACAGAACAGACCCTGTTTGCCTCAGGCGAGACAAACCTAGGTTTCGGAAGCAGCACGAACCACTTCCTCCAGTGCCTGGAATTGACAAGCGCCACAAGAGCCCAGATAGGCGAAGACAGCAGTTTCATGAAGGGCTACTCTTGGACGCACTTCTACAACTTTACCCGAGAGTAGGAAGCGTTGAACAGCCTTCAACTACGAAAAGAGTCATCCCTAGCATAACACAATGCATCACGCAGAATCCTGGACCATATGATGCTGTCCCCGTGCTGGAACACTTGGCGTCCTTTAGATCGGTACCAAAACCTCAATCTCAGGACTCGGCATTGGGATCAGATTCAGGGTATAGTAATCATACCAGCAGTCGAAGTTCCAATAGAGGTAGAAGGGATCTTCGGAGGTTATCGCAATTGAGTGTCGATTTGGCATTCAGTTAGAAATGTGTTCCTCCGGTGTTGATGCGATAGGCAATGATGTAATATCCTGAGTTATTCTAAATTGTCATGCAATTGCAGACAATTCTGCTTATCATGAACTTTCTTTGTACCTACAATGTGTTATACAGGCTGTTTTATTCAGGAGTTTTGAAAACTCCATTTCAATAATCTCAAATTTCGAAAAAAAAAAAACTCCCGAAAAGATAATTTCTATTGTTTTATGAAATGACATGATTTTTTCCATCATTCCCCAATTGAGTTTTCACTATCAACCACGATTGAAACTGGATATTCAGTTCAATTTTTCGAAATTGATGTTCGTTTCCATATATACCTTATAATTCATAACGTAATGCTGTGGAAAAATGGTTATCTGAGATTTCGTAAATACATCCAGATTTTGTTATTTTGACTCGAGTCATATACAACTTATACTCCGGAGTTCGATACCTTTGTTTTGGTTCGTCTTGAGGGATACGAAAAAAGTATAGTATAAAAAGTTGAACATATAGGTACTTCATCTCTATATTCTGAAATCATTTTCCAATTACTTATTTCATGAAGTTATAGAATAACCTGGAAAATATGAAACTCATGTTTTTTCAATCGGAACACCCAATATATGATATATAATATAATACATACAAAGTACTTTTACTTTCATTGACTATTTCCTATACCTCAATGGTTCAGTTGATGAGGTATATCTATTTTTATTAATCGACACATCATTTTTGGCAAATAAATGACAACTTCAGAATATTCTAAGAGTCAGTCTTCATTCATAGAAAGTGGTATCGTCAGTTATAATCATAATTTGATTACTTTTTGTGCAATTTGAGTATTAATTTCGATATGATGTTTTTCAATGATATATTTCATGATACACCCTTACTACTACTATTTCAATAGCATTCACCTAGTATCCAGACATTGGAAAGAGTCATTCATCATTCGCCCAATCGAATTAATTCCCTAAATTGCAAAAAAAACTTTCTATGAAATAAGACAGTATCGAATCACTCTGAGAATATTCTCAGGTTATCAATTTATACAGAGCAGATATGGCCAACTCTAACAAACTCACAGTATTCGCCGAAAATGATAAAACACATAAGAGTGACTATATCTCATGTAGCCCTATATCATTGGAATAGGGTGAATAAGATAAATTGAAATTCGAGTTGAAATTAAGGGTGTTCTATTAAATAAAGTTTGATCTCCTTCAAATTGATGAATCACCCTGTAGTAGGTGATTTCAAAATTTGAAGACGGAGTATATCTATAATTTTTACACAACATTTTCATTCGTATCTCTCAAGACAACAGCGAGGTTTCACACTCAGTATAGTTTTATCACCCTGTATGTTATGAAATGATTATTCATTTATTTCCATAAATGAATAATCATTTCATTCATTTTTGAAAAATGATTATGCACACCTATCTGAATTGAATATACAGGGTGTTTCATGCAATGACACACTCATAATGAATTGTATCCATACTACCGAAAAATTGGTAACTACAATTGATGAAAGTTCTTAGATATGATATCGGTTATCATCAGTCTCCCAAATAAGTTCACAATACTGATCTTTCAGAAAAATTAGAAACTTATAATGAAATGAGTTCATGTAGGTTTTGGTGAATAGTTTCAGATATCTGACATAAGGAATATGTCATTGACATCTACGAACCTAGTCACATATAGAAATGATTTACTTATTAATAATAAATGTCAAAAGAATTCTGATGAAAACTGCATGAAAATTTTTCTTTCATTCTTTTTCATGCAATAAGGTAATCAAAAATAGTAAATTTACTCTGAATCAGCCGATGTCACCTGAGTATAATAGCTTATTTATCGAATGATATGATTATGTTGCATAATTATCATCAGTGTCCTAAAGTCAATATATGAGTAATCAGAATTGTATAACAACAGTCGATAAGAACTTCTTATAACTTCTTTGAGTATACATTTTTCTGAATTTATGATTTCGATCGAGATTATGTGATGTTGTTTTAATAATGTTTGTGAAATTTTTGGATCATGTGAATATAACTATCTTAGAAGATGTGAGATATATCATAGAGTGATAGTATGTCGATTGAGTTTTATATTCATAAAAGAAACGAGATTGTTTTCAACATCTTTGGGGGGATATTTTCAAATGAGATGATACCATTTGTGGTTCCTTCTGGAGAGCTCTTGTGAAAAAAAAACCTGAATTGATGAAACAAAGGGTAGACTTTTGATGGACGAAAGAAAATTATATGATTTATTTCAAAAACCAAATATATGTTGGTCATGCTGAATCTCTTTCAACAAATGGGAGGCTTCTATTCTCTACAATAACGTGATGTCAATAACACGGATTTTGATTGAATTTGAATGTAGAAAGAATTGTTGGTCATTAATAGCGAAGAAAAACACTTTCGAACACTTCAAACACTTTCAACCTATGGAAGGCCTCTATTCTCTACAAGAACGTAATGTCAGTGGACATTTCTTGGACTATTTTTTCAATATTTGATTACATGCATTTTGATTGAATTTGATTGTAGAAAGAATTGTTGGTCAGTAATAACAAAGAAAAGGGAATTCAACATAAACCTTGGTGAATTCCTGACGTTGTAGTAATTCAAATTTGTGGAAATCACTGGTTAGTAGTTTCAAAACTCAAGTTTTTTTATTGTTCCAACAATTCATCTGAATATTAATACCTGTGGTGATTCAGAAGGAATTGGGTGATGGTTTTCCTCTTCTGGGAGATTCAAAAAGTCTAATACTTATTCGGTTTCCAAAATAGATGACTGGTTCTGCCCAATGGTTCACTAGATTTCAGAGCAGTGAAATGTTTTTTCAATTATCATTAACGAATTCTTACTTTCACAAGAGCATGACGAAAATGTGCTATGACTGGTGTGTAGGCACTTTATCAATGGTGAAATTTTGAAATCCACGAAAATATTTTATTCGAAATAACACGTGAATCACAGTTTAGAAAATCGTGTGATATCTGAAATGGTTTTTTGACACGAAAAAGTATGCAAATAACCTTAACTGAGTTATGAAAAATGAAGCAAAATCGCTTTATGGATTTTTTTTAACCAAGAAATGTTGTTAATAACGACAATATTGCTGGTTTCCACAAATATATTGTGAATTATTGAACCGATCGTTTCATTCAATGGGCATAAGTAGAGGATTGAAAAACCAAACAAATGGTTTTTTGTGTGCTGAATCGGTGAATTTCCTGAGAAAATCCAGAATAACTTCTGAAATAGGCCATTTTCCAAAAATTCGTAATTCCCATTTTGAAGCTGGACAAACAATATTACAAAGATGACAAGATGACAAAACTTATCATTCACTTCAACTGTGCGCAAGATGGTTTTTGTCGGATGGGCAGTTTTTACACAATCTCGTTAAAAAAATTGAAGAGCTTATCTTCCAAAATGCGCAAAAAAAATATTTGGGTAAAATCGTCGTATTGAAATTCTGTGGAAGTTATAGATTTATGTCTACAATTGCTTATTTCAAATTTCCATCTATGAAGTGAAAAAAGGGTTGAAAATGTCACTGAAAGATGCTCCGAACACTTGAAAGTGCGCTCGAGGCAGAGTCCAGTAGCGGCAGCAGAAAAGTTGAATTGAACCCTTCAAACTCGCCACACTTCCATCCGCTGGCTTCCCCTACTGATATTCAACAATATTTCTTGTTAAAAAAATCTACGAAACGATTTTCCCCGGGCCGAAATCGGAATTTTTCTTTTATACGAACTATTTATTGAAATGATTCTATAGGTACAAAAAATTAGGTCGTGGGCCCCATTCAAACTGTATACTAAATTTTATAACTTTTTGTAATGCCGTTGCTGAAATATTCGGCCGTTCTGGAAATTTAGGAACAACCTGTATGTTTTCCTTTCGTGTAATTGACAGATTGAAAAATCTTCTGATTATTGTTATTTATATTCAAATAATTGAAATATCAGATAGATAAGTTTCGAGTATTTCATTGAAAAATTTGGCCATGTGTATCGAACTATCATAGTGATTGTAGATAGCTTTATAAATTTTCTAACTGATTTGGTTGTCAGAAAATAGTTTTCATATCCCTTTCCTAGGTGTAACAGGATCATGCTAGGTACCCTCTTTTTTTCTTCAGTTTCGGAGATGAAAGATTGAAATATAAAACGGACTATAAATGATAAAGGTCACGTTTTGACTATAAATTGATTTTTTTCCTCTTCTGGATTCACCTGAAGTGGTCCTAACTTTCGATTTCTGAATGGAACACCATGTATGAGATGACTATTTCGATTCGCTTTGATTGACAAGTGTAATGCTAGAAACATTGAAATCCTGTCCAAAAAGTCGAATCATATGATTTATCACTAAGTGCCGTTTCAGATGAGGCGTTGGACGCGCCCTACGTCCTACGCTGGAAAGTTGGTTGGCATTATGTCAAATGTAACATTTCAGATACGCTCGTCCCTTTCTCCTAGCGTTCTACGTCAGACGTATAGGAATGACGATGATATTTACTTTTCACACGTTACGACGCAGTCGCCCGTTGACAGGAATACTGGATAGCCGGATTTATTCAGGAGACTAGTTAGAAACCCAGTTTCATATGTAGCCTTTCATTCAAGATGGCAAATGCAGGAATACGCATTTGAGTTTTCAAGTCTCATCGTAGCTTTCTCTTATATTTTATTCGTTCTTCAAACAAAAACAAGTTTGACAAATGATTAACATAGTGAGGTCCGAAGTTATCCGATGTGAATACAATTGCGACTTTTTCCAAAATGCTCTGCGTAGAACGTAGGGCGCGTGTTACGCCCCATCTGAAACAACACTAAATTA
This sequence comes from Chrysomela aeneicollis, assembly GCA_029955515.1. NCBI lineage: Eukaryota > Metazoa > Arthropoda > Insecta > Coleoptera > Chrysomelidae > Chrysomela > Chrysomela aeneicollis. The sequence continues at coordinate 20,357,671 of JARUHQ010000004.1, forward strand.
GTTCATTAAAATGGATTTTGGATCGAATATTTTTTCTCTTATGAAACCACACTGGTAACGTGTAATAAGCAATTTATTCATGAAATGCCTCATAAAATTATTGTATCTTGATACATAATAGATCACACTCCATTTATAAAAACTGCTTATAACGAGTACCTACTAACGAATGGTGAATAACATGGTACCAGTATGATTTCATAAAGAAAAATATGTTGTGATTAAAAACCGTTCCAATTGACTTAGTTTTGTGATTAATTATTGAATTCAACGTTTTTGACATGATTTCAATATCTCAAGCATTACAGCATTGTTACATTAATTAGAGTAAATCGAAATAGTCATTGCACACTTTAATTGAAAATAAAGAATCAAAACAAAATAAACATCAATATTATTTGGTTTGAAAAATTATTCAGTATTCGAAGATGCAATAATATACAGGGTGTTTCATTTGAAATTCGAAATTGAGTACCACCCTTGATTATATATTATGTATGAAAAATTTCATTTATCTCCAAAACTGACAAAAGTTGGTGTACCATGTTTTTTTCTTACCAGGTATATCTGTAATATAAATATTTGAATCTGTATATTATGTTTATAAATCTAATTTATTATTGTAAATATAAATTTAATATTTTTGTTACGAGCTTTAATCACCTATATACAGGGTCTTCACACGTGTATTTTAACCCCTCCTTCACTTTTTCATCTGTTGTTCAATTTTTTATTTCGAAAAATGATCTTTTGTAATTAATCTTGTAGATTCAATATGTTTTTGAAAATGCAGTTCTAGATAAAAAAATATTATGATCGTCAAATGGTTTTTTCAAATGAAACCTTGATTTCAAATATACAGGCTGTCGCGAAAAGATACCGACAAACTCCATTACGGGGTGATAGGGGACATCAAAACAAATATGTTTATCAACATATACATATTCTGTTCACAAATGAGCTGTTCGAACTGTGGAACAAAAAATGTTTGGAAAGTTCTAATTCTACTGCTCAATAATCAAATCAATTTTTACTCATTTATTTTGATTTATTAACAAATAAATTATGGTTTATTATAATTGTTCAAAATGTCCCATTAACTTCAATGCAATGATTGCACCGTCGGGTCATTGACTAGCGAATTATTCAAAATATTTTGGAATCAGCTTGTACAGGCTGTCCCATTTTCGATGTATTTACGGGATATCTCGCTTATTTCCAAAGATAGAGACTTGTGATCTTCGCGAACGGTAGCTAATTTTTCGAAACTTGTTACAGTTCAATTTTTTCCTAATGAAATAGTATAAATAAATTTCATGTTTTAATAGTTTCATTTTCATCGTTATACTTACTTTGGATTGTCGTTCTCACTGATATCCGAACATGCCTGATATTGCAGGATTATCATAGGTTATTTCCATACAAACAATTTGCTGCCGAAAATCTTCAAGTATAATTGGTATCACAGCATATTAACAATCTGAAATCAACAACATCGTATATATGTTGAAAATAATAAAGTGATAGAACTGTTTATGTTGAACGTTGTTTATATTCTCTTAGCCTGAAATGTGAATCTGAGGTTAGGGGCCCAAATCCTTGTCAATAGAAGATATTCTTCTTTTCGTTTTACATGTAGGTCACGTTCATAATTTGTTGTCTACATGTCCTCCACAAAATTATATAATTCGAACATCATTGTAATCACCCTCACAAAGGTATGTCCATTGACTAGTATTAACGGAAAAAAAGTAATGTGACAATTTCTCTCAATTTGTAGTTTCCCTGAAGATGGAAATATAAATTTTCGAAAGCTTGGAGTAACTTTAAAGAGTTTTACTTATACAATTGCTGGATACCCCAATACTAACTAGTACTAGTTTCATATATATATATATATATATATATATATATATATATATATATATATATATATATATATCTTTCAGGATGTATCTTTCAGGATGTAGTCTAGCATCACTTTTATGAGAAATAATTCTTGAAGATAACGGACGAGATGTTTGACCAATATAATTCTTATCACAATCAAGACAAGGAATACTGTAGATCAGATTGGTTTGTGATGTTAAGGGAGTATCTTTCACTTTACTGTGGATGTTCTTGATGGTAAGTACAGTTTTATTTGCTATTTTTATAATTGGAATATTACGGAAGAGCGATGAAAGATTGGGGGAAATATCCTTAATATAAGGTAAAGTGGTGTATTTAAATTGTGGAAGAATGGGATTAATGTCAGTAACACCTGTATCATTATGAACAGGTATTGCAATATTGTGAATGTTATTATCAAGAAGTGATGAATTATTGAATAATAATTGTTTTATTAGTGAACGTGGGTAGGAATTTTCAAGAAACAGTTCTAACAGAATATTTCAATTTTTTTTGTGAAAATTTTTATCAGAGATTCTTATCACTCTATTTTTCAGCTGTTTGATCACATTGATCTTCATGGATAGTCTGTGCTAGGTATGGAAATTAATGTATCTTCCTGAACAACAGGGTTTCCTGTACCAATCTATCAAAATTTGATTCTCAGGTGTACGGATGAATCTAGTGTCGAGGATTGTTGAGCATCTTCCAATTCCATAGTAAACTGTATAAATGGATCGTAGCTGTTAAAGGTGAAGAGGATCTCGTCAATACCATCTCTAGGTAATGCAACTATGATATCATCTACATATTTTTTTATAAAATGTACTTTGAAGGATAAAACTGGTAAAATTGTGTCAAGAATGAAGTCCATGACATAGGCAGGAAACTTTCCTCTTCAAAAATACATATTTCTCATTTGATAATAAATATCACAAACAAACCTTTGGAACACCAATGGGTGCAAAAATATCTCCCATTCTAGCTGCCTATGTCATGGACTTCATTCTTGATATATAGAGAAACTAGTAAAATAGTGGGGTGTGCAGCAATTGCAAGAAGAGAAACTCTTCAAAGTTGTCCAAGCTTTCGGAAACCTATATTTCCATCTTCAGGGAGAACTACAAGGTTAGTATTACATTGATGTTAGTTTGAATTAATTGACATACCTTTGTGAGGTTGTATGCATTGATGTTATTATATGGTTAAAAAGAAACATGAAGACTATGAGTAGAACAAAACTTACAGGTAAGTGACATACAAAGGACTTGTCTTGAAAATTATTGAAATTATTTAGTCATAACTTAAAATGAGCATGATAACGCACGTGTGTGAACATTTTGAGGTTAAAACAATTATGATATTTCTTCTCCTTTTGTTATTCCTTTGTTCTTCAGTAACTGTCAGCTAATAATGGCTAATGTTTTATAGGTGCCAGGCGACCGTGTCATGATGGAAATTAGCCAACATGTTACTCAAAAACCAAGGAATCTGATGAAAATATTCAAAGTTATTGAATGATTATGTAGAATGAATACCTGATGGAAATTATTGAACGAAAAGAGGGCTATTGGGAGAATTCTTTGAGTTCAAGGTAAGCAGAATTCATATCAGGGTTATTTCCCTCGACCTGTCATCACTTGTATTGTTGGAATCGATTGTTAATAGATATGAATAAATTTCACTTAAGTGTTTTATGTCTGTTTTCTTATTCATAGAGTTCATTTCCTCTGCGATGAAAGCCATTTCTAGAAAAAGACGTTCAACTGTATTTTTGTTCAACTGATAAATTTTTTAAACCAGATCAAAACTTATAGAATGGTCTTGTGTATTAACATGTTCCGCTAATGCACAACGCTCAGGGTGTAATCTGCAATCACTTTTATGAGATATTATACTATCTTTAATGGATCTTTTGGTTTGTCCTATATAGATCTTGTTACAATCCCTACAGGGAATGCTGTGGATTGCATTTGATTGCGAAGTTAGTGGATCTTTGTCTTTGATTTTAGTAAAGATTTTTATTATAGGCAGGACCGTTCTGCAAGCTAATCTTATTTGTGGAAAGGGTTTGAAAATTTTAGATAATCTGGGTGCTATCCCTTTGATGTAGGGTACAGTACAAAATGAGTTTAAAATTGAGGGGTGGTCAGCAGTTGCTTCGACATCAGTGTTATAAATTCGCATCGGAGATGCTTCCTTTCACAAAAAAAATAAATAAATCTCCTCTACAACCTATTTATAGATAATTCATTCCCTCCTCAACTGGTCAAAAGTGTATTGTTCAATACATCAATAGCCATTGACCCCGAGATCAACAATCCCCGTATATTTTCATCATTTCATTGAGTAACATGCTGGCTTAGTTCCATCATGACACGGTCGCCTGGCACCTATAAAACATTAGCCATTATTAGCTGACAGTTACTGAAGAACAAAGGAATAAAAAAAGGAGAAGAAATATCATAATTGTTTCAACCTCAAAATGTTCACACACGTGCGTTATCATGCTCATTTTGAGTTATGACTAAATAATTTTAATTTTTGAGACAAGTCCTTAGTATGTCACTTACCTGTAAGTTTTGTTCTACTCATAGTCTTCATGTACATATCTAAATCGGTGATGAGCTCCAACTCTTGTTTCGTATATTTTAACATGACATCCCACGTGAATCCTGGTAGAGTGTAATAGTGAGTAGGGTCCAGATCATAGGTTCTGAGACAGCTAACCCGAAACTCTTCAAATACATCTGCGAGGACGAGGATATCAGTCATCATATACAGATCCACATATTGACCCAAGTCTTGACAATTGAATTCATTCCATACGAGCTTGGCGCGAGCGTAGAATCTACGAGGACATGGTTTATCGTCCAGTTTGTTGTAGAAAGAATGAATTGGAGGTAGTTTCGCTGAAACGCTCAAATGAGTCAACATAATCATACGGCATCACTCTTTTTTTAGTTAAGAGCTGAAACTGCTGTTCGGAAATGTTGTGAAATTGAGACCTCAAATTAGGAAATTCTTTCAAATATGAAGCCAATTTGTCGAGAGAGGAATTCATAAATCTAAAACTGTCGGTAAATCTGAACTGAATAGAAGTCCAGTCAACATGCTTGGTGAAGGAAATATACTTTTCTTTCGTTATTGGTAGTAAGTCGATAGTACCAGTCATTCTAGTCACGATGTCAGAAATCAAAAAGTTTGCATCGTAACCACTCAGATTATGAAACACAACAGGTAACACATGGCTATCTTTATAATTGATATTACATGACTCATGAGCAGGACCTCTATAGTTGTTTCCGGGAATCAGATGATTATGGTCTCTAACTTTTTTATCATCAAGCCTGTAGCATTTTAATTTACCACCAAATGATTTAAATTTGAAACGAGTTTGAAACCAATTTAAAATAGTAATATACCAGCTGAAATTACTATAATATAGCTACAGTTTAGTTAATAAACAATATACTCACAGGAAGCATTCAGTTTGTCACCAACAAATCTTTGAAAATAAAAGGAATTTATTAAAACAACACTATATCACACAAGTTTCTAATGATGGTATATCACAAACACACTAGGTATTACTCTTGCTTCTGAAATTCTAAGGACTGTTGGAGGTGATTCAACTAGCTGCAGGAATCTTATGATTTCTGGCTATCTGTCTGATCCAGGCCTAGAATGGAAGAAAAGAGTCAGTAAAGATATCCATTCAAAGTAAACAAGCGACTTACCATTGTGTTCTCTGGTGTGATAAATTCTATGGTGCTGACTATTTCAGGGTTTGTGAAGATCGTCTCTTCGATCTCAATGTGATTCTGAGTGATTTATTGGGTTTTTGTTTATTTTTCTGAATATAATCGTATAGGTTATACTTCTTCTTCTTCTTCCAATTTTATTGGCCTTTGCTTCCCAAACGGCGCATTTAGCCAGTACTCTCCGGGGATTGCAATGTTGTCTGATCTTTGATCATATTGCAACCCAAATTTTAACCCGTGTTAGCTACTTCTTCATGACTTCTTGTTATACTTTCAAGTGCTTATCAGAGAATATTAGTGGTCTGGACAGAGAGCACAAACTTTCTTAAATTATTTTCATATAATACTCAAACAATATTTATATACTGTCTATGTATGTAAAATATACACAACATGTATATATATATATATATATATATATATATATATATATATATTTTTTTTTCTTACTATATGTTCATCTGGTTATAAGCAAGAAACTTCATAATATCCCTTACTATACCCATATTCAGATTTCTAAGCACTTCCTCCATATTTAATGGAGCCATTATCCCTTTTTTTATGAATTGATGGTTTATATCCATTACTGGGACAGCATTGATTGGACACTCTAAAAAAATGTGGTTCAAAGATTCAATTTGCCCGCACTCACAGTACGGACTATCACTTATACCAATTCTAAACAAATGTTCTTTGCATATGCAATGGCCCGTTTTCATTCGAATAATTGTAGTTATGTGTCTTCGATCTACAAAGGCATGTTTTTATACCACAATTCCCTTGGAAATTCTGGATGTATTTTGGCATATTTTCGACCCTTTAATTGTATATTTTGTTTCCACTCATTATAAAATTTTGACTTAATCTCTTTGTTTATAACCGGTAAAAAATTGTACTTATTTAATTTGACTCTCATTGGAACATTGAGTGATGCACCGACTTTAGCTAGCTTGTCCGCCAGTTCATTGCCATCTATACCTTCATGTCCAGGTATCCATGCCAATCTGAAATCGGTCTCATTTATGGAAGCTAGATAGGCCATTTGTTTTATATTAAGGGAGATATGATCACATTTCGATGTATAATTCATACTGTGTATTTTTTCCAAGGCACTTTTCGAATCCGAAAGTATAATACTTTTTTTAAATTTTTTTTTCCAGGCATGTGCTCATCCCCTCGTGGATAGCTATGAGCTCTGCGTCACATATGTTCGTGTAGTCACTGAGTCTGGATGAAAATTGATAATTTATCTGTGGTATTACGACTGCAAATCCAACTTGATTATTTATCTTGGAAGCATCAGTGTATACTATGTTATATTCTTTATATTTTTCAATGTATTCCTGTAACAAATTTTTATTCGAGATACAATTTTTTCCTACTCCTATATTGTCTATCTTCATTTTGTGTATATATACACTTCATAATCAAAACTAAAACATGGTATTATTTCTTCAGTGTATATCAGATTCCTAAAAGGTTCTATCATTTCCATTGCTTTTATTAAATAAGGCGTTTCTCTCTTTTTCCAATACCCATTGTTATATTTACATATTTCCCTAAGAATTTCTAAGATGTATATCAATGGCGGTTTGTAATCTATTTTCGACAACAAGAACTTGGTGGCTAACCATTGTCTCCTTGATTCCAGATCAATTTCTCCTGTTTCAGCTAGTAGAGCATTAATAGGAGTGGATCTCATACTTCCTGTAATTATTCTAAGACTATGATAAAAAGTTTTGTTCAACTTTTCTAGGGCTTTTTTGGTACATGGTTTATAAAATATTGATCCCCAATCTAAATGTGATTTCACTAGACCATTGTACGCCATCATCATTGTTTTGGGATCAGCTCCCCACCATACCCGACAAAAACATTTTATTATATCATTTCCTTTGCTGGCTTTCACTAGAGTGTTTTCTATATTTTTTTCCCATTTCAGGTTGTGAGTTATGATAATTCCTAAATATTTTACCTCATTTTTTAATTTTATTATATCTGTGCCCATAAATATGTTTGGGTATATATTATTAATTCTGTTTGGCCTGAACCATATTGCTTCGCATTTTGAAATAGCAATTTCAAGATCATGATTTAGCATCCACTGATTTATTATTGTTAAAGTCTCATTAATTTTGTGCTCGATATCCCTAATATTCTGTCCTTTGACTATAACTACCAAATCATCCGCATACGCTATAAGTTTACTATGTAAGGGTACCTTGTCGAATAATGATTTTATATACAAATTGAAAAGGATTGGGCTCAAGGGTGACCCTTGCGCCAAACCCCTTGTTGTAATACCCGGACCGTGCACATCCCCATTATTATCCAGAACATATATCTCCCTATTATTTAATATTCTAAATATCAAATTTGCAATATCTATCTCTATTCCATATTGAACCAAGTAGTTATATAATTTAGATATATTTACATTATCATATGCACCTTTAATATCTATAAAAACAGCTACCACCGTCTGATTCAAACCAAACGCCATCTGTACATATGTAACCAGGTATGCTACACTGTCAGATGTACCCATGCCTTTTCTGAACCCTGTTTGAAATGGGGATAAAATCTGATTATGTTCTACATACCACTCTACTCTTAATTTCATAATTTTTTCTATTATTTTTAATCCGCATGAAGCCATAGCAATGGGACGAAAATCATCGGGGTCTGTTCCTAGTTTGTTGGCTTTCAGTATTCCTATTACTAAGTATTCCTTCCATGCTTTTGGTAATTCTTCCCCTCTAAGAAATCTGTTATAACTATTCAGTAAAATATGTTTAGCATTTTCCGGTAGATATAAAAACATACTATATGTTATATCATCTTTACCTGGGGATGTATACTTTCTGAACTCAGAGCTTATGAGTAATTCCGTCATATTGAATGGAGTACTGTTTTCTTCGATTGGGTACATTTGGAAAGTTGGTGATATCCCAGAAAACACAATAACGTAACTTATACATCAACATGACATAATATTGTTGATCAGTTATGTAACAAAATAGGTAACAAGAAGGTTCAAAATTCATGAGTCAACTGTGCATAATGTCCGCATCACCTTACATCATGATCGACGTCGTTTTTATGTCACTATAAATATGAAGTTATATCAATGTAACATCACAAAACAGTCAATGTTACGTCATTTTGAGTTTAAAAATTACAACACACTTATGTAATTGCAATGTAACAATCATATTTCTACAAATGCACTGTTGATATTGTTTTTATGTAATCGTGACGTAATTTTCAAGATAACAACTTACATATAGTTGCGATGTAAACATATTTCTGTAAAATCGCTCACATATAGGGTGGACCTCTACTAACGTGATGGAGATTCACAACGAAACTGCTAACTCTTGAAGTTTATATCACTCTAGTATTGTTTGTTTATGAAGGATATATTTCGAAATTATTTTGAAAAATACAGAATGTACAAAAAATTGGGACATTAAAGTTAAATATAATTTCAAAATATATCCTTCATAAACAAACTATACTAGAGTGACATAAACTTCAAGAGTTAGCCGTTTCGCTATAAATCCCCGTCGCGCAGGTCGTGGTCCACCCTGTATAATGAAAGTATTCGTCCTGGATTGGTGAGACAACTATTTAACAAGTAGAACAAATTTGATTTTAATTTTCATTCTTTTGGTTCAGTTCTGCTCGATTCAAGACAAATTTCAAGACAACTTCAGTTTCTGAAATCTGAATAGGCATTAAAAATTTTGAATAAAATACTATCTATTGAATTTTCTTGGCCAACTGAATGATATTCATAATTTTGTCGATGAAGCAGTTTTTCATAGTAACATAACATTTGTGAAAAATATGAGATCAAAATGATGCATTAGTACAAAAAAACATCTTTCAAAAAACAACAAATTAGTCCATGATTCAAAGAAGCCAAATGTCGATTCTGAGCAACTCTACTTTTTCGTTAGAAAACTAGCGATTTTATTCATTTTCAATGCATGAATTGAGCATTATTAATTCGAGCAGGGCTTAAACTCAGAAAATAAAATCAGAATCAAGAATGTTTTTTACCTCATTCAGTAGTTTTCTCATCAACCCAGGGACACATAACTGCAAAAACATATATTGTGTATTGAAAGTTCAAATCGAATAGTGACACTTTTACATTTGTTTTCCATGGATTTCCTGAAACAAGTAGTTACATTTTTCCAGTGCTAGTATTGCATATATATGAATGTAATATTTGACAAAATATTTATTTGGTCATTTCTGGCAGGTAATTCCTATTCTTAAATAAAAACAAATGTATTTTTTCCAGATTTTAATACATCTTGAATCTTACACTTTAATTATAAAAATAGAAAAAATCAGTTTTCTGCACTATACTTCACATACTGATAAATCATCACTCTCTCATGGTGGACAGCATGCTCTTTCATATACTGGTAAATCATCACTGTGTGTATTTCCTCCAGATTTTAATACATCTGGAATATCACACTATAATTATTATGAAAATAAATAAAAAATTATCAATTCTTTGCAATGAACATCACATACCTTACTGATAAATCATCACTCTGTGATATGGTGGACATGCTTTTCTGAAAGTCTAAACCACTTCTGATTGAGATGATTTTGAACATCACAAATATGAACTCCTGATTAATATTGGCAAGGATCATGTCTGAAAAGAGAAGATAACATAAACACAAAAAAAAGTGCTTCAAAATTAAAGTTGTGTGATGTGAAAAATCTTTGAAAGCATAAGTATTATTTGATTTTGAAAGAGAAAAATAATCTTAAATCATATAGAATAAATATACATAATGGAACAAAATAAAAATGAATTATTATTCAATTCTTTGCACTGATGAACATCACATACTGGTGAATAACAAAATGTTTGAATACCTATCTATCCAAATACAAAAAAAAAACAACATTACCTACCCATCATCTCATCCCATCACTCTCTCACATTGGAGATGTACCTCTGAAAGTCTAAATATTGACATTGGCATAGGAACATGTCTGGAAAGATAAGATAATATAAAATTATAAACACAAAATAAAGTGAGTGAAATCTGTTTTTAGCTAGAAAATCAAGGTGGGTACATTTTCATCAATTTGCCAAGCAATAACCTAAATCATGATCATATCATGATACACACAAAGCCTACAACTGACTACTGTTGTGTGATATGAGCAATCTTTCATTGATCAAGTACCTTTTCAATTTGTAGGTTATGACAGATAATATTATATTATCAAAGCAGGAAAAAAGCTCCAAGTCATTTATATTATAATGAACTAACCTTCTATGATACTCATACAGGTAAACTCTGTCACTCTATTTCTCACATATTTCTGCTTTGGCCATACAAGGTTTCATACCAATAAAGAGTACTGCTTGATATCCTTGCTTGACCCACAATTCATTCGAGAGGTTATCCACCTTAGATATAATAGGTATACGATGAGAATCACATATTTGCTTCCTATTGAGTTCTTATAGGAAAATCAGAAACAATACAAATGCACTATTTAGCCACTGAAAACAATTTTTCAACAATAACACAACACAAATATGGCCGATATACGTGTTTCGTTTCGTGTTTGTTTACAACGGGTTGGTTATTTGATTTTCTTGTTCTCTCTTTGTTCCTTCAGTCATAACCTATTACTTTATGCTTCAGTGCCTTCACTCCTCACGGTCACGGTTCACGAATCCGTGATCTGTATCCAAAGATCTGATTGGTCGCGTCTTTTCAAGTCAAGATTGCCAATGCACAACAAACCACATAACAATTAGCAATCCCGCAAATTTTAAAATTAATGAAATTATTATATGAGTACTAAATCATATATTATATATCTAATGATATCTCATTTTTATTGAAAATTCAATATTTTTCAAATACTTTTATGGAAGCATTCAATTGATTGTCCATAGTTATAAGTTGAAAATGTTAAACTCTATTGCAAACGCACATTACATACACGAAGGATAGAATTCACCTAAGTCACAAGATAAAAATCACACGATCACTGATATAATTTATACTATCCTATTTATTTAATTCTTTTCAATCATCTCTAATTATGTACAATAGATATACATTCATTCTCGTACCTACCTATTTAGGCAAAATATGAAAATAAATAATGAATTTGATATAAAATAGACATAATTTTCAGAACCATTCAATTACATAAGCGAAGTGACATAAATTTACATAATTCAGAAGTAAGAAAATTATGTATAAAATATATCACTAGTTTTACAGAACCATGATGTCAGTTCAAGAGAAATAATATTATGTGTAATATATTATGTACGTTTTACATAACATTGACGTAGATTTTGTTATGTAAGATTTGCTACATGAAATTGACAGCATATTTATGTAGACATAACAGATGTGTTTACTGGGATATCACAAGTTGACAGCTTTACGACTATTTCCTCTGCTATATGACTCTGTGGTTTTTTTTCATCTCGATTCCCTCCATAGTTATTACCGAATTTTCTTACCATTCCCCACACATATGACATGTTACTATCTCTATTCAAAGTTGAACAAAATATTTTGAAACCTATTTTTTTCTTTTTCTTAAGAAACCTACGTGTTCTTGCAATTATTCTCTTAGCTTCAATATAGTTATCAATTGTTGGATTATTTCGAAATGCATCTAGGCTACTTTTTCTTTCTTTTATCTTCTCATCACATTCAGCATCCCACCATGCATTTCTTGGTTTTTTATTATTATTATTTTTTCTTCTGGGTATTGCTATATCTGCCGCATTATTCATTGTCTGAATCAGTCCTTCATATGATTTAATATTATCCTCCCTTATTTTTTTATCAATATAGCTATTATATGTATCCCATTTAGCTTTACGAAAAATCCTATCTGTAATAAAATGTTTAGTTTCCACTGCAAAATTACCCTCATCCATATAACTGCACATCGTAGGGTAGTGATCGCTGTTTGCACAATCATTAAGAACTTCCCAAGTACATTTGGGACCTAGCATATCTGTGACTATTGTTATATCTACTGGACTTATGTTATCATTGAAATTAGAAAACCTTGTGGTGGATCCATCATTTAATATTATCAGATTTTCATCTTCTACGAATGTGTTCAAAATTCTACCATTCCCATTACTTTGTCTACTACCCCAGAGGGGGTGATGTGCATTCATATCTCCCATAATTATAACTTTTCCATTTATTTGTCTGGTAATATTTTTTAATGTTTCTATAGAGATTTTGTGATTGGGTGGGTTATATATGTTAATTATATTGATGTCCTTTATTTTGATGACAATGAACTGGCATTGACCATCCTGCAATAATTTATTAATTATAATTTGCTGATACCGTATTTATTTTTTTACAGCCGTGACTATTCCTCCGTATCCGTCATCTCTGTCTTGCCTTATAATATTATATTCTTTTGTTTGAAATTTTTTTGTCGGTTTCAACCATGTTTCATTAAGAAGTAAAACTTGTGGTTGCTTTTCTCTCAAGATATTAATTAGATTATGTTGGTTTGCTACTACACTTCTTATATTCCATTGCAAGATTTTCATGCTAGCCTCAGTCATTGCAATCAACCTATCTTACCAGTATTCCGTCGGTGAATCAAGATCTGTGTTTCTGTTGAACTCCCTCTGAGTGTTCAACAAATCCAGTATCCTGGTTTTCACCTCTTGTGACATTTCATTGAATAGATCATAAAATTTCTGAATATTTTGTTCCGTATTTCCTTCCGCATTGTTGTATATTGTGGCACTAACAGGCCTGTCATTTCCAAAACTTAAGTTATTATTACTATGAGACCCTCTAGTAAAGTCAATGTTTCTTTCAGTATTGACATGTTGTGTCGCCACCCCATTTTTTGCTTGAGGTATTCTCCCATTTGGATTAATCAATATATCATTATTTATTTCATTAAGACTGTTCCTATTTTGGGGGATTGTTGTTCGTTTGGTTGTATCTTTACTAACTGCCTGTGCATAAGTCCTTTTATTTGGAGTATTTGTTCGGACAACTTCTTGTCTTTGACCAATTGTAATTCTATTCCCATTATCTGCTTGTTCTGAATTATTTAGGTTTGGAAAATTTCTAGAATTTTGCTGGAATATATTATCTTTTGGAAATTTCTCTGCTGCTTCATAATAAGATAAGTTTTGGAAACTCATTAATTCTCGAATTTTCTTTTGTCTATCATATTCTGGGCAATCTCTGTTATTAGTTTTGTGTTGATCATGTTTACAGTATAAGCAGTATTTTTTTAAACATTGAGCATATTGCTCTTCTTCCATATGTTCCTCCGTACAATTAAAACATTTTTTTTTACCTCGACACTGTTTTTTTGTATGACCATATAATAAGCAGTTATAGCATTGTGTAACAGGAGATACATATGGAGTAATGTTGTAGTACATATGACACATGTCAACATGTCTTGGTAGTATAATTCCCTCAAAAGTTATTAATACTGTTGTAGTAGGTTTATAGGTTGTCTGTTCTGCCTGTATCACTCTTCTATTCATTCGTTTTATATCTATAACCTTGAATGGACTAGAGATCATATGCTTGATATCATCTTATAAAAAATATGTGTTCACCCCCTTGATTAACCCCTTACACGTTGCACTATTATAAGGAACATATATTTTATACCCTTTGCTTTTCAGTACTTCATTTGAAACTAAATTGTTAGCACTAATTCTGTTACTAAATTCTACTCCTATCTTATTAATCCCTTTCTTTTTGATTCTATTAATGTTTTCTAATTTGAGATCAAAAACTTCTTTTGCAATTTTCAAATGATCTAATTTGCCAATATTCCCAGAATTTTCCGTAGCTTCTATAATGACTGTAAACGGTCCAATTGCATCTGCTTTATAATACAAGGTCGCTTTTTCCTCAGTATTGTCAAAGTTTTTTCTGTCATTTTTTCTTGATGAATGTAAATTTGATTGTGTCCCTTGATTTGGATTTGAATTTCTAAAGTCTATTGTTTGTGAAATAATTTCTTGAATTTCAATATCATTGCTGTCCCTGCTTTCTGAATCAGTTCTTTCATATAAAGGCCTTTTAGGGGGAGACTCATCTCCCCCCGAATCGTCGCTCATTTTCCCAAAATCTACCTTGATTAGTTACTTTAGGTTTGAACTTGGGTGAAGTTTTACAATGAAAACTAATAAGTTAAATGAGATTGTTAGTATGGATGATAGCACACCTGTGATTTGTTCGTAATCTGTTTATATCTTCTTCAGCTAAACTTCGATGTAAACACCTTCGTTGTCAGCACAAGAGTCATAGGTTATACTTATTTTCTAGACGTCGATGTCATTGCTTGGTCTGTCATTGATCTTCTGTCATTGATCTTCTGTCATCGATTTTCTGCCATCAGTCTTCTGTCTCAAGTTGGTTAGCCGTAAATGTTCGTGTCCGTAGCAGAAAAGAAAGAAGAAGAATGGTAGTCTTCTCGGATTATTTTCGTTGGACTTCGTTCTGTCAAACGAGATAGCATTTATGGTTCTGACCAATGGCAGGTTGAGGATTCAAAACTGGCGCTGATTTCATACAGGATGTGCAGTTTTTTTTTTTTGGCAAATGTTGGAATGAGGAGATGGTATCCATCCTGGAGCAGCTACCTCGAGGCTTTTTCCTGTGTGGCCATGATGAGGTGCGCTTGACTCGTTTTTGAGATTCCTTTTTTTGTGTGTGTTTAACCAGAAATTAACCCTTTTGGGGAATTTGTGTAAGAGTCGTTGGGGCCGAGTTCAACTCGCACCCATCGATTGTTGTTCAGAAGCCTTTTTATGGGGATTTGTGCCGACCACCAGGAGACTGCCATGCGGTAGGAACGCCGCCATTTTGTCCTGTTAATCCTGTTTGCTGTTTTGAATATCTTCTAGTTTTACCTCCCTTCTCAGAAGGGTGATAGGGTACAGTTTAGCCCTCATCAGACTCCTGGCATTCGAACGACTCTTGTGGCAACCCTTGACTCTGGTCAAGATTCCCACGAGGGCCAACACCGAGTCACTTTTAAATCTTGGCCAGAGTCGACTGACAACCACCGGATGAGGACCAGTAGAGCTGGTAGAGGCTGGCGACCTGCTGAGCTACACCATCGACCCCTGGCTGACCTGGGAGTGTGAGCCTTCTTCTAGTCTTCTCTTCGTCATCTTACTGTGCTGTTTCCTGTCTGCTTCCTGTTTTCTTCCTGTCGTTGCTGTTTCCAATTACACCAAGTGGACCTTGGATAGAGGCTACGTTTATGGACCATTGGACCTTATCACCAGGTTTTTTTACACCTTCAGTGTTGTATTATTTCTTTGAGATTTATTCATATTAGTAGTTATCATACCATCATTTTTTGGACAACTAATTATTCATATCACATATCATACTACCATGATTATATTATGAACCGTAACCTAAAGAGCTCTTGTGAAGCTCTCACATAGTACTATGTGACAGCGGATTTAGTCACAGGTTTATTACCAATATACTTCATTGGGCTTATTTTGAGAAGTATAACATCCGGTATACATATGTATGTATCTTGATATGATATATTATTTAATTGATTTAATTATTACCAATATGATCTATTACTCTGGTCCATAACATATATTTGCCTTGTTCATTTTTGGTGTCTATTATATGTACTTGTATGTGATATGGTTTTATTCTTCTATTTGTCCAACCCACATATCTAAGAAAGTTTAATTCTATAATTTCAGGTATTTGTTTGAAGATAGGTATTTGGTTTCTCAATTTTTCAAATATTTTATAACTTACTATCAAATTGAGTGGCGCCCTCTAAAATTTGAATTTTCAATCTCCGAGCCAAATAAAATCCGAACCCACTATATCTGTTCTCCGGCGAACAGCTGCCGTCAGCATACGCAGACAACACTATGCCGATCTAGATTACCTCGGGAGTAAAAATAATGAAGGCATCGATAACAAAAGAATATCCTACTCTTGTGACTACTCAGCTGCTTTGATAGAAGCTTGGAGAGATCTTTCACCCAGACGTAATGGTATCCTACTGAAGCTTCGTTCTCTTCATCATCCTCACTATATTTATCTTGTATCAGCATCAAGTTAACATGCGGATTTTTCTTATCCTTAGTAAGATAGTTAGGTAACGTAATATAGTTTTTGTGAATCATCTTCAATACATATACATTGATTGATATCTCATTCTGCTTCTCGAACCGTTGAATCTGATTGAACGTCATCGGAAAGTGAATACCCTCGAGGTTCAATACCGAAGAATAATGGGGGTATGACGAGGTTCTATCGACATTGGTTGATGCCGGATACAGCGCAGATGTCACTGCCCATGCGAAACATGTTTGATCATAATTTTTGATGTTAACACAAGCATGTGAGTTTGAATGATGAATACTCGATATAAGAGGATCCAAGCTGTGGAGTGAACTTGTTTATGTTTACACCCAAATTCATGATACTCTTCAGTGCCCATCTGCTGTCACGCTCCTGAAACTCCTCCAGCTCCTTCATAATGGGAATGATTATTTTTTCGTAAAACCACTTGTTGATGTCGGTGTTCCTATAGATAGGAGAATTCGAAGTGGTGAAGTACTTGTACTCTCTCTGTACACTAATTCCTTTCACAATCTCAAACTATCTGCAGAAAACAGCATTATACTTTCACAGCTTCTTCTTTTTTGAGCGCGTTCTTGATACGTATTCTGAACAGAGCTCTACAGTCAATCAAGAATGCTCCAGGATCCTCATGTTTCAAATTCGTGATGACTTGGAATGCAGATTCGGAGTCATCCCAGCTAACTCTATCTCTTGCAGTTTCCCTTCTGGGTCTGAGCCCAGCCCCCCTCTTCCGAATTGATTTGAACTGGTTCTGCAAGCTCTTTAAATTTCTAAGGCAAGCCTCCAGGTGCTGCTTCTCGCCTAAGTTCTTCGCATACCTCATCGCATTATTTATTCGCTTTATTCCCTTCTGACATTTTCGGAGTCCATCCTTATAACCATTTTCATCGTAGGAGGATGTTTGAAGACCCAGATGAGTTCCAATTTGACGGATCAAATTGACGGAAAGTGAAGTTTTCACCATTTTGAAGTTCGTCTTTACAGTATAACTATCTGCAAATGAATAAAAAAAACGCCCTATCGTTATGAGGCCCCAGATAAGGACATTACTAATCACTGAAGGTGATCAGGAATAGCCCTACCCGTATCCACCATCCCCCGTAGCAGCGCTACGGTCCTCATATTTTTAAAGCCCTAGTGGCAGTGAGACTTTAAGAGTCTGGCGTTTTGGGGTGATGGAAAAAGGGGAGCAAAACAATCCGCAGAGACTGATGTTTTGAAAACTGACTTGTTAGTGGGATAGCATGGCGTATAGGGGCTTGGGTGTTAGTCGGAAACGTAAGAATTTGCATTCGTTGAAATAGTTACTATTCCGTGGCGCAGTGTTTGTTGGAATTGGTAACCCTTTTCAGGCTAAAAAAGGCTACTATTCTGGTGTGTAGTGTGTTTGGCTTACCTGTGTGTTCCCTGACTCACCTAAGGGGCTTGTTGGTCCAAATGCTGGTGTTTTGGACGTTTATATCGCTCTCGGAATCTCGGGTCGTAAGTCATCGCCTTTCTGTTGAGGGGGTTGTAGTGGCTCTCCATCTTGGTATGGGTCTTTGCGGATAGAATTTTCATTCTATCCAGGACGGGTGGGTGTTGCAGGTCTCTGAAGATGGAGTTGGTTCTGACGAACCATGGTGCGTTGACGAACATACGAACGCATCGATTCTCGTAACTCTGGATCCGTTTGAGGTGAGTTTTGGCACAATGTCCCCAGGCTGCTACTGAGTAGGTCAGGATCGGGAGGAGTATCGTCTTCATGAGGAGGAGTTTCAGGTCGATCCTCATCGGATTTCTACGTCCGATGAGTGGGTTCAGTTGTCCTCTGACTCGTATGGCTGTTTTAACACGGGAGTCCACGTGGGCTTTGAAGGTCAACTTGTTGTCGATGATTACCCCAAGGTACTTTGCTGAGTTTGTCCATGGGATGTCGTGGCCTCCTATCGACACATGTCCGACTGCAGGTTTTTTGGATCTCGTGATGAGGATAGCTTGGCTCTTCTCCGGGTTGATCTGAATTTTCCAGTTGATACACCATTGCTCGAGCTCGTCAATGGACCTTTGCAGGTACCTGGTAACGAACTCGGCTCTAGGGGATCTAGATGCGATGGCTGTATCATCTGCATACAATGACAGGGTGCAATGTCTATTGTTGTTTGGAATATCAGATGTGTAGATGGAGTAGAGATGTGGACTCAGCACTGCCCCTTGGGGTACTCCTGCCCTCATGGACTTCACTTCCGATCTGTCCGTTTCTGTCTTGGTGCTAAAAGTTCTCCTGCGAATATAAGAGTCGATTAATCTTACCATGGGTGTGGGGTTCTCTAGAAGGGCCATCTTGGTGATAAGTCCGTCGTGCCAGACTCGGTCGAAAGCTTTGGCAACGTCTAGAAACACAGCTCCCGTGAAGTGACTCCTATTCAACCCTACGGTTGCGTAGTCGACGAGTCTCGTGACCTGCATTTCTGTCGAGTGTCCGCTTCTGAAGCCGAACTGTTCATCTGGAAGTATGCCAAGTTCTGATGTCATCTCTTCTAGTCGGCTCTTTATGATCCTCTCTATCACCTTGCTGAAGGCGGGTAGTAGGCTGATTGGGCGGTAGTTTTCGGGCCGAGTTGCGTCCTTGTTTGGTTTTCTCAACATTATCACTGAGGCTTCTTTTCAGCTATCTGGAAAGTGTCTCAGCCGCAATACTGCGTTCCCTATGTTGGTAAGTGCTGCTATCCCCTTTCTGGGGAGTTGCTTCAGAGCTTTGTTCGGGATGTGGTCTATCCCGGAAGCCTTTTTGGTTTTCAGGTATTTAATGATTTCTCTCACCTCTTCCGGTGAAGTTGGCCTCAGGATTTCCTCCTGGTCGTCTATCATCCTGATCCTGTCCACTTTCCGTTTGCATCGAACCACGTGTTCTGCGTCTTCTTCTGGCCTATGGTTTTTCACGAATTGTTTTTCTAAGGCTTCTGCAAAGGCTGTCGCTTTGTCTTTGTTCGTGTAGGCGATACCGTTCTCTCCTTGAAGAGGGGGAATCGGTGTAGGTCCGTTCCTCAGAAGTTTCTGCATGTTCCAGATGCTCCCATCTTCCGGGTTCAGTAATGAGATTTTGCTAGCCCAGCGTTCATCGCTGTTCGCTTGCAGATCTCTCCTCACGTCTCTGGCAAGTTGTCTCGCTATCTGGTTGTGTTCTGGTAGCCTGGTTCGCATGGATAGCTTTCTAGCTCTCCTCTTTTGCCTAATGAGCTCTTTGAGCTCTGGGGGCAGTTCGTGCTGCAGGTTCCAGTACGTGGTTCGGGTAACGGTGGTGCTCTCCTCAGGGGCTCACGATTTGTGAGTACGGGTATGGCGAACCCGAGGTACCCTAGCTGGATAACCACCACACTTCATCTAGTCTTGGTTGGTATCCTCTACTCTTCTAATTTCTTCCATCTTTCCTATCGGCCTCCCTTGGCCAACTCTTCCTATCCTTTGTTCGACCCTAATCTAAGCTGTGAGCTTTCGTGGCGAGAGATGAATGGCACCGGGGGTGGGGAATAAATACGGTGTCGCGAACGGAGCCTCCGGGAAACAGGGCGGAATCCCGAGGGAACCAGCCTCAGCCCTGTGCAGGGGGCAACGCAGGGCTGGACAATATGGACCAAGAGGAGAGATGGAGGGGATAAGGGTCGTTCAGAGGAACCTCCAGCACTGTAAGGCGGCCTCGGCAGTCCTTGCAGTTGCCATGGGGGGATTTGATGCGGCCCTTATACAGGAACCGTGGGTTAGACACGGGAAAATAATGGGTCTGGGGGACTGATGTGGAGAGCTCATTTACAGCAGATCGACAGGGAACCCTCGGACCTGTATACTAATACAAAAAAATATAAAAATATTGCCGTTAACAAACTTCTGTTCGAGAGACTTGACGGCCATAAAGATAGGGATGAAGGAGGGTAGTGGGACGAGGGAGATAGTACTCGGATCGGTCTTCTTTCCCTCTGATGATCCTGAGCCACCACCTACGAGAGCTGTGGAAGACTGGTGAGATAATGCAGGATAAAAGGACTGCAGCTGATCATCGGGGCCGATGCGAATGCACACCACATCACTTGGGGAAGCAGCGACACCAACCAAAGAGGTAAATCACTCCTGCAATTTATGCTGGCAAATAATCAGGACACATTGAATGTAGGAAATAAACCAACCTTTATTACGAGAAATAGGAAGGAGGTAATCGACGTAACAATAGCCTCTACACATGTGAGTAATTTTGTTACAGAATGGCATGTGTCTGATGAGGAAAGTTGCTCTGATCACAGACACATAAATTTCAAAATAAAGAGTGACGTCATCAAAGAAACTTATCGGAACCCACGGAAAATGAACAGGGGAGCCAATCACGCAGACCTAGAGCACTATCTACTGGTACCACAAAGAACGATAAGTACAAACGTGGACCTAGAAGGGGTGGTGGAACAATTCAATGACACACTCATTTTGGCGTTCAATAATAACTGTCCCCTAATCACAAGGAAGGTTACCAGGAAAGTGCCCTGGTGGAATCATGAACTTGCAAGATTGAGGAAACAGGTTACAAAAAACTTCAACAGTGCTAAAAAAACAGGAAGGTGGGATGACTACAAGAACACCTTGACCAGTTATAAAAAAGCACTAAATAAATCTAAGAGAGACTCCTGGAGGAGGTACTGCGAGGAGATAGAAAGCACTCAAGAATGTGCCAGACTACAGAAGATACTCTCCAAAGATACACAGAACACGATATACTCCCTCAAAAACGAAAAAGGAGAATATACATACACAGGAAAGGATACAATAAAAGAACTATTTAGAGTTCACTTTCCTGGGTCCCAAATAGATCAGACACTTGCTGTGGAGAACGTTAACGGACTAGAAACATTATCAAGGGGTGCTAGGGAAAGTTGGAACATAGCAAAAGAAGTGGTGACCTATGACAAAATAGAGTGGGCTATACACTCATTCGAACCCTTTAAATCACCAGGATTTGACGGGATTTACCCAGCAATGCTACAGAAAGGACCAGAAACACTGGTCAGATGGCTTTGCAAAATACTGAGAGGCAGTCTGGCTCTCGGATACATACCAAAAATATGGAGAAGAGTGAGGGTAAGCTTCATACCAAAACCTGGGAAAATCGGACAGGAAACGGCAAAGTCCCTCAGACCAATCAGTCTTATGTCTTTTGTACTAAATACACTGGAAAAGCTAGTAGATAGGCATATGAGGGACGGCAAACTGGTAGAAAGACCACTGCACCGCGACCAATATGCCTACAAGACTGGCTGTTCAACAGACACAGCACTCCATCGTCTGGTCGAGAGGGTGGAGAACACGCTGGAAAATAAAGAGGTGCTATTAGCGGCTTTCTTAGACGTAGAAGGAGCTTTCGACAACACCTCTATAAACTCTATAATTAGAGCTCTCAGACAGAAAGGAATCGAGGAACCATGTGTGGCCTGGATAAACTCAATGCTGAGAAACAGAATGATTTACATCACTGTTATGGGAGAGACTGTAGTGGCTAGAGCGACCAGAGGATGCCCGCAGGGTGGGGTACTATCCCCACTACTGTGGAATCTGGTTGTGGATGGGCTACTTAGGACACTAAATAACAGTGGACATAGAATCCTTGGATATGCCGACGATATAGTAGTTATTGAATATATGAAGAATCAAAGAAAGAATGAGTAATTCGAAACTCTAACTTTATTGACAGTTTTTTCTATATCTGAACAATTGTAGTCAGATTCTAATCAACAAATTCTTCGTATCCAACTAAAACAATTTTCTTGTACAGCGTGTTCAATAACAATCAGCAACTCCACTGTAGCTCGCTCAAATCCAACATTCTCCCACCTTTTGCAATGCTTGATTGCAAAATGATCAATACCCATATCGATCGGGAACTTTAACCAATCGTCCAGACCTGGTTGACACTGCTGTGTGATCCTTTTCTTTCTTCTGTGATGATATTGTTTCTTTTCCTTCTTCGTCTGGAAGTCGTTTATTAGGCTGCTTTTCTTCGGAAGTTTCGATATTTTTTGAAATGTGTCTGTCTTTTGTGAGTTTGCCCTTCGATTCTTCGTTTGTTGTCGAAATTTCTAATGGGTATATCCTTTGGAATGGGCGCAAAATTTCACCTGAAGATATTCTTATCCGTGCTACTCTTGGAATGTTATCCCTTCCGGGAAAAATTTCGAGAATTTTTCCAATAGGCCAATCTATTCTTTTTGTATTATCGGATCCAACCAGGACTATATCACCGATAGCTAACTTATCGTTTCTCCTCTGACCATAGTGTACTAATTTTGCCAAATATTCATTCCTAAACCTGACCTGAAGGTTTTCCCTTATTTTTTGTAAATATCTCAGTCTTTTTTTCATGTTTGTCCTGTTTATTTCGTCTAAATCTGGTACTTCAGAGCTCCGTATACTTTGTAGAAAAGTTGAAGGTGTTATAGGAACTAACTCTTCACAATCATCCGAAACATATGAGAGTGGTCGTGAATTTATGAGCGCCTCACAATCACAAAGTATTGTCATTAGCTCTTCGTAGTCAACTGTCTTCTTTCCTAGATTTCTTCTCAAAAGTTCCTTTACCATTCTCACGATACGCTCCCACCATCCTCCCCACCAAGGTGCTGTTGGAACGTTAAATTTCCAGGTAATACGTTGAACTGATGAGAATTTCAAAATTTCGTTCCAGTCTAAATTCTTCAATTGATTATTTGCTCCAACATAATTGGTTCCATTATCAGAATATATTACTGATACCCTTCCCCTCCTAGCAATGAATCTCCTCAAAGCTTGAAGAAAAGCATCAGTTGAAAGAGATCTTACTAACTCAAAATGACATGCTCTATATACAGCACATGTAAAAATGACAATCCATGCTTTTCCTTCATTTTTCAAATACAGAGGACCGGCAAAATCTGTACCAGTTATTTCGAATGTGGCAGACATATTCAATCTATCATTAGGAAGTGGTGCAAATGGTGTTTCCAATGATTTTGTTTTGAACCTTTTACAAACCACACATTTAAAAATTACTTCTTTCACCATTTTTCTAGCCTTAATTATCCAGAATCTCTCGCGAAGTATCCCCAAAATTACTTGTACTCCCCCATGGCGTGAAAGATTATGTTGTTCTTCTATCAACTTTCTCACAATAATGTGTTTATATGGCAATATGATTGGATACTTAAAAGAATATACTTCATCCGCGAAAACAAGCTTTGTTTTTACCCTTATCAAATCAGTGTCATCCTTGAAAACAGTCAGATTTGAAATATCATTCGAACATGTATCACGGAAACTTTCATTCTGTATAATTCTCATCAGACGTACTTCTGCCATAGCAACTTCTTCATATGTCAATTCATTTTCATAGATTTTCATCCCACGACATTTTTTAGAAAAACGAATCATCCATGCAATCATTCTGATTATTCGTGAATATTTGGAAAAGTAATTGAATCTAGCAGATGTGATATCATTTCCTTGATTAACTAGACTTGAAATTGTGATTTTCCTAGACTCCTCGAGTGCATTTTCATCTAAAAATTCCTTAGGTGACGAAGGCCAAAACTGTTTATTTTTGTTGAGCCAGTCGGGACCATTCCACCATTTTGTTTCCAACAACTGTTTACAATTACATCCTCGTGAAGGAAGGTCGGCAGGATTCATATCCCCCGGTACATGATACCAATCATCAACATTTGAGTTGGAACGTATTTCAGTCACTCGATTCATAACAAAAGTGGTCCAACTTGATTTTGTTTTGATCCACGTCAATAAAACTTTAGAATCGCTCCAAAAGTATGTTTCCAAAGTTTGAAAATAATCAACTTGTTTTATGAATTGAAACAGTCTACATCCGATTACTGCCGCTAATAATTCTAATCTTGGCAATGTAACAATTTTTATGGGACTTTTTCTCGATTTTGCTTGTAACAGGTGACTATAGGTGAGTTGATTCGTTTCAATTCGAATAAAAATACAAGCAGCATAAGCTAACTTAGAGGCATCGCAAAAAATGTGTATTGTAACATTCTTTTGAGATAAGTTGATTCTGAATAGTGAACGTGGTATGCTACATAACTGTAATAAATGAATTTGTTTCAACCACTTCTGAAAACTTTTAATAATATCATCCGGCAATTTGGTATCCCAATTGATTCTCAACTTCCAAGTTTCTTGTAGAAGTAATTTTGGTATTAAAGTTACAGGGCAAGTAAAACCAATTGGATCGAAGATACGTTGTGCTGCTGATAACAAACCCCTCTTTGTAGTTGGAATTTTCATTATTTCATTCAACACATGAACATCACAACACAATGTATCTTTTTCTATATTCCATTGTAATCCAAGTACTGGAGTTATGTTTTCTTTGAGAGGCAATTCTTCATTGTTTTCAGAGAAAAACCTTGGACCATTATAAACCCATCCCCTCAAATCAAACCCTGCAGATGACATCAAATTCTTAGATTCCCCAATGAATTTTGAAAGCTCTTCCATATTATTCACACTAGTAACACAGTTATCTACATAGAAAGAGTTCAATAATTTTTTAGATGTTTCTTTCAATATTTCAGGGGCCCTATTCAGATGATATGAAAGTGTAGCTGCCAGTAAAAATGGACTTGAAGATATACCAAAAACTACTCTGGTGTGTCTATAAATTTTGAGCTTTTTCATGAGTAATTCGAAACTCTAACTTTATTGACAGTTTTTTCTATATCTGAACAATTGTAGTCAGATTCTAATCAACAAATTCTTCGTATCCAACTAAAACAATTTTCTTGTACAGCGTGTTCAATAACAATCAGCAACTCCACTGTAGCTCGCTCAAATCCAACAGTAGTACTGGTACAAGGAAAATACAATACCACCGTCAGAGATCGAATGAGAGAGGCTCTGGAATTGGTAATGATATGGACGGAACGGGAAGGGCTCAGTATCAGCCCTCACAAGGCCGCCATAATAGCATTCACCCGAAGACGCAAACTGGAAGGGCTTGGTCCTTTAAAACTTCGAGGAGAAACGATACAGTTGAAAGAGGAGGTTAAATATCTAGGAGTGATATTAGACTCGAAACTGACATGGCAACAACACTTGGAAAATACCACTAAAAAAGCGGTAACATCACTGATGGTGGCCAGACGCTCTTGTGGAAAAAAATGCGAAATGAAACCACACATGTTGTACTAGATATACAACAGGGTGATAATGCCCTCCATAACATATGCCTCACTGGTATGGTGGCCTAAGACACTACAAAGAGTAGCAATAACAAGACTGAGCAAGATACAAAGGCTTGCCTGTCTAGGAATCACAGGGGGTGTGAAATCAACGCCTACTGCAGCCATGGAGACACTACTGGATCTGCCTCCCATTCACCTATTGATACAGGGGGAGGCGAGGCTTGGTGCCTTCAGACTACAAAATACACTGGACGATCTTAACATAGGAACAGGGCACATGAATATCGTAAGAACGGTGAACAGGGACACACTTGATATGAGAACAGATCACATTCCCAAACGATATACATTCAATAACCCATTCATGGTATCCATACCAGATAGAACTGAATGGAGTAATACAGAACTCAGCACCATACTGCAGGAAAAGATCTGGTATACAGACGGATCAAAGACCACAGATGGGTCAGGAGCAGGAGTATTCTCGAAAAACCCAGAGACCAAGCTCAGCTATTCACTGGGAAAACACACCTCCGTTTTTCAAACAGAGGTATATGCAATTCTCCGATGCGCAGAGGAGAATAACAGGAGAGCTATAGAACATGAGCAGATCCAAATAATGTCAGACAGTCAAGCGGCACTCAAGGCAATTATAAGCAAGGAAGTGACGTCGCGACTGGTTTTTGATTGCAAGAAGGAACTGAAAACGCTGGCAGACCGGAACAGTGTCAAACTCACCTGGGTGCCAGGACATCAGGGGATTGCTGGCAATGAGAAAGCCGATGAACTTGCAAGAAGAGGGTGAGATAATGAACCAGAACCAGGACAGATTCTAGGAGTACCCAAGCGTGCAGCACGAGCGTCTGTAACAGACTGGATTCGGGAAAAACATAAGAACTACTGGAAAAACATTCCAGGAGATATACATGGGAAACAATACATCAAGGAACCATACCAAAGACGAACTGCAGATCTGCTAAACATGAACAGAGAGCAGATAAAAACTGTTATAGGACTCATGACCGGCCACGCCCCAGTCAAGGAGCACCTTACCAGGATGGGACTGTATAATGGTGACCCAAATTGCAGGCTATGCGGAAAGGAACCAGAAACAGTATCACATATACTATGCAAATGCGAGGCATTGGATCGCAAAGGGCAGACAATTTTTGGGCAACCAGTTGGCGAACCAGAAATATACAACTCACATCCAGTGAAGGACTTGTACAAACTTGTACAAGGCACTGAGATAATAAAGTGGGTACAATGATGATGAATAGGCAAGATACAATGGGCCATTAGGCCTAAGTGTCATCGGAGACTTCGGTCAGACGAGCCTACGAAGGGGGTGGAGTTTTTAGTGGGTAGACCTGGCTGAGATCAGGGAGTCCCACACTATCATATGGGGAATTTGACCCATATGATGTCCATAAAGGATTTCAACCACCTCTGAAAAAAAAAACGGTGGTGCTGGCTTCTATGGCTTCACTGCTCTCTCCAGGTCTTCTATCGAGCTCATAACGGGCATGGGGCCCATTTGCTCGTGGAAGTTTCGCTGAAATTGAGACCAGTTTACCTTTTTCCGGTTTATCGGGGTGTCCTCCTCTGTTCTGTTGTCTTCTCCCACTTGAAGCAGTATCGGGCTATGGTCTGAGGTTCCGTCGTGCAGTACTGCGATTTCTACAGGGACTTGAAGTCCTCGTAGTACGGCAATATCTAGGATGCTGGGTGCAGTGCGATCGTCGTTCCTAGTAGGTTCGGTTGGTCCCAGGACTGATACTTCTTCGTTCCGTTCCAGGTAGTCTAAAAGAAGCCTTCCTTTCATGTTCGTTGTCGTTCAGTTCCACTGGGGGTGTTTCGCGTTCCAGTCTCCTATTGCGATGGTTTGCCTGTTTTCGCTTAGTACGGCGTTCAGGTCTCCGTCCGTCAAGGTGGCTGCCTGGTTCGAGGTTAGATACACAGACACCACCTGGATTTCCCCTTTGGTGGCCGTATTCACTACCGCTATGGTGGCTTCCAGGTGTTCCAGGTCTGGTGTGTTGACTGGATGGTGGTCTAGGGTTTTCTTGATCAGTAGGAGGGTTCCCCCTCCTTGTCTGTCTAACCTGTCATTTCTGTAACAAACATAGTTAGGTACTTTGAATGACTTACCTGGTTTGAGCCGGATTTCCTGGAGTGCCATGACGTCGATGTAGGTTTTCGAGAGGATTTCCTGGAGTTCCAGTTTTCTCGCTGCGGCTCCGTTGATGTTCCAGGAGCCGATCAGGAGTGAGTCCTTTTTAAACGCCATTGATAACCGGTAAGGTGAGTTGTGCAAGGGTTTGTTGCACAGTCTTCTCGATTACCTGCCGGATGTACTCCTGCAGGTCCACGTTCATCATGTTCGCAGGAGGAGTATGTGCAGGCCTTGATGCAGGCCTGGGTGCAGGCCTGAGAGCATATGCGGTGCCGGTGGCTGCGGCGGCGGCGTATGTCCGTTCTGCTGTTGCTGGTGCAGCTGCAGGTCTCGAGGTAGTCGCTGCGGGCCTTGGGGCGGCGGCTGCAGGTCTAGCTGCAGCTGCTGCTGAGGATCTTGGGGCTTGCCTCGTCCTCTTCGGGACTCTGGGGCATCCACGATAACTCGCCGGGTGTTTGCCTCCACAGTTTTCACATTTGGCGTCCGTGGTCCTGGGTTTTACACAGGTGGCTGAGTCGTGATTTTCACCGCACTTCACGCATCTGTGTTGGCAACGGCAATTCCTTTAGCCGTGCCCGAAATATTGGCAGCAATGACACTGCATCACCTGCCTTTTCTTTGGGCGCTGCCTTTCCATCTGCTGCGTTTCGTCGCTGGTGCTGGTATTCCTCCGGGGGCTGCGGCTTTTCGAAGCCGTCTTCCTTGATTTTCTGTCTCTCGACCCGCCAGGAGGTACAAACATATCTTCCTGTGGGATATCCATCTTTGTTTTTTCCCTGAAAGGAATTCCTGAAAAGAATCCTGAAAAGGAAAACCTGAAAAATTAAAAAAAGGTTAATTATATTCACCTGATTTTTTTTCTTCCAGATCAACAGTGCGCCCGGTAAACCTGCGCACTGCATGCTATTCCGGCTTAACCGGCTTCCTGTGGTGTCGTCAAGTCTTCTTTGGAGGTTCTTATAAGTATCGTACTCGATCATTCGTGTCGTCCAAAAACTCCTATCCTTGCATTCGAGTCGTTTCAAGAACGGTCTGCTTCGAACGGTGGCTGGCTGTCGAATGTATGTAACGAGAATGTATGAATAAAATGAAAAAAAAATTGAACATGTGAAGTATATGTACAATTCAGGTCGAACCGAGGACTGAACGCTATAGCCTAATGAAGCGAAAGGCCCTCAACTTATGAAAATTTCTGTCCGATTTTCATAGAAACTATTGTGAGTCAACTGTTTTTCAGCAATGACCTTATTCGAATCGACAAAAACAACAACAAAAATTGACGCAGAATATTCCTAGTTACCTTTCAACAATACAATATAAAACTCTGAAATAAGATAATACCAGTTTTTTTTTTTAAGATTCGCTCTCACCTTTCACTCACTCATCCTCATTCATTCATTCACTCATTCATTTCTCTCATCCTGGCATCGAAAACTAGTTCATTTGCCACAGAATTTTAGTATGCATATTTTTCAAATGTATGTAAAGACAGAACACGCTACACCCAGTCGCCTCGCCTTTTTTGTTATTTCTGACGGGCCTGGGAATCGAACCCACGACCGTGATGGACTTCCACTATAATCATCGCGCTTTGCGCTCATCGCCACCACGGCGACGAATACCAGTTTTATAACTAGATTATTCACATCGTTTCCCTTCTTTCGAGAAATGAGAAGCTTTCTGAGGGAAAAAGCAAGAAACACATCAGGACAGCCGTCAAGTTATTTATAGCCAAAAGGCCCCTCGGAATTCAAAGGCGCTACACAGAGGCCCGAGGTAGACGGCGTTCAAGAAAGAAAATGGTTCTTTGATAACCTATAGGTGACAATTTCTCCTGAACATCTTCAATTGAACAAACGAAAACACTGTTTATACTTGACTCCTTGATGAAGACGACCTCCGTTGTAGAGAGGAAATTAAAGACTCCAGAGTCGGTACACTCCCCTCCTAAGAGGGTACCTGATTCGTACAATAAATCAATCCCAAAAATAGAATCATTTTGTGAGAGGTATCCAAATACTGCTTATTAAATGGAATAAAATAAGAGCGGGTATCACAAAAAAACAGAGGAAATGACATAGTCGTGACGGTGTATAGAGGGCATTTGGTGTGGTGGTGTTTGATTCTATTGAGGCGTTCAGTCGTCGGTCCGACCAAGTACTGATAAATTATGAACATGGAGACGAAAATGTTTGTTTCTAGACGTTGCCAAAGCTTTCGACCGAGTCTGGCACGACGGACTTATCACCAAGATGGCCCTTCTAGAGTACCCCACACCCATGGTAAGATTAATCGACTCTTATATTCGCAGGAGAACTTTTAGCACCAAGACAGGAACGAACAGATCGGAAGTGAAGTCCATGAGAGCAGGAGTACCCCAAGGAGCAGTGCTGAGCCCACACCTCTACTCCATTTACACATCTGATATTCCAAACAACAATAGACATTGCACTCTGTCATTGTATGCAGACGATACAGCCCTTGCATCTAGATCCCCTAGAGCCGAGTTCGTCACTAGGTACCTGCAAAGGTCCATTGACGAACTTGAGCAATGGTGTATCAACTGGAAAATCCAGATCAACCCGGAGAAGAGCCAAGCCATCCTCATCACGAGATCTAACAAACCTCCAGTTGGACATGTGTCGATTGGAGGCCACGACATCCCATGGACGAACTCAGCGAAGTACCTTGGGGTAATCATCGACAACAAGTTGACCTTCAAGGCTCACGTGGACTCCCGTGTGAAAACCGCCATACGAGTCAGAGGACAACTGAACCCACTCATCGGACGCAGAAATCCGATGAAGATCGACCTGAAACTCCTCCTCATGAAGACGATACTCCTTTCGATCCTGACCTACGCAGTAGCAGCCTGGGGACACTGTGCCAAGACTCACCTCAAGCGAATCCAGAGTTACGAGAATCGATGCGTTCGTATGATCGTCAACGCACCATGGTTCGTCAGAACCAACTCCATCTTTAGAGACCTGCAACACCCACCCATCCTGGATAGAATGAAAATTCTATCCGCAAAGACCCATACCAAGATGGAGAGCCACGAAAACCCCCTCAACAGAGAGGCGATGGATTACGACCCGAGATTCCGAGAACGATACAAACGTCCAAAACACCAGCATTTGGACCAACAAGCCCCTTAGGTGAGTAAGGGAACACACAGGTAAGTCAAACACACTACACACCGGAATAGTAGCCTTTTTTAGCCTGAAAAGGGTTACCAATTCCAACAAACACTGCGCCACGGAATAGTAACTATTTCAACGAATGCAAATTCTTACGTTTCCGACTAACACCCAAGCCCCTATACGCCATGCTATCCCACTAACAAGTCAGTTTTCAAAACATCAGTCCCTGCGGATTGTTTTGCTCCCATTTTTTCATCACCCCAAAACGCCAGACTCTTAAAGTCCCACTGCCACTAGGGCTTTAAAAATATGAGGACCGTAGCGCTGCTACGGGGGTTGGTGGATACGGGTAGGGCTGTTCCTGATCACCTTCAGTGATTAGTAATGTCCTTATCCGGGGCCTCATAACGATAGGGCGCGCGTAGGGCGAAAATGTCATTCGACAGCCAGCCACCGTACGAAGCAGACGCTCTTGGAAGGACTCGAAAGAGTGAAGGCAAGAGGAGAAGTTTAGTACAAATCTTGGACTATCGAATACGAGACGGAGTGAGATTCTAATTGATTCGATCAAGACTTGACGACGAATTAGAAGTCGGCGAAACCAAAGACTATGCAGTGCGCAGGTTAATACCGAGCGCACTGTTGATTGGACGAGGAAACCAGCTTCAAACTAACCCTTTTACTAATATTTCAGGTTTATTTTCAGGATTTCTTTTAGTAATCGAGAAGATAAAAAAAAATTGAAATTCCCCAGGATGATATGTTTGCAGTCCCAACAAACTTGGACAGGGCCAGGGATACTAAGAAAACCAGGAAGGCGGCCTCGAAGAGCCGCAGCCCGATAAGAACCCCAAGCAACGACGCTCTCCTGAAAACCATACAAAGTTTACAGGAGCAAATAAGCGCCCAGACGAAACTGATCGCGTCCCTGGAGGCCAAGATCTCAGCTTTGCAGAACCAGCCGCCGCCAGAACAGAGAACCGAAGTCTTCACTGGAGACTTGGAAATTCTCGCCCAAAAGGCAGAAGATAAGGCGAAGGAACACCGCAGAAACGGGGACAGAGAGTCCTCCAAAATGCACTCCGCCCTCGCTGCCCTAATAAGGGCAAACAACGAGAAGGCAGCACCCGTCGAAGCCGAAACCGACATGGAAGTCGAGACGGCGTCCGGAGGCCAGAAAAGGAAGGCTGAAAGGAGCCCCGAACGTGCGGAAGAAACACCCGCAAGCCCTGAGCCCGAAACGGAGGAACCCGCCGAGGCAGCCAAGAAGACGCAGATCCCGCCCATTGTGCTGAAAAGCCCAGGGGAGTGGACAGAAGTCAAACGGAAACTAGCCAAGAAAGGCATAGAAATTCCGTTGGTGAAGCTGACAGGACAAGGAGTTAAGCTCCAAACAAAGAACCCGGCGGAGTTCCGAGCCGCCACCAAGATGCTGGAGCTGGAAAAGCACCAGTATCATACCTACACCCTGCAGGAAGACAAACTGCTAAATGCCGTCATGCGCGGCATCGATATGACGGTTTCCACCAAGGAAATCAAAGAGGACCTCATCGGGAAGGGAGTCCCCGTCGAAGACGTTCACCGTATGAAGTCGAACGTCACCAAGAAGGAAATTCCCCTGGTACTTATCCAAGTGCCAAAATCCGACAAAACCATCTGGACGGTGAAGGACTGCTGCAGTTACATCGTCAAGATGGAGCCACAGCATCCCAAAAAAGGCCAAATCATGCAGTGCCACCGCTGCCAAAAATTTGGTCACGGACAGCGTAACTGCCATTGTGATTTCAGGTGCGTCAAGTGCGGAGGCAAGCATGAGACGGCCACCTGCAAGAAGCCCAGGGAAGCGGAAGCCAAGTGCGCGAACTGCCACGGCAACCACCCTGCCAATTACAGAGGATGTCCTATGGTTCCCAAACCTAGGAAACCGGCAGCCACAAACACCCAACCCACAGCGAGACCGAGCGCACCGAGACCGCCAGCGCCGAGAACGACTCCTGGTTGTTCCCACGCCGCAGCGGCCTCCACGGCTACCACCCCCAGGCCCGCCGCCCCCAGGCCCGCCGCACTCAGGCCCGCCGCCCCCAGGCCTGCCGCCCCCAGGCCTGCCGCCCCTAGAGCTGCCTCCACCACTGAAACTCAGAACCGGTTGAATTCCAGGAATACATCCGGCAAATAATTGAGAAAACGGTGCAGCAGACCCTCGCTCGCCTTACGATGCCCTCACCGGTCATCAATGGCGCGTTAGAAGGACTCACTCCTGATCGGCTCCTGGAACATTAACGGAGCCGCAGCGAGAAAACTGGAACTCCAGGAAATCCTCTCGAGAACCTCCATCGACGTCATGGCACTCCAGGAAACCCGGCTCAAACCAGGTAAGTCATTCAAAGTACCAAATTATGTTTGTTACAGAAATGACAGGGTAGACAGACAAGGAGGGGGAACCCTCCTGCTGATCAAGAAAACTCTAGACCACTATCCAGTCAACACACCAGACCTGGAACACCTGGAAGCCACCATAGCGGTAGTGAATACGGCCACCAAAGGGGAAATCCAAGTGGTATCCGTGTACCTAACCTCGAACCAGGCAGCCACTTTGACGGACGGAGACCTGAACGCCGTACTAAGCGAAAACAGGCAAACCATCGCAATAGGAGACTGGAACGCGAAACACCCCCAGTGGAACTGCACGACAACGAACTTGAAAGGTAAGCTTCTTTTAGGCTACCTGGAACGGAACGAAGAAGTATCAGTCTTGGGACCAACCGAACCTACTAGGAACGACGATCGCACTGCACCCAGCATCCTAGATATTGCCGTACTACGAGGACTTCAAGTCCCTGTAGAAATCGCAGTACTGCACGACGGAACCTCAGACCATAGCCCGATACTGCTTCAAGTGGGAGAAGACAGAACAGAGGAGGACACCCCGATAAACCGGAACAAGGTAAACTGGTCTCAATTTCAGCGAAACTTCCACGAGCAAATGGGCCCCATGCCCGTTATAAGCTCGATAGAAGACCTGGAGAGAGCAGTGAAAAACTTTGAACGAGACGTCCAAAGAGCTATAGAAGCCAGCACCACACCCGAACCACGTACTGGAACCTGCAGCACGAGCTGCCCCCTGAGCTCAAAGAGCTCATTAGGCAAAAGAGGAGAGCTAGAAAGCTATCCATGCGAACCAGGCTACCAGAACACAACCAGATAGCGAGACAACTTGCGAGAGACGTGAGGAGAGAACTGCAAGCGAACAGCGATGAACGCTGGGCTAGCAAAATCTCATCACTGAACCCGGAAGATGGGAGCATCTGGAACATGCAGAAACTTCTGAGGAACGGACCAACACCGATTTCCCCTCTTCAAGGAGAGAACGGAATCGCCTACACGAACAAAGACAAAGCGACAGCCTTTGCAGAAGCCTTAGAAAGGCAATTCGTGGAAAACCATAGGCCAGAAGAAGACGCAGAACACGTGGTTCGATGCAAACGAATAGTGGACAGGATCAGGATGATAGACGACCAGGAGGAAATCCTAAGGCCAACTTCACCGGAAGAGGTGAGAGAAATCATCAAATACCTGAAAACCAAAAAGGCTCCTGGGATAGACCACATCCCGAACAAAGCTCTGAAGCAACTCCCCAGAAAGAGGATAGCAGCCCTTACCAACATAGGGAACGCAGTATTGCGGCTGAGACACTTTCCAGATAGCTGGAAAGAAGCCTCAGTGATAATGTTGAGAAAACCAAACAAGGACGCAACCCGGCCCGAAAACTACCGCCCAATCAGCCTACTACCCGCCCCCAGCAAGGTGATAGAGAGGATCATAAAGAGACGACTAGAAGAGATGACATCAAAACTTGGCATACTTCCAGACGAACAGTTCGGCTTCAGAAGCGGACACTCGACAGAAATGCAGGTCACGAGACTCATCGACTACGCAACCGTAGGGTTGAATAGGAGACACTTCACGGGAGCTGTGTTTCTAGACGTTGCCAAAGCTTTCGACCGAGTCTGGCACGACGGACTTATCACCAAGATGGCCCTTCTAGAGTACCCCACACCCATGGTACGATTAATCGACTCTTATATTCGCAGGAGAACTTTTAGCACCAAGACAGGAACGGACAGATCGGAAGTGAAGTCCATGAGAGCAGGAGTACCCCAAGGTGCAGTGCTGAGTCCACACCTCTACTCCATCTACACATCTGATATTCCAAACAACAATAGACATTGCACCCTAGATGATACAGCCATCGCATCTAGGTCCCCTAGAGCCGAGTTCGTTACCAGGTACCTGCAAAGGTCCATTGACGAGCTCGAGCAATGGTGTATCAACTGGAAAATCCAGATCAACCCGGAGAAGAGCCAAGCCATCCTCATCACGAGATCTAAAAAACCTCCAGTCGGACATGTGTCGATAGGAGGCCACGACATCCCATGGACAAACTCAGAAAAATACCTTGGGGTAATCATCG
The DNA here is from genome assembly GCA_029955515.1 of Chrysomela aeneicollis. NCBI lineage: Eukaryota > Metazoa > Arthropoda > Insecta > Coleoptera > Chrysomelidae > Chrysomela > Chrysomela aeneicollis. The sequence continues at coordinate 20,393,480 of JARUHQ010000004.1, forward strand.
ACAACAAGTTGACCTTCAAGGCTCACGTGGACTCCCGTGTGAAAACCGCCATACGAGTCAGAGGACAACTGAACCCACTCATCGGACGCAGAAATCCGATGAGGATTGACCTGAAACTTCTCCTCATGAAGACGATACTCCTCCCGATCCTGACCTACGCAGTAGCAGCCTAGGGACATTGTGCCAAAACTCACCTCAAACGAATCCAGAGTTACGAAAATCGATGCGTTCGTATGTTCGTCAACGCACCATGGTTCGTGAGAACCAACTCCATCTTCAGAGACCTGCAACACCCACCCGTCCTGGACAGAATGAAAATTCTATCCGCAAAGACCCATACCAAGATGGAGAGCCACGACAACCCCCTCAACAGAGAGGCGATGGATTACGACCCGAGATTCCGAGAGCGATATAAACGTCTGAAACACCAGCACTTGGACCAACAAGCCCCTTAGGTGAGTAAGGGAACACACAGGTAAGCCAAACACACTACACACCGGAATAGTAGCCTTTTTTAGCATGAAAAGGGTTACCAATTCCAACAAACACTGCGCCACGGAATAGTAACTATTTCAACGAATGCAAATTCTTACGTTTCCGACTAACACCCAAGCCCCTATACGCCATGCTATCCCACTAACAAGTCAGTTTTCAAAACATCAGTCCCTGCGGATTGTTTTGCTCCCCTTTCTCCATCACCCCAAAACGCCAGACTCTTAAAGTCCCACTGCCACTAGGGCTTTAAAAATACGAGGACCGTAGCGCTGCTACGGGGGTTGGTGGATACGGGTAGGGCTGTTCCTGATCACCTTCAGTGATTAGTAATGTCCTTATCCGGGGCCTCATAACGATAGGGCGCGCGCGCGCGCGCAAAAATGTCATTGTGATGTAACAGTGGTGAGTGGAAGTGCCTTCCAGTGATCAACTTTACCAGACTCCAGAACATTCAGGTATCATTTTTTCCTACCGTTAGACCTACCGTCAGAATGTTGTCAAACACGATAGGGTGGGTTGGCGGGGACTATTATTTTCGATATTTCGTGCCGTTCGTGAAATATTTGTTGAAATAGTTATTATTGGATATTGGATAATTTCGATAGAAATGTCCATTTATGATATAACTGTAGAGAGTGAGTATAATAAGACTTCAATATTTCTCATTGAAATATTGAAATATCGAATTTCAGTACAGTTTAGTGATTATTGCAATTTCAACTACGTGTATATAAACTTTTCTGAAATTAATTTTTACATGATGAAGTCACAACTATGTCATTTCCTCTGTTTTTTTGTGATACCCGCTCTGATTTTATTCCATTTAATGAGCAGTATTTGGATACCTCTCACAAAATGATCCTATTTTTGGGATTGATTTATTGTACGCATCAGGTTGAACGAAAATGGACGACTTTTTCTCGCACGAAACACGCAAGGTACACTCTTAGGAGGGGAGTGTACCGACTCTGGAGTCTTTAATTTCCTCTCTACAACGGAGGTCGTCTCTATCAAGGAGTCAGGTATAAACAGTGTTTTCGTTTGTTCAATTGAACATGTTCAGGAGAAATTGTCACCTATAGGTTATCAAAGAACCATTTTTTTTCTTGAACGCCGTCTACCTCGGGCCTCTGTGTAGCGCCTTCGAATACCGAGGGGCCTTTTGGCTATAAATAACTTGACGGCTGTCCTGATGTGTTTCTTGCTTTTTCCCTCAGATAGCTTCGTATTTCCATCTAATTCTCGAAAGAAGGATCGATGTGAATAATCGAGTTATAAAACTGGTATTATCTTATTTCAGAGTTTTATATACTTCACCTATTGTATTGTTGAAAGGTAACTAGGAATAATCAGCGTCAATTTTTGTTGTTGTTTTTGTCGATTCGAATAAGGTCATTGCTGAAAAACAGTTGACTCACAATAGTTTCTATGACAATCGCACACAAATTTTCATAAGTTGAGGGCCTTTCGCTTCATTAGGCTATAGCGTTCAGTCCTTGGTTCGACCTGAATTGTACATATACTTCACATATTCCATTTTTTTTCATTCACTTGCAGATAGTTATACTGTGAAGACGAACTTCAAAATGGTGAAAACTTCACTTTACGTCAATTTGATCCGTCAAATTGGAACTCTTCTGGGTCTTCAAACATCCTCCTACGATGAAAATGGTTATAAGGATGGACTCCGAAAATGTCAGAAGGGAATAAAGCGAATAAATAATGCGATGAGGTATGCGAAGAACTTAGGCGAGAAGCAGCACCTGAAGGCTTGCCTAAGAAATTCAAAGAGCTTGCAGAACCAGTTCAAATCAATTCGGAAGAGGGAGGCTGGGCTCAGACTGTGGCCTACTTTATTATATTCAAAAATGGAATTAAAAAAAAAAAATAGAACACAAAGTGCTGACGGCAGCTAAACTGGATCTAGATAAAGTGGATCCAGGTCCTGAAATAGTATATTCAAGTACCTAGGGCGCCACTCAATTTATTATAAGAGAGATTTAACTAGGATAATTGAGAAAACCCAGTAGTTAAGAGTATCAAGTTGATATTGATCTGAAAATAAAAAAATACCAAATACTCATTTCACTAGATTGTCATAGTACACAGATAAATGAATAAAAATACCAAATAGTTTAACAGACCTATTTAATATGCCGAACAATAGACAGGGTGATTGTGTAGATTGATGCAGAGGACAGGATTATATATGAGGATTATCAAGATATACCTACTCAATCAGAAATATGTGAAAATGATGGGAAGTGATTATCAGTAAAGGTGAAACTGAAACTATTACCGCATAGTACTATGGGAAAAAGTGTACAGGGTCTCTCACTGTGATATAAAATTATTTCTGAAAAGTGAAGAATACATCCTAACAAATAAAACCTGTCCTGATATCGAAGTCCTCTTCATAAGTCCTATCACCCCTATCCAAGGTCTATTGTTGGCCTGATGAGAAGATGGGCAGCATAGGTCCTCGCCGACGAATCCACCCTGAAGATGGGCTGTTGGTAAGCCCGCTACCAGTCCCAGATGAGCTCCCTGCTGAGCTGCTCAACCACCAAGGTGTCCTAGGGTTGTCTGCTCCAGCCAGGATCCGGTTGTGGTTAATGAGGCCCTTCCCAGGAGTCCTGGCAAGGGAAGAGTGTCCAAGGTGTCCTTGATGGGATCAGGACAGAAGTACCACAGGTGAGACTGGTAGTGACCCTACCAATAGCCTAACACCTCAAAAGTTGGACTCCTCCAAACACCCTAGTATATATTTCTAGGTTCTAACATCTCTTGCAGACACAAAAAAACAAAATTCGCAGGCAACAATACAAAGTGATCTGCATTTCCAAGAATTGCCACTCACCTTCCATGAAGGGTTACCACTTTCCGCAAAAACAAAATGATGGGGCCATGCTGCAGGGCTTCTCAGGTAATTTGGCAGTCTCCAGGTGGCAGAACAAAACGTCCAAAAGGTCCAGCAACGTAGGCACGGTCGACGAAGTGAATTTTAATCTTACAGATCCCCCATCAGGGTGCTGACATCAAGTCAAAGAAAAATTACTTGCCGACACATGTGAACTCCATCATGGTCACCAGGAAAAAGCCTCGAGCAAGATGCCGGAAAATACGTAGTTTCATTTGTCAAAAAAACCACTTCCTGCAATTCCAATTTGACAACTTCAGCTGACCCTCAAGAAAATTCTGCTATCCTATTGGTCAGTTAACGAGCAGGTTTAAGTCAGTGGCGCACACAGCAGGACAGAACAGCATAGAACAAAAGACAGGTACAGATCACTCTGAATGTAGCCGACGAAAGTTGACACTTCGCGCTGCAAGAAATGTTAACCTTTATGTAACCTTCAAGAATATCCCAGAAAAATGAAAGGAATTTATCCTGAAAATCCTCAAGAAATGCTAGGGAACACCACGGGTGAGTCACATAACTTTCCTATTTGGAAATCACATTCGATGATCACGATACTTTCTGATTCACAACAGGACTTGATCGTATACTTACAGTTTTCTCTGTTTCAGACCTGTTTACATTGGATCAGCACAACCCGAGGCTCGACTCATTATCCTACAGGTGTACTGATTACCAGAAGAAAGATTTCCCTGTTTCAGAACCTGTTTACGGTGGATCAGCACAAGCCTGAGGTTAAAATCATCATATCCCACAGGTGTACTGATTATCAGAAGATACTATAGTTCAGAAAATCATGATGGTATTTATGAATCAAAAAGCTTTATGGTCATTAAACGTTTCAGTGAGGATCGTTATATTATTAATTGATCAGATGTCTTGTAAGTATGTTCCCTATCTTGAGTTTATTCATAAACAAAAAAAAAAATTTTCATTGTAGCAATTTTAAATGCTACATCTACCCCTCCCCAAAGAGAAAAAATTGGTTACAATTTTTTTAATAAAATAAATCAAAACTATATATAAGTGATGTATTTGGATGAATGGTAACTGCACGTACCAAACGTTCCTTTACTGAAAGTCAAAAAAATCGTGAAAATCCTAATTCAGGTTAAAGTGTCAAAATCGGTTAAATTGTCAAAATAGGTTAAATTGTCAAAATCGGTTAGAGACTAATCCAATTTCATCCGAGGATACTAAAGGAACAAAAAAATCTAAAGGATTTTTACAATTATGATGTTCAGGTTGATCAGTCCTGATTGAACCATCATCAGTAAAATCAATGAAATGATATATACAAACAAAGTTTGAATATCTACACGGCCCATATGCATATGAATAACTTCCGGAAGAATTTTAAATTAACAATTTCGTTCCCCACGAATTGTGACTATAAAAAATCTACAAGCATATAGCTTCTGAATTGCACCAGCAAATTTTGTTGAACGTTCAACTTCATTTACAAAAAAAGGTCTAATTTTTATTCAAAACCCTATATGTGTACCTTATACACGAACCAAAAAATGGCTGGAATAAAAATATATTACCCAACAGAGACATCTGAATTGGATCCGTAGTATTGTTTCAAGTCTTTGATATGCCAATCTCCCGCTGGAGAACCATCAGCATTATCTAAGACATAGATTACGCGAGACTTTCGCTTCCTCACTGTACATAACACAAATTTTGGAGCTAGTTTCGCGCTAAATTTGGCTGAAGCATCTGACAAAATTTTATTTCTTCTCCAGACTTTATCGCCCTCATTGAAAACATGATCTCTTTTACGAAGATTGTAACTAGATACATTTCGTTGATAGGCCTTATTTAATCTTTCTTTTACAGTTTGAAAAACATCACGAAGCCCCTTGATATCCTGAACATAACTATCCCTGCTGTCAGGTAAAAGTTCAATATCTTGGTTACTAGAAAGGTTACCATACTGTTCACCAGAGATCGGTACATTACGGCCAAAAATCAAGAACGCTGGACTAAATTGGGTCACCTCATGGGTAGCTGTATTAATGGCTTGCTGAATTTTGAACAATTCCCTATCCCAATCCTTATGTTCCTCAACGTAACTTCTTATTGCTTGCCCTATTGTCTTGTTAGTCCTTTCCACAAAATTGCATTGCGCTGAATATCGCGAAGTATACCAAATTTTCTGGACTTTGTATGTATCTGATAATTTTTTGAAGATCTTACCAGCAAATTGCTGTCCATTATCGCAAATTATGAATTGTGGAACACCAAAAACCAGAAAAACTTGATTCTCCATGAATCTAACCACATTAGAAGCTTTGGCATCGCGCATAGGACATACCAATGTATACTTAGTGAAAAAGTCTGAAACAACTAACAAATAGGTGAAGCCTTTGGTAGATCTGGGAAACGGTCCCATGATATCTACAGCAATGGTCTGAAAAGAAAACTTGACATTTCTCTCAGCACCCATAAGTTCCATACGAGCAGCGTTTGATAATTTTTGTGATTGACAAATCTTACAGGACCTAACATATCTCATGATATCACTCCTCATTTTGGGCCAATAGAAGTGCTGCTGTACTCTCGAAAAGGTTTTGAAAAAACCGAAATGACTACATGTAGGTGGATCATGTGAATCTTTGATTACAGATAACCGCTGCGATTTCGGGACAACTACTTTTCATTCGACTATGTTCGTTTTAATGGGTATCTTAGAAGGGACATATTTATAGAGTAAATCATGTTCTACTCTGAACTGAGAATATGCATCAGGATCTCTTAAAACTTTATTCCGTAATGAGGAGTACCAAGTATCTGACTGTTCAGACTTTACTTCTATTAAATTAACTTTAGGGGTGTCCTTTTCCGAAGAAGGAATTCTAGATAAAAAATCAGGAACCCGGTTATTAACACCTTTTTAATATGTCAACTCAAAGGTGTGTTGACGCAACTTGACAGCCCATCTGGCTAATCGACCAGAAGGGTCCTTCAAATTATTCAACCAAAGAAGACTATGGTGATCAGTAGTCACCTTGAATGCTGTACCCTCTATGCACGGACGAAATTTATCAATTAGAAAAATTAGACTTAGCAATTCTCGTTCTCGTTCTCAATTTCATCTGATGCAAAATTAAATGAAGGGTCAACTAAAGTCAGAACATCCTTCCCCTGTTGTACTTCTTTAGCTAAAAGACGACCTAAAATCTTCCTTTTATCATCCATGTTTCGTTCTGAAATAACACCTCTAATTCTCAACTTATAGTTGATTTCTGCAATCAATAAATGTTTAACTTCAATAGAATCCATGTTGATTATTAACCTTCCCAATTCAACAGAGAAAGCAAATGAAATATCTATCTCGAGATATCACAAGAATGAGGAAATGTAAAGTTTATCAAATAACTAATTATGCCAAAAAATGATACTATCAGCTTCAAAATTTAGCTCCAAAAATTGTGAATCATTACAGGAAAAATTAAAATCACCTGCAGTGCTCCCAAACACAACAAAAGAATTAACAGGACAAAAACTTTCATAATCTTGAAAAAGTTTATCAGCACCTATAAAACCCACCTCTCAATAGAACTTGAAAGTATTTTTTATTCATCTATGTATATGTCCCCACAACCATCTAGGAAATATTGATATTTTGATACTTGAATTTTCAGAGCCCCACACGTTGGACGCTATTTATGTGGCCTAATTTATTATATTCAAAAATGAAATTGAAAAAAAATAGAACACAAAGTGCTGACGGCAGCTGTTCGCCGGAGAACAGATAAAGTGGATCCGGGGCCTGAAATAGTATATAAAATCAAGTACCTAGGGCGCCACTCAATTTATTATAAAAGAAATTTAACTAGGATCATTGAGAAAACCCAGTCAAGTTGATATTGATCTGAAAATAAAAAAATACCAAATACTCATTTCACTAGATTGTCATAGTACACAGATAAATGAATAAAAATACCAAATAGTTCAAAAGACCTATTTAATATGCCGAACAATAGGGTGATTGTGTAGATTGATGCAGAGGACAGGATTATATATGAGGATTATTAAGATATACCTACTTAATCAGAAATATGTAAAAATGATGGGAAGTGATTATCAGTAAAGGTGAAACTGAAACTATTACCGCATAGTACTATGGGGAAAAGTGTACAGGGTGTCTCACTGTGATATAAAATTATTTCTGAAAAGTGAAGAATACATCCTAACAAAAACCTGTCCTGATATCGAAGTTCTCTTCATAAGTCCTATCACCCCTATCCTAGGTCTATTGTTGGCCTGATCAGAAGATGGGCAGCATAGGTCCTCGCCGACGAATCCACCCTGAAGATGGGCTGTTGGTAAGCCCGCTACCAGTCCCAGATGAGCTCCCTGCTGAGCTGCTCGACCACCAAGGTGTCCTAGGGTTGTCTGCTCCAGCCAGGATCCGGTTGTGGTTAATGAGGCCCTTCCCAGGAGTCCTGGCAAGGGAAGAGTGTCCAAGGTGTCCTTGATGGGATCAGGACAGAAGTACCACAGGTGAGGCTGTTAGTGACTCTACCAATAGCCTAACACCTCAAAAGTTGGACTCCTCCAAACACCCTAGTAGAAAAATAGGTTCTAACATCTCTTGCAGACACAAAAAAACAAAATTCGCAGGCAACAATACGAAGTGATCTGCATTGCCAAGAATTGCCACTCACCTTCCATAAAGGGCATATATTTCGAAGCCAGAGTTCAAAAACTGTACAGTTTTTAATGAGAATTTGATTGCTGTTGAGCTGAGAAAACTGCAGATATATCCCAACAAACCTATTTATGTTGGTCAAGCTATTCTAGATCTAGCTAAGACTACAATATATGACTTTCACTATGATTATATGTCAAGCATATTTCGTGATCGTTCAGTTCTCTATACTGGTACTGATAGCTTGATTTATGAGGTCATCAATCAAGGTCCATATGTAGTTATGAAAAGGGACGGTCATCAACGCTTCGATACCTCCGACTATCATGCAGAAAACATCTATAATATTCCTCAGGTTGATAAAAAAGTTTTGGGGATGATGAAAGATGAATATAATGGTATCTCAATGATTGACTTCGTTGGCCTAAGATCGAAGTTATACTCAACTAGAATTTTGACTACGGCAGATGATATAATTAAGAAACTGACACAACTGTTGGAAGAGGAATATGATGAAATAGAAATCGATTGTATTCGACGAAATTTTGGTGAAACAAAGAAGGCAAAGGGTGTGAAATCATCTATTGTACAGACGATAATAACTTTCGATGATTATGTTCAGTGTTCGGATAATTGGGAGCAGAAAACTATCACACAAAGTTTAATCAGATCTGATAAGCACAAAGTTCATTCCATCATGCAAAACAAGATTGCTCTCAGTCCAAATGATAATAAAAGATATATTGTTCCTGGAACTGATGTTACATTACCTTGGGGGCACTATTCGATTGATGGAAATGAAGAACTCAATATATCTCATGTAAGATAATACTGTATATGATATATTATAATGAATAAATCATTTATATTTTTATAAAGACATCATTATTTCTTCCCTACGATATAGTTATTTTCGAAATCAAACAATATAGTAGATTAGCTTGATTCCAATGACGATATCACTATATATTTCATTTGATGATAAATTTGTTTAATATGTCAACACTTCAAAAAGTGTTACATACATAGACGTGTTCTTCCTATAACCCAAGTATTTTCCAATTCTGGATCACTATCGAATCTTGAGGTTAGGACTTTGAGTGGTAAATTACCTCGAGGAGTAGCTTACTTCCTACCTTGTGCATAAAGGAAGAAGAAGAAGAAAAAGGAGCCACTTCCGCTATTTTTGAGCTGAAATTTTTTTATGGGAATCAACATGGAAAAAGTAGTCAAATTGATCCAGTATCCGCATAGCCTATTTACTCAATCATCAAAATTCTACTCATCCATATATCTTGTCACATCTTTCATCCCTGATATGAGATGGGCTTCGGGTTGTCTTGATTCATGGTTGGTGCTGGGAAAGAACAAGGTATCTTTTTGATTGGTCTCAATTTTCTAGTCTGTTCTCTTTTAAGTCCAAGCTTTGTATACTCAATTGATGATGGTTAAAGTAAATTCATTCTTATAACTACTAGAAGGATAATTTGTTGGATCGATTCAATTCTATTTTCTGATTAGTTGAGATTAGTTAGTAAGTAATTTACTGGTTCTTTGTATCTAATGTAATTTCATTCATGAAATTCTGTTTTGTACTTTGTTTTCCACAATTGTACCACTCAGGGATCAGGGTATGTAGCTACATGGAACTGTTACTAATTGAGTTGATATTTCACATGTACTTCTGCTGCTATATGGGCTGAGCCTCTGAATGCAGTGTTGAATGTTCACTGATCTTCGATATAAGGAAGCCATCCAGGCTTACCTTTCCACTATCTACACCTGGAACGTTCACCAAGCTTCGATATAACAAGCATTTCGGCTCACCTCTAAACCAGCCAGATCACACATATCACTGATCATCAGGTATGGATGAAGATTGAGAGAATCAACCAGAACAAGTAAGAGTGATGTAAGCTTTTGTTATGCTTATTTACCCATTGCTCTAGTAATGTAACTTTCCCTGGTACGCTTATTTACCTATTGCTATTCAATGCTTGTTTACCTATTGCTATTCAATATTCGATCCCTGTTCATTTTATTTATACTTTTAATTCATTATTATTGTAATATCGAACTACTGCATTAAACAATGTTGAAATTTTGAGATATTTCATTGCTACCTATAGTTGAAATTTAAATAAATGTGAAATGGTTGTTGGGTCATCATTGAAGTGAAAGACCATTTCTGGCGCCCTCTGGATTAGTAGAATTCAAGGAACAGGTCACTCAGAATTCAACCCCAATAATTTGTAAGGGCATTCTGATAGTAACCCTTAACCACACCCATAAAAGTCTCTTGCTACAATTTTTTTTATTGTTTTCATAAATCGTGACAGCCTATAAGAATGTCTGATTCATTTTCATGAATTTCACTCAATATTAGTTCAGAAATACTTGTCGTGAAAGCTAACTTATACTATCATATTCAAACTCAATGTTTCCAAAGAATATAAAGTTTGTAAATAAATGCGAGAACATCCGATGGATGTTGACTTGTATTTCGAGAAATTAGGTTTCAATTAAAAATAAATTGTTCCTAATCAAAGTTTTTATGAACCATCAATTTATTGTGAAGTCGACATAGTAGAACTATAAGTAATAAGTTGATTATTTATCATCGACCAACTATTCAAGAAGGCGATGATAATCATTGGTTCCGAAAGTTCCGTAATGAGTAATTCGTAATTCGTTGAACAATGGCTTCGCCAGTTTGGAGCAAAACTTAAATGCTCCCAGCTTTATCTAATAAAATTTTACCCAATTTGAAAACATTGTTCTTTCTAATTTACTGTGACAACAGTAGATAGTTATAATAGGGGTTGTGAAAATTTTGAGTTGACTTTATCACCAACTTAGTTGCAAGCAATAAGTCAAAAGTTTGAGAGTTGTATGTATGAGTATCTATCTATCTATAATATAATCTATCTATCTATCTATCTATCTATAATATAATCAAAACTCGTTCAACCAGGTACAATTTGATTATGAGGATGTCTCATATATGGTGAAGGAAGAGAAATCCTTGGTGGAAAACTTTAATAAGTATTTCGTTAAGAGTATTAATCAGGTAATCGAGAGCATACAAAGTGAAGAAATATGGTCCAATTACGATTGTAATCTTTATAAGCCCATAACTAAATTCAAAATGGTGTCCATGAGTGAACTACGTGATATTGTTACCTCATTAGATAATAAATGTAACACCCATGAAATCCTGAATGCCAAAATATTGAAACAAATTTTTGAAACTGCTGGGCATGCTATACTGAATCTTGTCAATACTTCACTTCAGACAGGAAAAATACCCGATCTACTAAAGATTAGTACTATTATCCCAGTACCAAAGGTTAATAAAACAGTCAAAGCTGAGGAATTTCGGCCTACTAATACGTTGCCGCCTATTGAGAAAGTTCTAGAATATGCCGTATATAAGCAAGTACTTGAATTTGTCAACGAAAATGAAATTCTTTTCGATAACCAATCTGGGTTTCGGAAAAAATATTCATGTGAAACGGCACTGCAGAGGTCTCTTAACTATATGATAAAAAAATTAGATGACAACAAGTATGTAATAGCTGTATTTTTAGATCTGAAGCGAGCCTTCGAAACCATTGACAGAAATATAATTCTCAGTAAAATGAAAAGATATGGTATCGACGGCTATGTGTATGAATGGTTTTCAGATTATCTTAAAGGCAGAAAACAAAAAGTAAGAATTAATGACACTATCTCAAACGAAATATTAAATGATAAAGGAGTACCCCAGGGAAGTGTTTTGGGCCCCTTATTATTTATTATATATTTGAATGATATCAATTTATATGTTGACTGTGAATTTGTCAACCTATTTGCTGATGATACACTAATAGCCTGTAGCGACACAAACTTAGACACTGCTGTGCAAAAAATGAATGTGATTCTCGAAACAGTTGATAAATTCATTAAAATCAACAAGTTAAAACTTAATGTAAACAAAACCACTGCTATGATTATTACTTCAAAGTACAAGTATGACAAAATTGATTTCAATAGGATTAATGTTACTATCAATGAACAAAATATTAAAATAAATAAAACAGTAAAATATCTAGGATTTCAATTGGACTGTAATCTTACATATGAAAACCATTTCCAATACATACACAAAAAAATTTCAAAGAAACTATACTTTTACTCTAGAATTTCAAGGCACCTATCATTAAATACCAAGATATTAGTTTATAAAACAATCATACAACCACACTTTGATTATTGCTCTTCAATTTTGTATTCCTTAAACCTGAACAAACAGTCTCAACTACAAAAACTACAAAATAGAGGAATGAGAATTATATTGAAAGTGAACCGATATACCTCTATAATCACGATGTTATCAACCTTGCACTGGCTTTCGGTATCTCAAAGACTATTATACCAGACAATGATATTCGTACATAAAATTGTTAATGATCTAGCAGCAACATATCTTAAACAATCCATAAGTTTCAACAGTGATATACATCAACACAACACTCGAAACAAGACTGACATACATATAAACAGAACTAGTAACAAAAGCAGCATGAACTCAGTCTTCTTCAAGGGTTTTGATACATACAATAAATTACCTTGCTCAATAAAATCTGCTTCATCCCTAAAAGATTTCAAATCTAAGTTATTGCAATATATTTTTCAACAGGTGTAACTGAACTTTCAACTAAATTTTTACTGTATATATTAGTATCTTGATATATCTATCGTAGCATAATTTGGAATTTATCTACCATGATTAGAATAATGATTAAGGAATTTATTACATGTAATTGTTAATGTATTATTAGGAATGTCCTATTTACTGAATAAATGTTATGTCTATCTATCTATCTATCTATCTATCTATCTATCTATCTATCTATCTATCTATCTATCTATCTATCTATCTATCTATCTATCTATCTATCTATCTATCTATCTATCTATCTATCTATCTATCTATCTATCTATCTATCTATCTATCTATCTATCTATCTATCTATCTATCTATCTATCTATCTATCTATCTATCTATCTATCTATCTATCTATCTATCTATCTATCTATCTATCTATCTATCTATCTATCTATCTATCTATCTATCTATCTATCTATCTATCTATCTATCTATCTATCTATCTATCTATCTATCTATCTATCTATCTATCTATCTATCTATCTATCTATCTATCTATCTATCTATCTATCTATCTATCTATCTATCTATCTATCTATCTATCTATCTATCTATCTATCTATCTATCTATCTATCTATCTATCTATCTATCTATCTATCTATCTATCTATCTATCTATCTATCTATCTATCTATCTATCTATCTATCTATCTATCTATCTATCTATCTATCTATCTATCTATCTATCTATCTATCTATCTATCTATCTATCTATCTATCTATCTATCTATCTATCTATCTATCTATCTATCTATCTATCTATCTATCTATCTATCTATCTATCTATCTATCTATCTATCTATCTATCTATCTATCTATCTATCTATCTATCTATCTATCTATCTATCTATCTATCTATCTATCTATCTATCTATCTATCTATCTATCTATCTATCTATCTATCTATCTATCTATCTATCTATCTATCTATCTATCTATCTATCTATCTATCTATCTATCTATCTATCTATCTATCTATCTATCTATCTATCTATCTATCTATCTATCTATCTATCTATCTATCTATCTATCTATCTATCTATCTATCTATCTATCTATCTATCTATCTATCTATCTATCTATCTATCTATCTATCTATCTATCTATCTATCTATCTATCTATCTATCTATCTATCTATCTATCTATCTATCTATCTATCTATCTATCTATCTATCTATCTATCTATCTATCTATCTATCTATCTATCTATCTATCTATCTATCTATCTATCTATCTATCTATCTATCTATCTATCTATCTATCTATCTATCTATCTATCTATCTATCTATCTATCTATCTATCTATCTATCTATCTATCTATCTATCTATCTATCTATCTATCTATCTATCTATCTATCTATCTATCTATCTATCTATCTATCTATCTATCTATCTATCTATCTATCTATCTATCTATCTATCTATCTATCTATCTATCTATCTATCTATCTATCTATCTATCTATCTATCTATCTATCTATCTATCTATCTATCTATCTATCTATCTATCTATCTATCTATCTATCTATCTATCTATCTATCTATCTATCTATCTATCTATCTATCTATCTATCTATCTATCTATCTATCTATCTATCTATCTATCTATCTATCTATCTATCTATCTATCTATCTATCTATCTATCTATCTATCTATCTATCTATCTATCTATCTATCTATCTATCTATCTATCTATCTATCTATCTATCTATCTATCTATCTATCTATCTATCTATCTATCTATCTATCTATCTATCTATCTATCTATCTATCTATCTATCTATCTATCTATCTATCTATCTATCTATCTATCTATCTATCTATCTATCTATCTATCTATCTATCTATCTATCTATCTATCTATCTATCTATCTATCTATCTATCTATCTATCTATCTATCTATCTATCTATCTATCTATCTATCTATCTATCTATCTATCTATCTATCTATCTATCTATCTATCTATCTATCTATCTATCTATCTATCTATCTATCTATCTATCTATCTATCTATCTATCTATCTATCTATCTATCTATCTATCTATCTATCTATCTATCTATCTATCTATCTATCTATCTATCTATCTATCTATCTATCTATCTATCTATCTATCTATCTATCTATCTATCTATCTATCTATCTATCTATCTATCTATCTATCTATCTATCTATCTATCTATCTATCTATCTATCTATCTATCTATCTATCTATCTATCTATCTATCTATCTATCTATCTATCTATCTATCTATCTATCTATCTATCTATCTATCTATCTATCTATCTATCTATCTATCTATCTATCTATCTATCTATCTATCTATCTATCTATCTATCTATCTATCTATCTATCTATCTATCTATCTATCTATCTATCTATCTATCTATCTATCTATCTATCTATCTATCTATCTATCTATCTATCTATCTATCTATCTATCTATCTATCTATCTATCTATCTATCTATCTATCTATCTATCTATCTATCTATCTATCTATCTATCTATCTATCTATCTATCTATCTATCTATCTATCTATCTATCTATCTATCTATCTATCTATCTATCTATCTATCTATCTATCTATCTATCTATCTATCTATCTATCTATCTATCTATCTATCTATCTATCTATCTATCTATCTATCTATCTATCTATCTATCTATCTATCTATCTATCTATCTATCTATCTATCTATCTATCTATCTATCTATCTATCTATCTATCTATCTATCTATCTATCTATCTATCTATCTATCTATCTATCTATCTATCTATCTATCTATCTATCTATCTATCTATCTATCTATCTATCTATCTATCTATCTATCTATCTATCTATCTATCTATCTATCTATCTATCTATCTATCTATCTATCTATCTATCTATCTATCTATCTATCTATCTATCTATCTATCTATCTATCTATCTATCTATCTATCTATCTATCTATCTATCTATCTATCTATCTATCTATCTATCTATCTATCTATCTATCTATCTATCTATCTATCTATCTATCTATCTATCTATCTATCTATCTATCTATCTATCTATCTATCTATCTATCTATCTATCTATCTATCTATCTATCTATCTATCTATCTATCTATCTATCTATCTATCTATCTATCTATCTATCTATCTATCTATCTATCTATCTATCTATCTATCTATCTATCTATCTATCTATCTATCTATCTATCTATCTATCTATCTATCTATCTATCTATCTATCTATCTATCTATCTATCTATCTATCTATCTATCTATCTATCTATCTATCTATCTATCTATCTATCTATCTATCTATCTATCTATCTATCTATCTATCTATCTATCTATCTATCTATCTATCTATCTATCTATCTATCTATCTATCTATCTATCTATCTATCTATCTATCTATCTATCTATCTATCTATCTATCTATCTATCTATCTATCTATCTATCTATCTATCTATCTATCTATCTATCTATCTATCTATCTATCTATCTATCTATCTATCTATCTATCTATCTATCTATCTATCTATCTATCTATCTATCTATCTATCTATCTATCTATCTATCTATCTATCTATCTATCTATCTATCTATCTATCTATCTATCTATCTATCTATCTATCTATCTATCTATCTATCTATCTATCTATCTATCTATCTATCTATCTATCTATCTATCTATCTATCTATCTATCTATCTATCTATCTATCTATCTATCTATCTATCTATCTATCTATCTATCTATCTATCTATCTATCTATCTATCTATCTATCTATCTATCTATCTATCTATCTATCTATCTATCTATCTATCTATCTATCTATCTATCTATCTATCTATCTATCTATCTATCTATCTATCTATCTATCTATCTATCTATCTATCTATCTATCTATCTATCTATCTATCTATCTATCTATCTATCTATCTATCTATCTATCTATCTATCTATCTATCTATCTATCTATCTATCTATCTATCTATCTATCTATCTATCTATCTATCTATCTATCTATCTATCTATCTATCTATCTATCTATCTATCTATCTATCTATCTATCTATCTATCTATCTATCTATCTATCTATCTATCTATCTATCTATCTATCTATCTATCTATCTATCTATCTATCTATCTATCTATCTATCTATCTATCTATCTATCTATCTATCTATCTATCTATCTATCTATCTATCTATCTATCTATCTATCTATCTATCTATCTATCTATCTATCTATCTATCTATCTATCTATCTATCTATCTATCTATCTATCTATCTATCTATCTATCTATCTATCTATCTATCTATCTATCTATCTATCTATCTATCTATCTATCTATCTATCTATCTATCTATCTATCTATCTATCTATCTATCTATCTATCTATCTATCTATCTATCTATCTATCTATCTATCTATCTATCTATCTATCTATCTATCTATCTATCTATCTATCTATCTATCTATCTATCTATCTATCTATCTATCTATCTATCTATCTATCTATCTATCTATCTATCTATCTATCTATCTATCTATCTATCTATCTATCTATCTATCTATCTATCTATCTATCTATCTATCTATCTATCTATCTATCTATCTATCTATCTATCTATCTATCTATCTATCTATCTATCTATCTATCTATCTATCTATCTATCTATCTATCTATCTATCTATCTATCTATCTATCTATCTATCTATCTATCTATCTATCTATCTATCTATCTATCTATCTATCTATCTATCTATCTATCTATCTATCTATCTATCTATCTATCTATCTATCTATCTATCTATCTATCTATCTATCTATCTATCTATCTATCTATCTATCTATCTATCTATCTATCTATCTATCTATCTATCTATCTATCTATCTATCTATCTATCTATCTATCTATCTATCTATCTATCTATCTATCTATCTATCTATCTATCTATCTATCTATCTATCTATCTATCTATCTATCTATCTATCTATCTATCTATCTATCTATCTATCTATCTATCTATCTATCTATCTATCTATCTATCTATCTATCTATCTATCTATCTATCTATCTATCTATCTATCTATCTATCTATCTATCTATCTATCTATCTATCTATCTATCTATCTATCTATCTATCTATCTATCTATCTATCTATCTATCTATCTATCTATCTATCTATCTATCTATCTATCTATCTATCTATCTATCTATCTATCTATCTATCTATCTATCTATCTATCTATCTATCTATCTATCTATCTATCTATCTATCTATCTATCTATCTATCTATCTATCTATCTATCTATCTATCTATCTATCTATCTATCTATCTATCTATCTATCTATCTATCTATCTATCTATCTATCTATCTATCTATCTATCTATCTATCTATCTATCTATCTATCTATCTATCTATCTATCTATCTATCTATCTATCTATCTATCTATCTATCTATCTATCTATCTATCTATCTATCTATCTATCTATCTATCTATCTATCTATCTATCTATCTATCTATCTATCTATCTATCTATCTATCTATCTATCTATCTATCTATCTATCTATCTATCTATCTATCTATCTATCTATCTATCTATCTATCTATCTATCTATCTATCTATCTATCTATCTATCTATCTATCTATCTATCTATCTATCTATCTATCTATCTATCTATCTATCTATCTATCTATCTATCTATCTATCTATCTATCTATCTATCTATCTATCTATCTATCTATCTATCTATCTATCTATCTATCTATCTATCTATCTATCTATCTATCTATCTATCTATCTATCTATCTATCTATCTATCTATCTATCTATCTATCTATCTATCTATCTATCTATCTATCTATCTATCTATCTATCTATCTATCTATCTATCTATCTATCTATCTATCTATCTATCTATCTATCTATCTATCTATCTATCTATCTATCTATCTATCTATCTATCTATCTATCTATCTATCTATCTATCTATCTATCTATCTATCTATCTATCTATCTATCTATCTATCTATCTATCTATCTATCTATCTATCTATCTATCTATCTATCTATCTATCTATCTATCTATCTATCTATCTATCTATCTATCTATCTATCTATCTATCTATCTATCTATCTATCTATCTATCTATCTATCTATCTATCTATCTATCTATCTATCTATCTATCTATCTATCTATCTATCTATCTATCTATCTATCTATCTATCTATCTATCTATCTATCTATCTATCTATCTATCTATCTATCTATCTATCTATCTATCTATCTATCTATCTATCTATCTATCTATCTATCTATCTATCTATCTATCTATCTATCTATCTATCTATCTATCTATCTATCTATCTATCTATCTATCTATCTATCTATCTATCTATCTATCTATCTATCTATCTATCTATCTATCTATCTATCTATCTATCTATCTATCTATCTATCTATCTATCTATCTATCTATCTATCTATCTATCTATCTATCTATCTATCTATCTATCTATCTATCTATCTATCTATCTATCTATCTATCTATCTATCTATCTATCTATCTATCTATCTATCTATCTATCTATCTATCTATCTATCTATCTATCTATCTATCTATCTATCTATCTATCTATCTATCTATCTATCTATCTATCTATCTATCTATCTATCTATCTATCTATCTATCTATCTATCTATCTATCTATCTATCTATCTATCTATCTATCTATCTATCTATCTATCTATCTATCTATCTATCTATCTATCTATCTATCTATCTATCTATCTATCTATCTATCTATCTATCTATCTATCTATCTATCTATCTATCTATCTATCTATCTATCTATCTATCTATCTATCTATCTATCTATCTATCTATCTATCTATCTATCTATCTATCTATCTATCTATCTATCTATCTATCTATCTATCTATCTATCTATCTATCTATCTATCTATCTATCTATCTATCTATCTATCTATCTATCTATCTATCTATCTATCTATCTATCTATCTATCTATCTATCTATCTATCTATCTATCTATCTATCTATCTATCTATCTATCTATCTATCTATCTATCTATCTATCTATCTATCTATCTATCTATCTATCTATCTATCTATCTATCTATCTATCTATCTATCTATCTATCTATCTATCTATCTATCTATCTATCTATCTATCTATCTATCTATCTATCTATCTATCTATCTATCTATCTATCTATCTATCTATCTATCTATCTATCTATCTATCTATCTATCTATCTATCTATCTATCTATCTATCTATCTATCTATCTATCTATCTATCTATCTATCTATCTATCTATCTATCTATCTATCTATCTATCTATCTATCTATCTATCTATCTATCTATCTATCTATCTATCTATCTATCTATCTATCTATCTATCTATCTATCTATCTATCTATCTATCTATCTATCTATCTATCTATCTATCTATCTATCTATCTATCTATCTATCTATCTATCTATCTATCTATCTATCTATCTATCTATCTATCTATCTATCTATCTATCTATCTATCTATCTATCTATCTATCTATCTATCTATCTATCTATCTATCTATCTATCTATCTATCTATCTATCTATCTATCTATCTATCTATCTATCTATCTATCTATCTATCTATCTATCTATCTATCTATCTATCTATCTATCTATCTATCTATCTATCTATCTATCTATCTATCTATCTATCTATCTATCTATCTATCTATCTATCTATCTATCTATCTATCTATCTATCTATCTATCTATCTATCTATCTATCTATCTATCTATCTATCTATCTATCTATCTATCTATCTATCTATCTATCTATCTATCTATCTATCTATCTATCTATCTATCTATCTATCTATCTATCTATCTATCTATCTATCTATCTATCTATCTATCTATCTATCTATCTATCTATCTATCTATCTATCTATCTATCTATCTATCTATCTATCTATCTATCTATCTATCTATCTATCTATCTATCTATCTATCTATCTATCTATCTATCTATCTATCTATCTATCTATCTATCTATCTATCTATCTATCTATCTATCTATCTATCTATCTATCTATCTATCTATCTATCTATCTATCTATCTATCTATCTATCTATCTATCTATCTATCTATCTATCTATCTATCTATCTATCTATCTATCTATCTATCTATCTATCTATCTATCTATCTATCTATCTATCTATCTATCTATCTATCTATCTATCTATCTATCTATCTATCTATCTATCTATCTATCTATCTATCTATCTATCTATCTATCTATCTATCTATCTATCTATCTATCTATCTATCTATCTATCTATCTATCTATCTATCTATCTATCTATCTATCTATCTATCTATCTATCTATCTATCTATCTATCTATCTATCTATCTATCTATCTATCTATCTATCTATCTATCTATCTATCTATCTATCTATCTATCTATCTATCTATCTATCTATCTATCTATCTATCTATCTATCTATCTATCTATCTATCTATCTATCTATCTATCTATCTATCTATCTATCTATCTATCTATCTATCTATCTATCTATCTATCTATCTATCTATCTATCTATCTATCTATCTATCTATCTATCTATCTATCTATCTATCTATCTATCTATCTATCTATCTATCTATCTATCTATCTATCTATCTATCTATCTATCTATCTATCTATCTATCTATCTATCTATTTTTTTTTTATGTATGTATCCCCTAATATATTCATATTTTTCTCTGCTCTCTATCATAGTTTCGATCAAGTTTTCTGGACTCAATGATCTTCCTAGTCGCAGCTCGGTTTCAGTCCTATCCAATATCCATCTGCAACAATGAAATACGGTATGTTCCGCGTCATCCATTTCGTTGCAATACCTACAGGCATCAGTGTCATCCTTCCCAATTTTTTTTGTGTAGAATTTATATGATCCGTGACCTGTTAGTACTTGTGTCAAAAAATAATCCATGGTTCTGAATTCACATTTCAACCATCTTCCTATGTCTGGTATAATCCTTCTTGTCCACCGTGCTACTCCTTCCATACTTTCCCATCTAGTTTGCCAACTGTTCATCGTTTCTTCCCTCACTTGTTTTTTAGCCACTTCTGTTTGCGCGTCTCCTCTGTGAAAGAGTTGGTATCTCTCATCTACCTGCAAGTCTATAGGTATTATGCCAGTTATCACTTGTAATGCCTCCGCAGAAACGGTCCTATATGAGCTTGCTACCCTGATTAACATCTTCCTTTGAACCCTGGTTAACCATTTCCTATAAACTTTCTTCTTCATCGCTAGCCCCCATATCGGTGCTCCATATAGAATTGTCGATTCAGTAACTGAATTTAGCACTTGTCTTTTACAGCTCGAAGGTCCACCAATGTTTGGCATAATTCTCGAGAGATTTGCTATACCTCGCTCTACTTTTTCCACTGTCTTTTTGATATGTGCTGCGAAAGTTTGTCCGTCATCAAGCATTATACCCAGGTATTTTACTACTCTCTTTGGGTGTATGATAGTGCCTCTGCATTCGAAGGTAACCTCGTTTCGGTAGCATCTCTTTCGTGGTCCCTTCAGTATCACCGCCTCGGTTTTTTGTGGAGCCAACTCGAGCTGCTGTTTGGTCAACCAATTGTCTATCATTTCTAGGGCATCATCCGTCTTATTCACTAGTTCGTATTTATCTTTGGCAAGAACTACTAAAGCGAGGTCGTCTGCGAAAGCTACAGCCTTAACTCCCGTCTGCCAATCTCTTCTAAGAACTCCATCATATGCCAGATTCCACAATGTTGGGCCCAAGACCGAACCCTGTGGGACTCCTGTAGTTACGTCGACCACTATGTTTTTTTCAACTTGAAGTTTTCTGTCGTGTAAATAGCTCGAAACTATGTTTTGAAGATACTGTGCAATCCCTCGCTCAGATAATTCATTCATGATTGCTTTCCATGACACCGTGTTGAATGCATTTTTTATATCTAAGGTGACTAATGCACCCCATTTACTTTCGCTTTCTCTGATAGTCTTCGTCACTTCCTCGACCGCTTGTATCGTGGATTTTCCTCTTGTAAAGCCATATTGATATTCTGATAGACCCCCTCCTCTTTCTATCTCCTGTTCCAGTCTATTTCGTAACATCAACTCGTAAACCTTGCTAATAGTGTTCAAAAGGCAAATTGGTCTAACTTTCAAGTTTTCTGTAGAGAAATCACCTTTTGGTATCAAAATCAACCTCGCAATTTTCCACTCAGAAGGAAAGATTTGCCTTGTCAACAGATGGTTTAACATCTTCAACATCCAGTTCCCTGCCGCCTTTCCTACCTCTTTAAGGGCTTCCGGTGGGATGTTATCTAGACCTGGAGATTTTCCAGATTTCAGTACCTGTAGGGCTCGCGTTAGTTCCTCTTCTTTGAAAAGCTCTACATTTTCAACTATAACACCAGATTTCCGTTGGATATCGTTTTGCGGAAAAAGTTCTCCAACTACCCTCAGTTTATTTTCCGTTGTCATTTCATATGTTGTAAGATTTCCTGTTTTCTTCATCACAATCTTATAGGCGTTTCCCCATACATCGGCGTTCAGTTCGTCACATAAATCTTTCCACTGTTTTCGTTTCTCAGTTTCTATTTCTTTCCGCAGGTTTTTCTTGTGAGTTTTGTATTCTTCTCTAACAGCGTCCCACTCCTCTTCACTATATCTTTGCGCCTTTCTCATTCTCGTAGATTTCCTTCTAGTTTTAAAACATTCTTCTCTCTTCTTGGCTATGCTATCTGTCCACCAGTATGGTACTGTTCTATTTTTCTTTTCGCCTTTCTTCAAACTACCTTCATATGCTTCCTTTATTGCGGATGTGAAAGCCTCTAGAGTAACATTTTCCATTTTATTTCTTTCTATATTCCAGGTGAGTAATTCTCTGAAAGCCCCCCAGTCATATTCCTTTCTTGGTTTCAATTCCCTTCTGGTTTCGACTTTCCATTTTATTTCAAAATATATATAATTGTGCTCGGTCGTAGTTTCCTTCTCTAAAACCTCCCAATTTTTTATACATTTTCCAATACTTTGTGAAGAGCACGTAACATCCCAATTTTTTATACATTTTCCAATACTTTGTGAAGAGCACGTAACATCAATGAAAGATTGTGAGCTTCCTCTGACGAACGTTGGTCGGTTTCCTTTATTTTGAACAATCATATCCAGTACTGCCAGCCACTCTGTGAAATATGTACCTCTCCGATCCGCGACGGGGGAGCCCCACTCGTGGGCTTTTGCATTTATATCACCTAGTACGATGCTTTCCTCTCGAGCCGTGTGACATTTCTGCATGATTGAGTCAATTTCATCCTTATACTCTTCAAGTGTTATATTTGGTGAAAGGTAACAGCAGTACATCCTCAAGTTTTCTAACTGTATAACGAGATAACCCTCTTCTCTATCCACCTTTTTGACTTTTATCCTTTTGTTTCTGAAAAATACTGCTATATTTTCCCTCTTGTCTGTTATCCATCCTGCTTTTTTAATAATTTTTTTGTTTGGTTCACTCACAATTATCATATCTATATCCATTTCTGCTGCCGTGGCAAATGCCATGTCATGTGCCATTCTCTCCCTACCCAAGTTTGTTTGAAGAATTTTTAGGCCTTCCTTTCCCATTCTTTTTTTTTTTTTTTTTTTTTTTTTTTTTTTTTTTTTTTTTTTTTTTTTTTTTTTTGCTTAGATGCTGGTCACTGGTTTGCTAGACTTTATCAATTTTCTATACTCCGGACATTTTGTCTGATCCGCCCTATGTCCTTCTACGTTACATGCTATACAGACTGGCGCATTTTTACATTCTTTCGCCCGGTGTCCCGTCTCAGCACAATTGAGGCAGGCTTCGGTTCTGTCTTGTCCTGTGCACTCTTCCTTCCTATGACCAAAATGATGACATTTATAGCATCTCAATAGGTTTACTCTCTTCCGTACCCTACAATTCACCCAACCTATTTTTATCTTTCCCCTAGTAATCACACGATCGGCTATGTCCCTCCTCAATGCCACCGTAGCTGTTTGATTACCGTTTCGTGTGGGTCGCACTGATATTACTTTCACCTGGTTTTCGTGAATATTCTCGGCTTTCACTATCTCATTTTTCAGTTCTTCTTGATCTATGCTGGCATCTATATCAGTTATGTGTACAAGTATGTCATTTGTTTTTATGACCACCTGCGTATTTTCATCTTTTTCCTGAATATTTCTTTTGAAAGTTGCAGCTTTTTCCCTTCCTCCTACTATTTCTAGAAGTAAGTCTCCTTTATTTGTCTTTTTAATACTTTTAACTGTGATACCAGTCTCCTCTATATTTATTGAACTCTTTACTGTTCTCACCAAATCAGCATAGCTTTTTCCTCCAGTAGCCTTTATAATCAATTTCTCTCCTTCAGGTCCTTGTCTTCGTCTCATGTTATCTTGAGAGTTTCTATTTAACGTCCTATCCCCCTCTTTCACGCATATGGTTACTTTTATGTCTGAGTCTCGGAATACATATTCTACGCATTTTCTAATATAATCTGTATTCCTCTGTCCCATTTTGAAAATTCTCAGTAGTTTCTTACTATTTTTTTGCGCTTCTTTTCTCAGCTGCTTACATAGTTCATAGACAACTTCCGCATCGTCGATGCCACTGCCGTCTATCCTAATGGGCAGAACATATGTAGTGTTGATGTACTGATTTTGTTCTTTCATTCCTCTACTACTCATGACCTCAATATACATCTTAACGAACTCCATTTCGCCCTCATTTAGCCCTTCTTCTACCAGTGTAACTATGGATGGGAAATTGCATCTGATTTCCTCAAGGGTATGTTCATGGCTCTTAACGTCCTTGTCCACGAACACCCCACAGTCTTCATCTGGATCTTTCTGATGCATTTTTCCTTCTTCTACATTCGTTACGGTGTACGTTTCTTCTGGCCATTTCTCATCAATAATTGTTGTTAGTTTGTTAAACTCTTTCTCTGTATCTAATATTGACGTGATTTCTTCTTTTAGTTTGTTGGCCATTTTTTCACTTTCTTCCAGTATGTCTCTTACATCCACTTGAATTCCAATCGATTCAGTTTCTCTAACTTCAGGTTTTTGGTCACTCTTCTCTTGCTTCATCGTTTTTATTTCCTTTTTGAGACCATTTATTTCCGAGAGCAGCTCCTGCTCCTTGTGTGTTTTTTTATCTGCGGCTATAACACTTTCTATCCACTTTTTCTGATCCTCTTTCTGTATCTGTTGGGCATGGTATGTCAATCTTGAGCTTATATCCGTTAATTCTTTTTTTGGCTTGTATGTGTCGTTGACCAACTTTTCTAGTGCCTTGACCTGTTTGAGAATGTGGTCTAGTTGCTTCTTGAAAACATTACCTTCTGCTGTCATATTATTTTCAAGTTTCTCTGGAGTTAACTCTGATCTCTTTCGTTTGTATGGTTGCACAAAAACTCCCATGTCAGTGCTCTCGTTTTCGCTAGCTTTGTCGCTAGTTTCATCTGTGCTTTCTTTATACACTGGTATTTCCTTCTTGGTTGGAGGAGTTCTGTGTAGTCCAGATGCTGGAGTAAAAATCAACCTCTCCTCCAGAACGTCCTCGTTCACTATTGTATTTTCTGATGTTTCAGCCTGAGTACTCACTTCACAACTTGTCGAAACTGAGTCTCCTACTGATGGTGTCAATGCATTGGTTTTTATTTCGTTTTTTTCCATCTACATCCCACGAGTTGGGTAGAAAATGTAGGTCCACCGTAGCAGTGCTCCCATACTACGGTAAGGTCAAAACTGGCAACCGAATTTGACCAGGTATTCGGAGGGCATCGTTCGGGGCTCTTTAACGGAAGAG